>JABBOT010000080.1:46523517-47123517 GCA_016165875.1 Acanthopleura granulata | reverse complement strand
CAGATTTGAACTTATTCATGAAGTACTGATCTTTAATCAGTCTGGTTTGAGTTTTATTGACAGGTAATTTAAAGAAAGGCATATCTATATGTGTGTTTGTGTGCGTGCGTTGATTTATGATCTTAACATCTGTATTATAATCAGCATATTGAAATTATAGTACTTAATATACTCTAAATTACAATGAAAATATATATATTTAAAATGCATAAAAAGAATAAAATAACAGAAAATGGGTAAAAACCATGATCAAAATTCATGAAAAGAGCTAAGGAGGCATGTTCAAATAAGCATCCAATGAGTCTAGTCTATCGTAGGAAATATCTCTGTGCATAAACATCTAACAATCCAGCCATAATCTGTTTTTTCAATTTGAACTCCCAACTGCCCAGGCCTATAGACCCTTGCAACAATACACAGCTGGCTAATATACAGCTTGTCTGTTCATTTAGGTTAACAACTTGCTTTTTAAATAAATGGTTAGAATTTTCCCTCAAATTGTATGGCTTTATGTTAGGTAACATGTTTAGTCCAAGTTTTATGATATTTCATTTTATACCACTCTGAAGGTTTTTTTTAAGAGCAACCTCCACCTGTTCTGCTTTTAATACCAGGTGTTAGTTTTGCCAAGTCAGCTAGGCTTGGATAGGAGGGGGTTCAGATTAAAACAACAGGTTATGGCTAGGTTATTAGATGTTTATTTCCAAAGAAAATATCTGGATAAGACTTACTAAACTTATAAGATCACAAGCATTGTTTGTCTAATGGGGAGACTTTGCACATACAGTCTACAAAACAATTTGGCTAAGCATGAATTTTAGAACTGTTGAAAATTATGAAGATAATCAAAACATCTAGAGGGGGCGAAAATTTGTATTATGAGGGGTATCTGTAGACCAAAAAGGCTGAAAAGACTACACGCATCCGTTGGGAATGTAGTGAGAGCAAAACCACTCCCTGCAAAGGCGCTCTGACAACAAGTTCGAGTAGGGATGATATTCACGTGACAGTCCCTCACTCCCATGATGCGCTGCCATTTGCCATAGAAGTTGAGAAGGCCCGTTGTGAGATCAGAGACCGGTCCCGGTCAACAAGGGAAACGACCTCACACATCCTGTCCACTGACATTGAGGAGCTTCGTGAACCAGCGAGACCGCATGTTGGTAGGATAGACGTCATGAAGAGAAATAAAAGGCGGAACAAAGAAGGTGCATTTCCAAAGGATCCAAATAGTCTTCAGGTAAAAGAAAATTATACTTGCCCTGATAATTAAGAATTTGTAAAACTGACAAGGTGTTGTCCATTGCATTTACTAACTGATTTAGGTAGCATCTGTCAACAACTTTGATGCTGACCATTCTATGCAAGTTGAAATTTGCAGAGAATCCTTTCAAATCACTGCTTAAAAACATAACTGTCCAGTTCCTTTTTCTTAACATTCTGAGAGCAACTCTGTGTGCAACTACTATAATGCATGTTTTTTCGTATTTCAGGAACTGGTTATTTCCGAAGAATGGTCCAACACAGGAGGCTAGGAACCTAAGCCATTCCTGATTCATGATAGCGGTCCACAGCCGGCGCCAAACAGAATTGTTGTTTTCGTTACACATGATGCACTTCGCCACCTGGCAAGATGTCAAAAGTGGTTTATGGATGGAAACTTTTCTATGTCACCTGACATATTTACACAATTGTACGTCACCCGAAGCCCGTTGCGGGATACTGCAGTGTCTTGTCTCCGCACTTCTACCCAACAAGACTGTGGCGATTTAAAATATCATGCTGCAAGTGGTAGTGGGCCGGTGTGAGGAGCTTGGTTTTACGCTAGACCCTGCCACAGCCATGACTGACTTTGAAATTGCAGCAATGTAGGCTGTCCATGCTGTTCTTAGCAACCATGTTACAACCCAAGGTTGTTTTTACCATCTGACTCTGTCAACATGGAGAAGAATTCAAGACCTTGGCATGACCCAGATGTATCGGCAAGAGGCATACATCAAACACTTCTGCGGAATGCTGGACGGGCTGGCATTTCTCCCGTTAGATGAAATCACAGAAGGCATAAGATATCTAAAAGCCAAACAACTTTTGCGAAAGTTGGAACCTGCAATACTCGCAGTTGGATGGTCACGGACATCTTTCTGTATGGAAGCTGAGAGAATGGCTGAGGAAGGACTGGGCTCTTGTCTCCACTGCAATGCACCGCACCAAGAAGCCCGAAGACAGTTACAGGCATAGAGAGTGAAGCACTCAACAAGGAGTCTTCAAGAAATACTTTTGGTCATTTGTAATGATCGTAAACATGAACGGAAGACTTTCCCAGAAAGAATGATGGCACTTGGACACTGCATTCGTCTTTCATACCTTGTGTTGTAGGACTAAACATCAAGAGTGGTAAACCTGTCTGATATAAGGATATGCGGCGTGATGAAATAAATTCTTGTCAAATGTATTAGAATATTTTGTCATTTATTCATCAGGCTTACGGATTGCTAGTGGGGGAGGAGAGGTCAAGGGGGGTGTGCGCGAGCTCGGCGTTATGACCTCGTGCCTCTCACCAATGTGAGTTCAAGTGCAGTTCATGCTGGCTTCCTCTCCGGTCGTACGTGGGAAAGTCTGCCAGCAACCTGCGGATGGTCGTGGGTATCCCCCGGGCTCTGCCCGGTTTCCTCCCAACATGAAGCTGGCCGCTGTCGCATAAGTGAAATATTCTTGAATGCAGCGTAAAACAACAGTCAAATAAATCATATAAATACGGTTGGCTAGGATATAAAATTAGAAGAACAACTCAAATTGGAAGATTGAAATGTAAAATGGAAGAACAACACCATGCAAGTGTCTGTCAAAGAACACGTTTGGTAATTAAGGTCATAATTCTGAGGACGGCCTAAACCGCTAACCTTTGGCAAGTTCCTGATAAAGTTTCTTGTGTGCAACAAACAAATATCCACACCATATTCATCGAAGCCAAGTCGTCTTAAACACGGCCCCATGTGCACTGTGAGCAGGGGAATCAGTAAACGTTCTGTCCAAAGCTAGGACTGACCCAGTGTCCAGCAATTGAAAAATAAGAGTCTTAAACACTCTGTCACGATATACATGCAAAACAATATAAATTTTCCATTTTAGAGAATTGGTTGAATGAATGATTATGGCTTAACGCCACATTGGCAATGTTTCAGCCATATCGTGGCAAAAACATGTTTCAACCATACATAGTTTTCGAGGCAATGACAACATGCAAAAGTAAATAAAGTTGACGGACATGTTTAAAACAAGTTAAAAAACCTAAACGGCGGATAAGAGAATTGATTGAAGCATATGTAATAAAAGAGGAGATATACTTGTAGTTTTACGTCATATTTACTCATCCATGTCCGTTATGAGTTGCATAGAGCTATTGCAATATAAAAAGTATTGTACCATTAAGTGGTCTATATACAGGGGGGAAATTATCCGGTGGAGGGGGGATGTCCAGGGAAGGAATTGACAGGGAGGGGGGGGGGGTTGTCCAGGAAGGTATATGTCCTACATTCGGTGGGCAGAGCTTGGGGCAAACCCACGGCCATCCGCAGGATTGCTGACAGACCTTCCCACGTAAGACCAGTGAGGAAGCCAGCATGGGCTGGACGTGCACGCGACCGCATTGGTGACAGGCTTCTGGGTGTTTAAGCTTCAGGTTTTCAAGCGGAAAAACGTTAGAATATGGAGTTTCATTCCCTTTTGCAATTTATGGATTGCACCAGTAATAAACACATCTCTACACCCGGCTACAGGGCATTAAAATAAACCGGTAGGTTTTAATGTATAACGTCAAGAAGAAGCCTTTTTGAAGGCGTTTTGCGCCGCATTTATAATGTCCCAGAAGCATTGAATCTTTACATCTCGTTTTACGTTTCCAACTTGCGTCATAAATGCATTTATTTTAATGATAAGTTCATTCTAGAAACAGGTACAATACTTTGCAATAATGTATCGTAAACGTTGCCCAGTTTAACCACGTGCTGTTGGAGTAAAAGGCTTGTTAATGCATACATTGTTTATACAGTACATCATTTTCCCCAGTGCTTTTCCCTGATTTACTAGGACCGTGCCACACCCCCAAGCCCATCCCCATTTTACTAGTGGCAGTAGAATCTCACGTACTGTAGGAATTGGTGTAGCACAAGTTTTTCGCTGACAATGCTATACACCAGTAGCGAAAGCTTGGGCTACAACAATTCTGTACAGACACCGCGTTACTCTTAAAAATTTCGATCAGCCTTCAGGACGGCCCTGTTGGTGAGTACGGCACGTTCCGTGTCCATCAGCAGTCCATACTTTTGTGACCAGGGGGGCCGCCATGGCCGTATTGTTTAGCGCACTAGTGCAGTGTTATGACCCAGAAGCCTTCCCTCTCACCAATGCGGCCGCTGCAAGTCCAAGTCCAGTTAATGCTGGCTTCCTCTGTGGTCGTAGGTGGGAAAGTCTGTCAGCAACCTGCGGATGGTCGTGGGTTTCCCCTGGGCTCTGCCCGGTTTCTTCCTACCATTATGTTAGCCACCGTCGTATAAGTGAAATATTCTTGAGCACTTATGAAGTAAATGAATACATTATGTGACCAGAACTTTACACAATCCATTGAGTTCAGATTAGCACACTAGTGCTTAGCAGTTTGTACTTACATTGTAAACTAAGCAACACTCCAACCTTTTTGAGTGCCACACTTGCCCTCCAGTCCTGCCTATGGCCAGTGGAAACCATCTGCGCGGGTTTCCGTGGCTCAGTTGATTAGCCTGCTGTCCAGCTCACGTTTGCTTCATCTCCGGTCATAAGTGGGTAGGTCTGCCAGTCACCTGCTGATGGACGTGGGTCCCCCCCCCCCCCCGCCGTTCTGCTCGGTTTCCTCCCACCATCATGCTGGTTGGCGTCGTACAAGTGAAATATTCTTGAGTATGGCGTAAATCATCTATCAAATAAATAAATAAATAAACCATCTGCCCATGGCTAACTCAGGAATCAAGAAGTAAACCCGAATTAGATAATGCATAGGGCAGCGTGGATTGATCAGTGGCCTATGTTCTACAGGAAATACTGGAATTGACCAGTAACCTCGGTACTACAGGACAGCTTGGCATTGACCAGTACCCTCTGTTCTATAGGACAACATGGGATTGACCAGTAACCTCTGTTCTACAGACCAGCATGGGATTGACCAGTAGGCTCAGTTAGGGCAACGCTCAGACAATCCAAATATTTGAGAGGATTTTGTACATTGAACTATAGTTCCTTTTCTTCTCATGGTTAATTCAGTCAACATAATTTCTCTCGAATGGTGAAGACAAATTGGTAGCCATCAGACCTGAACTGAGAACTGTTGATGTTAATGAACTCAGCAACCAAGGAAACATGAATTAAGAAAAACAGCAGTAAAAAAGCAACAAAAACAATTTTTCAGAGGCTCTATTAATGTTAAATAGTAATAGGTATTTTTTTTATACAGATCACAAGATGGCATAAGATAATCATATGAATCTGACTAGTCATATAAATACATTTTTTACACAGAATATGCACACATGTGTACTTTGACGAAGAACACACAACAGTTATTCATAACAACACAAGAAATTTAATCTCATTTTGGTATGATAATACAGAGGTGAGGAGTTAACATGACAAGTCCATCATCATATATGTATGTGTATATACATATACACATATGAATTTATATTTCTCCATATTTATTTACAACTAATTGTACAAGAAAAGTTGCCAATACAATATCTGCATAATTAACAACTTAATTTGACCCCCAGATTCTAAACAAACACTCACCCCCAAAACATTGACCCCAAAGACATAAAGTTTAAGTTCATTGATACATTAGGTTGTCTAACATAAAGCGTGAATCAAACCAAAGCACTTATTATTTTTAAGGTTCTTCTGTTGAGTTGAAAAGTATATGTATTTATTGCACATACTGAAAACGAAAGGAGAAAAAAAAAAGAAAAATACAAATCTCACGTATGCCTATGTATGGAAAAATTTTGTGTGGAAAATAACATTTGCAAATGTTCATCAGTCATCAGGCTACTCAGTCGTATGCTCAGTAGTATGCTCAGTTGAAAGCGTTCATTTCACAAAGCTCCATAAACAGATTTTTGTAACTTTTTGTCTAAGTAATTCAACCATAGGCCTACAGTAAAATTATTCACATGGAAACATATGAAAAACTGTTGTACAAAGTCTCGACTCTGCCCCAATTGTGACTGTAGCTTTTTACACTCCAAGATGAGGGAGCCTGGAAGCAAGTCACAAAGATGGCGGGTGGTGCCAAGAACAAGCCAGTCAACAAACTGTCCAGTTGTGATATCTCATTCATCAACAAATAATGTGTTCCTTACATCTCAGTAGTTTAAAATAAACATCAAATGTTAAGTTATTGCATATTTTGTGAATCAAACCAGATATATCATGCATTCACATTATTATGCAATCAACCAATCACATCAGCAATGAATGCCTACATAAACTTGTATGATGTATCAAAGTAGACAGTAGACAAAGTACTGACAATTATGAAGAAGTTAATACACCTTGCCAGCTACAACACACTTTTGGATCCTTGGCTTTTTGATAAAGCGCTAATTAGGTACCCTAATTCTTCAACCTTTTCAACCACTGCTGAAAGCAATATATCAATATTTTCTTGGACACCAACAAATCATTTTTGGCTTCATTTTTACAATAACTGTACGCATACAGTACCCTTTAAAAACTGCTTAAATGATTGAAAAGCTTGAAGATTTACAGTAAGTTTTTAATTTCAGCTTCTTAGTTGGAACTCGGTACATGCCAATTACAAACCAGAATAAAGTCACAACAAAACCACCATTAGCAGGCTTCTAGCTTTCAACTACATGTACACTTCATTGGCTAAAGGTAACCTTCTGTAACCAGTGCTCTGCCATTCTAAAGATGCACTCCCAGGAAACAACTAGCAGGCTAGTGGCCCCTTACCATCACTGGGAAACTTTATCTTGACAAATTTATGTACAAGTCTTAGTGACTACTGCAACTCTGTATGTAACAAAGCAAAGGAATTGACAATCAGCCATTCTAGCATTAAACTGATGATTAAAATTCTGAAGGAATAATGAAAGTGATGGCTACAGTTGACACTGATGACAGGCTGATGCAACTTGGCTGAGAACACATTGTCATGACCTTTGGGTTTCTCTTGTACATCAAATGTTACTATATGTATAAATGACCCAAAATTTTGCCACAGAAACTGCAAGCAGAGCTCATAACATACTACTAGTGGTACTGAAAGTTGAACTCCCAGAATGCTTTTCCATATTTTCCCCTTCACATTTCCTACTCAAGATTTTTCAACACGCTATATATTCAACAACAAGCAATAAAACTGTAGTATTGGTAATTAATTATTTTCCATCTGATAAACGTACATTGCCTAATGATAAAACAAGGTTAATTAATGACAATTTAGACTCCCATGCATGTAAGTACATATGCTTATTAAAATCAATACATGTATATGTAGCAAATGAAAAATGTTTTCATAAAACTGAATTCTAACCATGGTGGAATCTCTATGTCTATATTTAAGTACACACACAGCCACAGGGGCTAAAGTTCATGTATGTGGAAACTTTACACACACTTTCTCAAGACTGAATAACAAATCTCTCCTGCCATATTTAGGACCTCATGTAAACTGTCTCTTCTTAAAGTAATTCAGGACTTCATGTAAGCTGCATTGTCTATTGTACATTCCTTTCACTGTTTAAAGTAAGTCAGGACTTCTTGTGAGCTGTATTGTTTATTGTTCATTCCTGCCTTTGCAATGGCATCTTGTGGAGAAACTGGTAACCCTAGAAGTATATAAGTAAGGACTCCCTCATTCATTTCAAGAGAAACAATGTTCATTTCAACTTAAGGCCTATGTCACCATATTGCACAAAGTTGCCCAGTTTCTCCTGGTTATATACCATACTATCAACTCACACCTTTGGCTGTACAAGTTTGGGTCAATAGTTGCATGTAGTGCACTGTGTCCAAACACCATGCTGTCTTACAATATATGTATAGGCTATGTAATTACATATAGCTTTTCAATACTTCAAAATATAAATGCCACAAACTATGCCAACATATTTTGTCAGAACACACATGATACTCTATACTTTCTGTATTGTTCAAATGTTTGTTTAAGAGCACACAATGAACTGGTTAGATGACCTGGGGATTTCAGGCATTTACATCAGTGGTACTGGTGCTGTACATCTCAACTCTGTGCCGGTCTTATGGTCACTACTGCAAGTACAGGCACACTGTGCAAGAGTAGGCGGGCCATTTTGGCTTCCTCTTCAGGTAAAGGTGTGGGGACCTCAGAGCAATTCCTAACAATGAATTCAATCTCACCTGTAGACCTTGAATGTATTTGGAATTTTAATGTACTCAGTACTTGTGCACCTTGAGTGTATCCGGACAGAGTTAATGTATTTTTTATAATTTAACTGTCTCCACACATGTAGATCATCTACATCCACATGAATGCAAGTATAACCTTGTGAATGCAAGTATAATAAATTTATAAACCAACAAATGTATGGAAAGATCAATGAAAGCATTTAGCGATATTGAATGCATACAGCTATCACTGAATGCACGCAACTACCAGTCAATGCATGCAGCTACCACTGAGTGCATGTAGCTGCCAGCGAATGCATGTAGGTGTCACCAAATGCATCTAAATTCCTCCTGACTATGCCTACATATATTTGCCCCTTTATACATGTATATATGTGTCTTATCACAAACCCAAAAACTACATTTGTAAAGTTAGTAAAATACTTGTAATTTGCAGGGTTGTCTTTCATGGTAGTGGTCATCAATATATGTATAAACCATTCGGGCATGTTTGCTGACTTTAATTTGTGCAAAGGAAGGTATTATACTCATATACCAGTAAAATGAATCTCAGGAAGCTATGAGCTATGTTACAGTTAAGACATATTTTGTTTAGTGTTAACAATTAAAACTTTTAGTACTGAAAACAAGAAAAGATTTAAATATAGTTTTGATTAATTATTTTATAGACCTCAGAATACAGCAGACTCCTTGTCTGGTCAATGCTGTTTCAGATGAACAGATCATACACCTCAGGTTTTTCTGCACATTCTTTTCAATGAGAGGGATATACCAGTATATAAGACAGCTAAAATACCTCACTGAAAACTGTATGGAAATAGCCTTATTCAGCTTTTTTCTGACATATAAAATAAATTGCATTGTGGATTTCATACACACTCTTAAGATATCAAATACATTTTAGCAGCTACATATTTACTCACGGATGACATTCTTTTAGAATGAGAGTTTTTAGGGAGTTCCATGCCTAAGCAAGGAAATCCTCTCTCTGAGTGGAAATCATCCACTGTGATAACAAAAATGTACTGCAATACGTAGTCATCTGCCTAGTTTCCACCACCGCCAATTTTCAGCTGTGTTTTGCTGTAACAGTCAAGGGTTGGTTTTGATTCTATGTGTAAATAACGGAATCTAATCTTCAAAATAATAATGATATTACAATACAGTATATTGCACTTCTGATATACATATAAATACTAAATATAATCATAATGCATAATTAAAGCTTCAAAGTTTGATTTACATAATGTTCCTGTTGAAGAGTTTAGCAAACTCTCGTTCACTCTGATGATCAGGTGTTTGCTTTGCTGATGCCATCTCCCTAAATCCACATGCCTCCCTGGTATTCTTATACTGCACCTATTAAACATGTTTATATTCCCTATATTCCCAGCAAGAGCTGGGGGAAACACGTCCATATTCCCTATCCAGCAGGGGCTGAGGGAAACATGTCGATGTTCCCTATCCAGCAGGAGCTGGGGGAACCATGTCCATATTCCCTATCCAGCAAGAGCTGAGGGAAACATGTCCATATTCCCTATCCAGCAAGAGCTGAGGGAAACATGTCCATATTCCCTATCCAGCAAGAGCTGAGGGAAACACGTCCATATTCCCTATCCAGCAGGAGCTGAGGGAAACATGTTGATGTTCCCTATCGAGCAGGAGCTGGAGGAAACATGTCCATATTCCCTATCCAGCAAGAGCTGAGGGAAACATGTTGATATTCCCTATCCAGCAGGAGCTGGGGGAAACATGTCCATATTCCCTATCCAGCAAGAGCTGAGGGAAACATGTTGATATTCCCTATCCAGCAGGAGCTGGGGGAAACATGTCCATATTCCCTATCCAGCAAGAGCTGAGGGAAACATGTCCATATTCCCTATCCAGCAGGAGCTGGGGGAAACATGTCCATATTAACTAACAAGCAAGAGTAGGTGGAAACAGATCCATATTCCCTATCGAGCAATAGCTGGGGCTAACATGTCCAAATTCCCCATCAAAATTAAAATGCTGGTAAATAATCTTTTTTTTTTTATAACTGTTTGTTACATTAAAGCAGGATAGTATAATTTTATCAGAACTCCTCTTTCATCCAGCTTGACATAAAAACGCACATCACCCTGTGACCCTTTAACTAATAAAATGGAGTTCTCAAGACCACTCCAAGGGAAGCAAATCTTGCCAAAGTGGAACAGAGGTGCCCTCTTTCTAGATGGGAATAACCATACTCATGATTTCAATAACCTTACAAGTCACCATGAACAGAGAGAGGGCAATGCTGTTTGATGAGTTACAAGAGTTGCTTCCCTTCGTAGATGGATACAGAACCTCACTGGAGTGGGGTAATTAAGTGCATCACAAAGCATTAACCCCTGCTTATCCTAAAGGGTCCCATGTTAGAGAGATAACAACAGTATGGCTGAAGGTAATCATGGTAAAGTAAAGAACTAGACATCCACTCAGGAATCTGCCAGCATGTGACGGATTTGTCTCACACACAGGGCTTATTTGGGGAAAGAAGTGACAAAAATGAATTAGCAGTAGTGGATAGACCATTGAAAGCTGTATCGGAAAATACCTTTACTGAGCTTTTCTTTCAAAGAACAAAATGTAGCCATATCGATCCGTTTGTTACCAATGACATCACTACATCACACCTTTTTGTTACCAATGACATCACTACATCACAACTTTTTCAAACAATATATTTCCTGTCCGATTCTCCTAAATAGGCACAGGCCGGGCATTACATGTAAAGTTCACATGAATTTTTTTCGGACATGAACATAAAGGTGTAGAGAAAGCTGTCCGATATTACTGGCAACTTACAATATCAATATTGTCTTAAAGCCTGTGTTAAAATGCACAAATTTTTACAGTATTGGCTCCAGTAAAGATATTTTCTGATAGAGTTTTCCTACTGATGCTTATTTAAGTTTTGTGTTTTGTTTGCTTTTGAAGAAAGTCTCATTTCTCATGCAAGAAAAATGTTAAGGAATTTAACACTGCATACGGTTACAACACACTCAAGGAGTTACACATAACGATTGTGTCATCCTTTGAAAAATTTCCCATTCAAATTATCGCACAAAGCTGGTCATTGCAAAAATTTAGGTGAACTTTTGTCTTAACTGTGTTTGCCTTTTGTTGATCTTGTGTTTGGTGACCATTCTGAGTTTACAATGGACTGCATATGAATCAAAGCAGGATAATATTTGTAGGCAGCTATTTAGATCCTGACTGCTTATTCTTCTATTTGCAGCAATGAGGGGGATCATATAAATGTCAAATTCATTGATGTTGAAGTGTACGTCAGAAGTTTGGCTCACAAAAGGACCAAAAATTACAGTTTTTAAGAGTGAGTCTCGTCTAAATCACGTTTTGTGAATTTAGTAAACTGATTTGAATCCAGCCACGATTTCTGCAACAATACCGGATAACAAATTATGCCTGCCTCATATTGACACAGTTCAGACAGCCAAGGACACCAGGCTATTCTTATTTACTAAAACGTTTTCCATGATGTGCAAATAAGGGCACGAGTTTTTCTGACGGGAGGAAGGGTTGCAGTGATTATTTGTAATCTATATCTCACAATGAGTCCAAAAAAAAAAGGAAGAAAAGCAAGAACATAACCACGGCAGCCATCATGCGATAGCTGAAAACCTCCTGAGGGAGGTATTGTATAGCATATAATCATTTCTATCTCCATCGTTTTAAATAAATGTTCACATAATTTCAGTTTTACATAGCATGTCGAAAATCAATTCATTCTTGTACATGTCCTCATTACCTTTATGTCATTACATATAATATACCTTAATAGGCTTCCACAAAATCTCTAACATGTACATGTATTATCTTTGTGAATGGATGTAAAACATCTCGAAATAAGTAAGACAAACAAGCTTTGGTATACGGCACGCTAAACACTCGAGGGGAGAAATGTCCTTCTCTGCCAACAACAGGCCACACAGCAGCCTCTCAAGCACTGCTAGCTTCCACTTCGTATTCATACTCCCCTTCATACATTATTAAGTTGTTTTGTTTTTTTGTCGAAAATTTAAGACATAGTGGATAATGAGGGTGATTATTGATGTAACAGTGATGAGGGCATTACTAGTCTTGTCCTCCCTGGGAGTGCAGCAGCCGTGAAAGTTCAGGCTAACGTTTCTTCTTGTCTTGGTAGGACAGGCTAATGGACTTCATGATGACCGACAGTAACAAAACAGGGAGGATTATGGGTAATAAGGCGATCAGAAGAGGGCTCCCTGAAATAAGAAACAACAAAATAGGCATCAGTTGAAGACTACAGGTAGTTTGGGTTTCATCTACAGGACATGGCCTTGACAATTTTCATTTTCTGCCAACACATATACGCATACACGTCAATAATACTTGTCCGCACCGTAATACAATCTGGACATTTTCTTTTGCCAAACATTAACTACATACTAGTTTCCCTCGACATGTTTTGCCCATCTCAGCTTTGGATCAATTGGCTGATGCATCAATCTACGTATAGGACCAGGTTGTGTACACGCTCTCTTCTCCAAATCCTGTCACTTCCCAGCACAGATTCATCATATATACATCAGTTAATGAGGATCGTAAATGTTTAGTATTTAACTAAGGCCATCCTTAAAGACATCTTTCTTAGCCTTAATTGATGGCCTAATTATACTACACAAGTGAATATAACAGTTAATTTTGATTTTTAGGGCACTTTTTGCTATAATTTCCTATTTTTCATCAGTTAACACTAAGGTCAAATTGGGGGTGACTACACCCAAAACACAGTGTACAGTAAATACAGATATTACCCTCACCATCCATTACCACAAATCTTCTCCCATCAACTGCCATTTCTGCACCATTCAGAATCCTTGTTCACTATTACTATTATGACTGGTTTGTAGGTGAAAACAGAAACTGGTGATATGTAAATGAAGTATAAAGATATATATGGGCTGACCTTTCCATAGCAAATCCAGTGACAACGGATCAGGAGGTGATTTTTCTCGACTCGACTGCCGCTGTCTCATTTGTGCGCGTCTGCTTTCCTGAGAAGTTAGAACTCGCACGGGGATTATCTCCCCTGTGTACTCCTCTTCTGTGTCAGCACCGGTTGTGTTTGTAAGTCTCTCTGTCCTAGTATTAGCTGCCTTTGGACAAGTCATGTCTGTTTCCTGGCCCGATGTGGACCATCGTTCATGAGTGGAGCGACTGCGGGCGCACCTTTTCTGCGCTGCAGCCACCTCCATGGCATGACGTCGGATTTCACACATTCTGTATTCCATATTTTCCAACCGGGCGTTTTGTCTATTTTGTAATGTGCTCAGCACTGGATGTTCATCCACATTTGTTGCCTGGTAGGCGAGGGTTTGGTTAGAGCCATGGTCTAAACATACATGCCCACTGTGGGGAACTGCCAATCGGTTTACCTCCCCTGTAGAGGAGGACTTCTGCCACCAGGGGTCAGTATGATGTGAGTCTTTGGCCCGTGGCTGATGGAGATAGCCTGGTGACAGAGAAGCCAGATCCTGGTCCACATCTAGGAGTTGGGACTTGCGATATGGGTGCAGGGCCGATTTCGTGTACACTTCCTTCAGATTAGCAACTGCAGCTAAAACTTCTTCTGTCTCTTTTAACCGCTTTCGCTCTTTACGCTTCTTTGAAGGTGTTGCACCCATAGTCTCTGCAAACATAACAGCAACTAATTGTTATCTGGTTTTAAAAGCTTCATACAGATGTTTATTCAAGCATTATTACAGTGTTTTACCAGTTCTGAGACCCTACATGATTTCAGCTGTCACCACAAAGGTACAGCAAAAAATACCGAGCAATGCACTTATAACACCTCGGCCTTAAAGGGACATGGTGGACCAATTATTAGGTATTTTAATGTTATTACAGAATAACATAAGTATTAGGTATTATTCTCAAGAAGTACATGTTACAAGCTTTTCCTTAATCCCACCCCCAACATTGTATGTTAAGTGAATGTTAAGTGAATAATAAAAACCTGAAAAATGAAAAGTCTGCCAGAATATTTAAATGAGGGGCTGTCAAGTCAGTTGAACTGGAGCATGCACACAGCGCTCAGTCAAGCTCATATGTAAACAAACATGGCTGATGACACGGGTATGATAAGGGCTTACTGGTTGCTCGTAACAGAATCAGCCAAAAAGAGGCATAAAAGAGAGCTCAGCGGGTTGAGAAGCAAGGCTAGAGTTGTAATCGGTGGTCAGTTGTGGCAAAACTACACTGTATGATACGTGGGTGCAAATGTTGCGGTTGTTAAACACCCAACATGGCCCGCTCTCTCTGTGTTGAGCTTGAATAATGACAGAACTTGTCCGGGCTCATACAAGCTACATACTCTGTAAATATTTTTTATTTCAACATGGCTTATTTAGTTTATGAACTTCAAAACTTCGTTAATTCATCGCAATTGAATTCAAATTTTGGGCGACCATATCTCTTTAAGCACGTGACCAATGAAAGGAAAAGATAAAAATTACAAGAGATATTATGTATAATACCAGTCATTTATAAAATTGTGTAGGTATGCTATGAATTTGGTATAAAACTGTAAATTCTTTATGTTCTACGTTTGTGAGAATTATTCACATTTGTGGCACTGTCCATTATCAACTGTCACATGCATAGGTCTGGTCCCTGCCAAATTAGGTCACGTGTCACAACACAACGAAATCTGAAGACGCTGACGCCTGAATCCTTCCCACTCTTGTTGGAACAAGCAAAACTGGCACACCAACCCTTCTCTGAATGGAGGAAAATATCTAGGAATGAATACACTTTTTGTTTGCAGAAAATCTCAGCTGAAAAACAAAATGGTCCCGACTGACCAGTTAATATATCCTCGGGTTCGTCACCACAGCTACCTGGGTTTACTGGGCTCGGAGCACTTCGGGGATTTACACCGCGTTCTGAGAAACGTCAACAATGATGTAATTTCCCCAAAAAATCCAACCACTGATGATACACATGCATAAAATACAGGTTAAAATAACAGGTATAAAATATACCACAAAAATAAAATTAAGAAAAAAAATTGTTTGGCATAACTTTCTTCATCTGGCTTGTAAATTTTGTTTTAGAGCTCCTTTTCATGTATCCTTTAAATGACCCCAATGACCTTCAAGGAAAAGATCCAGGTTTCTGTGAAAAGATATGAAGTATCTTTCTGAAGTGGAAAGTCTTCACACAGTCCATAATCATAAAGTAAATAGATTTATCTACTTGAGGCACAAATTACACAACCGATTGTAACAAAAACGAAGTGTGACAGATTAAAGTCAGCAAGCGTGAACAAGATCGCTGTGAACAACATGGCCGTTTTTGCTGAGGGATTTTCATCATCACCTCAGATATTCACCAAGGAAATTTACGTGAAAAACAGATCGGCTTTGAACAGGTGACATTTTACAAGACAACTGTCCATTTAAATAGGTGTGTAAATGGTCACAACAGTGCGACAGCCCCATGTCCAGTGAGCTGTCCGGTAAAAGCTCTCCTGATGATTAGTGTTACATCACCAAACACAACACCTTCACAAAAGATAACGATAAGCTTGTAACCCAAACAAAAAAGCAAAAATGAAAACATACTTTCCCATTAATACTCATTTGTACAAATGCATGTGCAAAGAGATGCTAAAAAGAAACAGAAAGCAGACGAGAAAACAAACTGTTGACAATTAGTACCTCAAATATTTGTTCCCGCCTTCCTCATTTGTACATATATTCCAATCCTACACTGGATCCAGAAATTTGTGTACAGTCCTTTCTCTGATTTATTGGAAGAATTAAACAAACAATATGTAAGAAAAGCAGGTATTATTTATGGGCTTGAAAATTTCCATTTCCAATTGAGGCTTGAAAATTTCAAAACTTCACATTTACTTTGATTCTATAAATCACAGTTAGTCAATTTGAACATGCAAAACCATCAAAATGTTATGTCAAATTTAGAACTTTAGCTTATTTGTTTTTCTAAACTTTTGTGCCATTTAACTTTTTGACTAGTCCTTTTGAAGGACACAATTTGGCGCTGTATCAAGCACTGGCCACGTACACAAATACAAGATTAACAAGCAGTGTGAACAGTAATATATGCAAAGTTTATTGAAAAAAATAGAAAAAAGAAGTTATTTTCCACGTTACACAAACCATGTTGGCAAAAATCATCTAAAACAGAATTAGATGATTTTGTGGTGGAAAAAAAAGGAAGAGTGAAAAAAGGTGGTAATGAAACAAACTGAATTATGAAAAAATAACTCTGTTTTGTAACATAACGGTTGTGATCTGACGGAAGTGAGGCCATAACAGACTTGAGGGGGCGTATGGTCAGGACTGAAAACAACCTTTGTTGTTCTTCCAGCATTACTGCCTGACAAGGACAGTGGGCACACTGAGACAGGGCAAAGAAATCCAAGGCTACTGCAGACAAACAGAGCATGAAAGCAGAGACGAAGTGTCTGGCAAATTATGACCTCCACTCTCATTTTCCACCCTTAGAGCTATTTTGCCAATTCTTCTCAATTCTAGCAGGCTAATACATGTATTATAGGTTCTATCCACTGGACAATATGTGTATGTATCTATTTCCCCTAATCTGAAAGGTCTAATCACAAATCAAACATTTATGCCACATTGGTAAATTTGATTTACCTTAAAACAACACACACATATTTATCTTCAGCAATATTAATAAAATTTCTGTTCTTTAAGAGCAATATCATGCATGTATTTTCTTGTAAAAAGACAAAGTTGCTATTTGCTATATAACAGCCAACCTGACCACTGGATTCTGCTGGACATTTGCTTCCTATTCACTAGGAATAGGATGTTGTTGATTCATTCCTAGGGAAGTTACAAATTCTTGACAATTTTGGAATACTTTCAACCAATCTATGTTGAAATTAGCAGCAAGATAGTACTGACTGATTGATCATCTGGTGATTCGATTTCATCAGCATAGCCTACATTAACAAAAATTGTACAGGAGAAACTTGGAGTTATTCTCAAGTTAATGCCAACTGAAAGTCCGCCTAAAATGTTAGGAGCAGTATGAAAAATTGTTTATTTATTTCTGTGATGTTCAATTTCACCATAGTGGTGAAAGAAAGTGATCTTCAGCGAGCGTTCAACTGTGCCAATGGCCACATGAGTGACACTGATTTCTTGTAGTTACCAAGGTCTCGCAAGCAATGACAGCACGAGAACTAAGCTACAAATTCCTTGTCCAAGGCTTTCATATTCTTTGAAGAATGTTTTGCATCATTACTGATCATTTTCAGCTACACTTCATAGAGTTATTGGTGCAATTTAGCTGGTATAAAAGTCTACGTATGGCACGTGACTTTATTTCATCAACGAGTATTTCAGGTCCTCTCTGAGTAGTCAAAATCCTCCATCACATCTCTCAGAGTAACGATCCCAGGAATTGTTGTAAAGTCCTTGGTTTGATTTTTTAGAAGAATTAATCAAATGACATATGAAAACAATTACTGCATGGTTTACTTAGGGTAAATACATATCAGCCAGTTCAAGCTTTAAAATTTGTAAATATAACATTTCAGTTGATTCTGCTGAAGGGCGCAAAGAGAACCAGCATCCACCTTAGCTTATCTTCTTGTTACATGACTTCTTTTTCAAATTTTACATGTGTGTACTAGATTTGCTCAGTGGTCTTTTCTTCTAACATTCAGGATTTTACTGGAGAAACAGGACAGAGCCTGGGTGACATTCAACTTCCTTCCCTTCTGGCAACGGTTTAGTTACCTATTACCATGATTACCTGCTACAAGAGGAACTCTGCTGATCCCATGCAGGTTGTTTGCTTCATATCCCCACTAGCTGCTGTAAAAGTTGTAAGTGTGACTTACCAGCCCAGTGATGTCCCTTGGATCAAAGACCAGCATGAGGCGGACATGTGTGCAGTCGAATGATGTCCGACAGTCTGAAATCAAAAGAAACAGAATCAGTCTGAAATATCAAGAAGGAGTTTTCTCACTGGTGTGGTTGTTTCGGCATACATGAGTAATATCTTCAAACATGTCTAAGAGTCCAGATGCAGCGCCCTAACCAAACAGAGGGCAGCTGGAATCCAACCCTTGACTTTCACTCAACAGAGGACTTGTCTCAAGCTACCATGGCTCCTGTACATATATATGTATCACCAATATATTGATTAAATGATTATGTTCACTATGGATTTTCTTCTAAGAAAAGTAAGATGAAAACTGGAAGCCTTTTGTTCTGGCTACAAAGATTATTACATGAACATGTATTTTTCCCTTTTTGTCTTTCTTTACCAGGTGGTTGTTGCCAGAGATAAGGAAAACTGTTACCAACAGCTGTATAAATATGAAGCCAGTAATTCAGGCACAAATATGCCCTTTACTAAGCATTAAAATGAAAATTACAGAAGCTTGCTGTTGGTCAATGATGACCCCAGCCCATTAACACATATGCTTGATATGAGCCTAGCCTAGCTCTAGGGACAACATCTAGACAGAAGCTGACGGCTCTTCAAAGGCAGCAGCATGCCTGCACACACGGAAATTTTACAAAATGCAACTCAAAGTGATGCTCTCAGAGAGCTTTCAAGTCTGGGAATAAAAGAAATTTGTTTGAAAACCAAACTTTTTATTGGTAGATGATCATATGTTAATACTTCCCCATGTAAACTGATGTATGGCTAAGTATGTCAGTGCACAGTAATTAACATGTATAATGAACATTTGGTCACCATCTTGTGCAACAGCTATTAGCTGTACATTTACATTTACTATTCTAAGTATTAGTCATCTGTAAATATTTCAGACATCACAATATCTTATTGCACATAATAAACTATGCATCATTTTGATTTTTTCTTAGAAGGTACCAGAGAGGCAATGCATGGACTTGCACATGTATTTGTTACTATAAGCACAAGAAATCCAAAAATACTGATTATTAACAACCCATACAACTCCACCTCTTAACACACAACTAGTATATCAATAGCATGAAATGTACAAGCTGGCACGTCACTTAAACACATGCATCAGTAGTAAAGGGGAGATAACTTTATAAAACCTATAACGAAGTTCACAAAACAAATCAATTACCTACTGCAATATGCTTACATACATGTGTTGAATTCTTAACAACAAAAACTAATTAACAGCTACATGTATAACACATTAACAGTTTGTGTATGACATTGTATTACAGTTCATTTTTCCCAGTGACAACATGTGATCATGTTGATATCCCTTCTGTCCAAATATGTTGTGAACATGTAAATTGGCAAGTCTTCAACATTTCACAAAAGTACACATGCAGTAACAGGTTTCTCTTATTCACACTGATGACAAACACCTTACCTTGGCACATTACACATCCATTTCTGCTTTCGTGCCATACAATGTTGCACACAAAAATGTAAACTGCCAGTCTCTTAAACTCCTCAAAACATCATGGTGCATAACAAATAACAGACTTGTTCAAATTTGTGCAGTTTACTTCTGGTCACACAAGGAATAAACGGACTACTGTATACCCTGTACAAAATTACGCAACAATCTACCACAGTCATCCCACTAGAATTTATATATTTATTTATTTGATTGGTTATATTTCACTTATAAGACGGCGGCCAGCATTATGAT
The DNA here is from genome assembly GCA_016165875.1 of Acanthopleura granulata. Classification (NCBI taxonomy): domain Eukaryota; kingdom Metazoa; phylum Mollusca; class Polyplacophora; order Chitonida; family Chitonidae; genus Acanthopleura; species Acanthopleura granulata. The sequence continues at coordinate 47,103,392 of JABBOT010000080.1, read as the reverse complement.
GGGAGGAAACCGTTCAGAGAGTGGGGAAAGCTCACGACCATCGCAGGATGCTGGCTGACCTTCTCAGGTAATTATCTCAGAAGAATATCTCAAACCTTTGCAGGTCTCAGGTATAATAAGCACATGTAAGAGTAAAAGACACCACTGAGATTTCATATGGTTGAGTTAGGTGTAACATCCACATCACAATTATTTCCCCTCATACAAGGGTCTGTGAAGGTCTCGTTTCCTTTGCACAAAAATAATTACATCCTCATAGAAGAACATGTATCATAATCCATGAATGACTTACTTTACCACATGCAATGTTCTGAAACATTCACGGCCTCATTTCACATCATGCAAGGCACCTTGATCTTACATGCAAAATGATTCCCTTTGCCTCATACAAGATACCCTTACCAAAGCAGACCTATTTTCAGAACCTACTACCACTAAACACTATTATCTTTCACACAACTGTCTGTCCATAGCTATGTTACAACACACTCCCTTTCCTTACACAAGGTGTTTGTAACCTTGATTGACATTTATTTTCTTCCTGAAAGCTTCTGTCATAACTTACTTCCTTACATATGTGGAAGGATCCGTATCCATAAAAGAGCTACAATTCTAAAACAAATGTCTCACACAAGTATAACTGCCTTTTATTTAAATGAATGTGACTGTCAATTTGGGGCAATAAAGTATCAGAAAAATTATAATGCCACATACATGTAGCCCAGCACAAGTATTCAATGCACTTTAAAAGGAAAACTCAAGCAGAGAGGCATGGAGTGCAGGTTTCGATTTGCTAATGGTAATCCTGACAGAGCCAGCCTAGCCAAGCTACACCCTGCTTATGGAAATGACCTAGATTTAGGGGAGTTTGACAGATGAGTCAGTCTGACCCTTGACCTCTTGCTGACCCAGTTCAGGACTCAGCTGATTTCAATTGACCTAGATTATGAGGCCAGCATTCATGTACCATTCTCCCGTTGGTGCACTCGGGGAATTACATGTAACTTTGGATGTCTTTCGCAGATAATGCCTGACACTTCTTGATTTCCATGTACAGTTATATTTTATTACATTATTTTAACAATCCACAAAGCCTTTACTGGCATAAGTGAACATAAATGATGAGAAGAAGCCAGTGCCATTCCAAGTGCCACTAAATTATACTGTTCAATTAGTGTTCAAAATTAATTTCTAAAATGGTATTCCAAATACTGACTTATAAAACGCCAAAAAGGGCTTTTTGGAAACTGGCTACACAATTTACTGACAGCCCATATCAATATAACAGAAACGTGACAACAGAAACGTGACACAGCTCACACAATGGGGACATGATCTCCTTCCAAATGTTCATGTAACAACATTAACAATTAATATGGGCTCAGCAGATTAAATAACACAAATGGTCATATCAAATACTCCCGGAGCAAAGTAATCAATCTACAGGATTGCTATCTGGGGGAAACAAGGCCATTCTCTACCATTACTTTACACCCAGCATGTGCCTTAATTTTTCTCCTGAAAAACTACAAGAAAATATGTATACTATGCAGAGCCCCAGGCTTTGACGTTAGCAAGAACAGACACATACTATATAAGGACAAGGTCCAAGTTGACATCTCACCTATGACAGCTGGAATTAAAGCATTTCTTTCATGGTCCTTGATATATTACAGGGAACACAAATATGCCCTTCCAAAAAAGAAACGCAGAGTTATGAACATGGCTGTGACACCAGACGTAACCAGCGTCCTCCGTGAATGTCTACATGTGACCTGCTGTTGTCCCTGAATGAGATTCTACTGCTTATTTCATGATTACTGGATGCTATCACAATCTCACTGTGTCACTTAAACTGACTGCTTTTCGTATCAATTATCCACTTTTGACCAAAACAGAGTTTAAAAGGTGAAAATGAAACCTATGCATTACTTTTTCGGAACCTTATATTATCGGTATAAATAAAAATATCTCCATTTTATAAGAGTGTTGTTATTACAGTTTCTTATTTGTTATTATACAAACAAAGTGTTGAATCCACATGTATCAGTGTGTTTATGGGTTCATCGTCAGTAGACTGCTTGAGGCCACTACAAATTATTTGAATTTCATCTCTCCAGCCATCACACAGAAGCATTCCTCAAACAGTGAAATTCTAAGATTCTTCTCGCTAATGCTTCACTGGTGTGCTTAATCCTTTCCGTAACACACATTTGAATTTAGCATGACTCCCCTGCCCCCAACGCTCATCCCTAACACCACATAACATAACTTTTGACTTGGCCTGGCCTATCGCAAGAGGGAATTGTGCACCAGCACCCAACTGCCTGCCATTTCCTTCTGGATTTACGTCAGAGGCATACCTCTGCTGACGTGGGTGCATGCTCCCCCCACCCCAACCGCCCCCTCGGCAGTAGCCTGATTCAGACTCCTGTACAGTTTGCGTCATGTGACTTAGCAATGAGATGCAGAGATTTCCTGCCCCGCAGACAACCCACTATTTCCCTCATCCTCATCTACCCTCAAACACAGATATAGAAAACGTGCTTCTCTCCTAGTCCGTCTCATCACCCAGGCCGGAGAATATTGTGCAACTGTCACAATTTAGGATAAATGTAAGCAAACACTAAGCGTATGAAACCCCCAGACATCATGTCACGTTTGACAGGGCAGGAGGCTATTGGACTAAAAGTACACCACTACACAGAGCAAAGTGTACGTGTACCACCCAGACCCTGCGCTAACAGGACACAGAGAAACCTGCCATGTACTTTAAGTTTCACATGATTATACTTATGACAAAGGCTTTATACTAAGTCTTACAACAGCACTTCCGACAAGCAAGATTAACAGAACTTTTTCTAAAAACCAGAAAAACAAACAAAAGGAGTGCCCATCACCTCCCCCCCCCCCAAGAACACCCAACTGTACATGTACATGTGTATTGTCATAAGAATACATTCTGATTAAAAACTAAGATCGTGTGCTATAATACACAGACTATAGTTGGAACTACTCATATTTTATTTACTTTTAACTTACTACCCAAGTTACAATAAATTTTATACTTGGATTTCCACAAAGAATAAGTAAATCTAATTATGAAAGTATTTTGATATTTAATATTGCTGCATCAAGAATATCCAGGTACAAAGCTTGAAGAGAAGATGTACTACATTCGGAGGGAAGTTAATCAGTACATAACTTAAAGGGGCATGGTTTCCCAAATGGTAGGTATTTTTGCCTTATTACAGAATGACATGAATATTAGGTATTTTTCTCAAGAAGAAAAAGTTAAAAGCTTTTTGTTAATCCCACCACCAGAATTGTGCGTTTAGTGAATGTTTAAAAATAACAAAAAAACTGAAAACCGAGAAGTCTTCCAGAATATTTAAATGAGTAGCCGTGAATTCAGTGAATCCGTAAACTTGATATGTAGACAACCTTGGCTAACACCCGTAAAAAAAGCGCTTATGGCTCTCTCATAACAGGATCGGCCAAAAAGAGGTGTAAAGGAGAGTTCAGCAGGTTGACAAGCAAGCCTAGAGTTGTAATTTGTGGCCACTGCTTGATAGGTGGGGGCAAATGTTGTTTTGTTGTGGCAGTGTTAAAGGTTGAATGGACACACATTTCTGACTCATAGTTTAATGACAAGATTATTGGTAACCTTTTCTCAATGCTATTTAAGCTGCTACACTCTACATGTATCTATGTGTAACAGAATTTGAAATACTGCGAGTTCAGAACCCAATACTGACTGATCACGAATGCCTGCAGATATGATTTGGGTCATTTCAATTGAATAGTAATCATTTGATGAGGCGCCCACCCTCTTTGTGTTGAATTCAAGAAACGACGATTTCTCCGGGCTCATACACAATACATACACAGTGAATATTTTTAACACAAATGAACTTCAAAACTTCGTCAAGACAACACAATCAGAATTTGTTTAAAAATCCAAATTTTGGGTCAAAATATATCTTTAACTCTTAACTTCAGAGTTTCAGCTGAACACATAAACGACAGACAATCGGCCACGTTTCATGGCCATCAGTCATATGTGTTTGAATTCATCTTTCCATGAATTAACTGCTGCATGTGATCAAGATTTGCAATTCTTGGGTGTTATTCAAGCTGTGCAGATTTCTCCTGCACATGGGTCTGATTTATACTACATGTAAGTGTTGAGCTCTTTCCAAGTTGTCAAGTAAATACATTTGTGCTAGTGAGTGTTAGTTGTAGTGATCTTCCATTCCTCTGGTCTAATGTGAATGTTTCATAAAACTACTTGTACACAGAACACCACAAGTCTTGTAATATCAATAGCAGGGTTCCAGGTAGTGTGAGAACATTGCATCAGTTTTGAGAATCTTACACACACAGGCGCACAGAAACTCAAATATGCAAACAACTTCATCAGCTACTCTCGCCCTTACATGGGCAGGCACCACAACAAGGAAGTATATTTTCAGCCTGGCAATCCTCCTTTCCGAGCCGAATGAAAGCGCGATTTCTACTCCACCTTCGCAGTAGTTTCTGACGTTACAAGTACTTTTGTAACCTATCTACATGTAGTTGAAGGTTTGGCAGTAGAGGTAAGCTTACAAATGCTTGTTTTGAGAGTTTCACAAAGATCTCAACATCATTGTGATCGTGTCTTTGACAGAACATTCAACTTTGACAGAAATACCAATGAAAACTGATCATATCTCAGTGATAAAGCATTAATTGAACGTCCATATCCGAAGATTTCATTGGCAGTAACATCAATAAAATCATAAAAAACAAGGGTATTTTTACAATATATAAAAACCTGTCGCCCAAGTCATGCTAAAGATATGTATGCATACATTTATTTTCCCTACAGTATTCTGCCTAGGGCTAAGGTTCTTCAGTTATCTTCAATAAAGATTTTCCTACACATGTTTTACGGGGTTTTCTTGATGTACATGTATGCATTCCTGGCTTCTTCAAATTCTGCCCGTATAATAAAAATATGACACCAATTCTGTTTCATGCATTTTATCTCTTTATACGATGTGTACAATTGAGTGAATAAAAACACAAACATGTATAAGGCCTTGATCTCACTAGTTAGATTGGTCAACTAGCCCGACATACATTATGCAACCTAAAATGTTAATGACTAAAACTTCTGCAAAACATTTCACTCTGCATTTGACAGGGTAAAAATTATGAGCCGTTTTTTTTACAGATTTGCCAGATGCCTGATTTTACTGTGATAAGTAGAAGTGTTCGGGACTGCTTTTGGTCCTTGTCACGGCAAATACTTGATATAACACAGACCATGTGCTTCATGTAACAACCTGAGGGCACAAAAACCTGATGAGGGCGGTTGGGGACAGACGCTGTAGGCATGATTAACTGTCTACAGTGATAATATCTATTAACATATTCAGGTAATGAGAAGGAGTTAAGTCAAGCATATAATGTTCACAGTCTTCTGGCCCAATGCATGACAGAGCAATTCTATGACAACGCCAGGCAGTCATTATTGCGAAAATAATGAAAGATACTCTATACGTATATCATAATGCAAACAAGAGTTGGGGCGGGAGTTGGGGCTTGGCTGGGGGTCAGGCCTACAAAAATAGTACTCCCACCCCATTTCATCCCTACCCTGATCTTAGCAACAATACAGAATGAACAGTAAATGGTCTGCTTTATTTCTTGTACCGGATATTATTTCAAACTTCAAAGTTTACTCTCCCTAAAGTACTTTGTCACACACTTGTTGTTTTGGTGAAACTGCATGTACAGCCTTCAAATCTAGTTAGTTCAGAATCTATTACTGGGAACCTTCACTTTCTAATTTTGACCCAAAAATGCCCTTTATAGGCCAAAATGACTCATAATAGCCCATTCAACCCTCTGAATTTCCATTCCACACCTTGATAAGGGCGTGGGAATCCTGTAATAATATGTATTATTTTGGCTATTTTCTCAGAGTTGGAATTGGTATGGAGAATTATACATGTAACTACAGAACTGAATTTTCAGTTTCTTTCTCTATTTGGTTTAACAGTTCCTTCACAATAGGTACAGAGGTACTTGCTTCAAGGCAAATCTCCAGATTACAACATCCCTCATGGATATTGCTAACGGTTTGAATGGAAGAACTGAAGGTATTCCAGCTCAAACAAACATAGTACATGCTTTCTGATATTCCAAAATTTGTACCAGATCAATTAAACTAAAAATAAAAAAAATGAAATTTTGTCCCACTTTATCCACAAATGTCTAACTTTCAGGTCTCTTTGAACATTGTGTCTTAAACCAAAGCATAAATTCATAAATTATTTGGGAAAGGTCAAAGAAAATTAAGTTGCTCTGGTTGTCTTGAAAGCATCTTTTGGAAGTACTGGAAATCATTAGAAAAACAACTTATTTTTGATGAAATCAAGTAGTTTGCAAACCAACTGGGATGACAGAAACTGCGTCCCAGAGGATAAGCCTGAAATGGCCTGTGTTTTATAATCTGAGGAATCACAGAGTATTTCAAGTTTTCAGCCACTTAAAAGTTTTGATCTGGTGAGAAAAAGTATAGACCATTTACTGCCAGCGCATTTCAACGACATCACACAAGACATTCCTACACTGGGCAGAATGAACATCCAAAGTTCACATAGTTGACAGCATGCTATACAAGTAGCTTCACTTATACCAGCTGAAAGTCAACAATATTAACTGCCACATGAAAACCGCAAATGCATCCACTGTCACATGTACATTTCCAACAGATGACTAAAACGTGGACACAAGTAGCGCCTGTACAAGCGTGAACCTCAGTCCCCACACCATCCAACAAATAAACAGCCCACAATACAAACACAAGCCTTCATAAACAGCATGTCAGCTCTTGTTCATGTGACTTTTAGATCAGGTAGGCCAAGGATTTGTTATAAAGAAAATGTAACATATACTGAGACACAGCAATGTTCATGTATGTACAATACACTGTGACCAAAGTGGATGGCTGAACTGCACTAGTAGGGACATCTGAAATGGTCTGACACAACACTAACTTTAGAGCCCATGTTTTATTGTTAGACAAGGCATGACCACATTAATGATCACTTTGAACAATGTCAGAAACACAAAATGCTGATGCCACGGGCAAGTCATTTTTCTTTATGTGAAAACTATGCACCTATTAATCAGTTTTATGATATATTGTGTTAAAAGAACTGAAACTGAATATCTATATGTGGTAATATGTCACAGATATATCCATGTGCAATAAAACACAGGTTTTCTAAGGTCCTTGAATTTTCAATTTTTCAGCCATAAATCGATGAAATCCATCTTTCTCACCTTTGGACATGTGTTATATTAGGCACCCTTGTTCTAGGTAATAATGTAAACAGTTTCTCACATCAGTACACCTTGAGAGCGCCGTCAAAGTTATCTACAATTCTACCTGGGCCAGCCTAATAACACAGGAAGGGCGGGGCAGCACAGAATGAAATCTACATCTTAATCTATGCATGTATGTCGTATATATCACCATAGAATCATGCCCTCTAGGTTTAACAGAAACCTGTTCTGGACACTGGTAGATGTACATCTTGTAAATTTCTATCAGAATATCACTGAGTTGCCTATCCAATACCTCATGCATGTGCATGAACATCATCACTAAAAATTCAGGTACTATCAGGTTATAACTAACATTTTAACAAGAATCCCCCCAAAAGCCAAACAGCATTTTGCTACATTAAAACCTTCTTTTCAGTTTTCACTGTCAATCCTAGGTTACTTTAATACATTTATTGCTAAAATCAATGGCTATGAGGTTGACAAAGTTGTCAGTAGGAGTATGTGACAAGTATAAATACCTAAATCTTTTTGCTGGTGTTTATGGAGTTCAGTTAATTCCTCACTTAAATTCAACATACTCATGATTTTGATTTTAGGTGCAGTCATAATCAAGGGCAAAGTCTGAAGTGAAGTACATCCATTTTGAGTTGCATAAATACCATTGGGAAATCAGGTCAATGCTTTACCAACTACCGCAGCACTGCATTCACATCTAAATGTCAACCTAACATGACAAAGTTTTCAACATACTGAAAACTCCACCAAGAAACAAGGGCATTAATGTTGAAAAGGTTTGTAAGAACTTACTTTAAGTGAAGACGCCGTGTTGTGTAAACTGCACATCCACGGACTAGTATACTCCCATCCCCACACAAGCTTTTGCACTGTTAAAGAAGTAATATACATGTATGACTAAGTTGAGCATATTACTAGGCTATGAGGTGTTTTCCGCACAGGCATACCAGGCTGTGATTCAGTAAACAGAAACTAGCAGCATGACTAAACACAGCTAGGAGATCTCATAGGAGCTGTGTATGAGTCAGGGATTAGGTGGCTGGGGCTAAATTTAATCTGCATGCCTGGCAATGCAGGCCAGCACTGTATTTTGGGCAAGATGGTAACACCAGCCTACACTGTACATATGATTATATGTCGTATCCATCCATCTCAGACCATGCTGAGCTCAGACATACAGATGTACATAATACAAAACAGATCCTTATTATATAATATACTACCTATGACTTAGAGCCTGGGCAATATGGTATGAATGGAGATTCTCTGCATGTATTGTATACAGGCAGGACTATACAAGACACAAGGCAGAGATCTGCTTCAGGCAGTGAACCACATATATAATCAATGAAGTTGAAATTTATTTCTGGCAATATTTATGAATTTATTTTAATAAATCTGACACAGTTACAGTGACAGTGTCACACATAAACATAATTAAGTTGAGAAAACCCTGGGAATTAGATGTATGATGCACACAAATATATAATCTAGCACAGAAATGTAAGAATTACCATAGTCACAGTAAACAACAAATAAATATTATCTTTATATAAATTTATACAAAATAAAGTATAAACTTATGTACATCCAACACTTAACTTTTTTGTTAACTTTAAAATGGATGGTTAACAAATCCCGGTACATAAACAGGACATGTTGCTCATGTTACAAACAAGGATACACGCCATCCGTCATGACCATAAAAAAAAAAATACTCATGGGACAAAATCAGTGCATGTGTCACAAACAGCTAGCAAAACTAGTACAAAATCGTATACATGCCATAGATGACGCGCACCCTTCAATCCGTTGATGAAAAAGACTTAAAATGCTGTATGAGTTTTGAGCACTAGTTCATCAAACTAGGACCAGTGCTGTCTTTAGCTTTTGAAAACGTTACTGAATTTCTTTGGCAAACTGATGCCAGGATGTCTACAAGCAGTCACTTTTCTGTCAGCAATGCTTGCTAAACTTTCACCTAACGACAAGCATGCAAGTTGTTGTTGTAGCAAATAATGCTGTTCCCCTTTTCACGTGCGTGATCTCGGCCTGCGAGTATAACACTGTATTATTTTGGCGAACAGTGAAGTAAAACGTATCGGTCAAATATACGTTACATATATGTTACAGGTGTCGACAAGTGAGATAACCAATGTTTACCTGTTGTCAACAGCACAAATCTGGAGCTCACACAATATCCATCACTCTTCCGCCTATCTTTCTTCAGCCTGTTTCCATGTGACCCACATCTGTCCCTCCACGGTGACGTCATCGAGGTCATAGGACGACGACGTTGCGGTCAGAGGTTACGTCATTGATAACACGTGCGCGACTAAAAATGCACTTTAAAAATTGTTTAATTTTTTTCTCGGTCCTTATTCTTGCTTTGTAATGTGTTTAAATTTAGAGGCAGTCTCTGATGTTCATCAATGACAAGTTGGGGTGGCAGAAAGTAAAAATACTTCACACTTATTTAACTAAATGTACAGTTATTTTTCAACAAACACGCAAATTGTCCCCCACCCCCAACAACAATCGGTGAATAAAATAAATAAATTAAAAAATATACATATATCAGTATTTAAATAAATATATAAGTAATATTAATAATAATAAAAACAAACCTGTGGAAATGAAGGTGAAAAATAATGAGCACTTTTTTTTTTATTACTTTACATCAGATTAAAACTTAGTGTTAGCGAAAAGCAGTAACTGCTTCTAGATAACAGCAGTAACAGAATTTCAGAGTCACAAGAATACAGAGCTAAGAGTATGAGCCTATATTTATAATACTGCGTCACTGGAACTCCATGCCATAGACCAAACACGACACTTCACCATGTCAGATTATACTGGCCCAAACGTTGGCCTAGTCCTCTCTTACTGAGCACCAAGCATGTTAGAGACGAGTTTACCAATGTTAAAGTCTCAGGTGGGACTTGATTTGTGACTGAACCTCAAATTTAGTGTTTACAAGGCAGGCGCTCTATCCACAACACAATGTAGTCAGTTGTTTTCTTTAATACATGTCTTTGTTGAACTCGACTCACTCAACTTGTGTTTGCTCTTTTCTTTTTTATTGCTGTACCTTAGTTATTGGTGTATGACCGTCACTGTTACCTGTGGTGTTAGTATCTGCACCGAAAAGTCGCAGCTACAGTACTTCGTCTTCCTCAGTTCAGTTTCTAAATGCCATTTCAATTGTTTTCCACTGTTTAGTTTTTTTATATCAGCAGGACAGACTGGGCTTGCATTAAATCTCATTACATTATTTTTAATTCCTTTGCTTTAATTGTTTTGGGTTCAGCTTTGCTGGCCTAAGCAATGGATGTGCTCTCTTCTGTGGCAGCATTCTGAAAATGCTAACATACTCTGGATGAACATATGGATGGATGACGGACAACTTCTTGTACATAATCTCTTCTAGTCTGTGACCAGTAGAGCTAAAAACTGCATATAGAATCTGATGTGGTTTATTGTCTTTATCGTTATTAACATTTCTTCCAGACGTCTCAAATTTTGAAATGTATTCAATTAATATTTCACTGAAAGTTCATCCGCAAAAATAATAAAAATGACAGATAATCTAAATGCCATCCAATGCTTCTGCATTGGTTCCAAGTTTCTGCTGACCTGTCCTTGACCAATGAGATTGCACGCTACATTAAAGCTGGTTTGTTATTTATGTATTTATCTGATTGTTGCTGAATGCAACGCCCAAGACTCCTTCATTTACAAATATTAATGGGTGGAGCAACCCTGAGTGCCCAGTGTAAACCACTGGCCTTTTGGCACGTTACAAATGAACTTTCCCACATGAACCCAACAAAGAGTCACACCTTGAGCGCTCTAAAGGCTGAAAGACAATGCCTCTAACCACTCACTCATTGTCCATGCTGACTGGTCACATTCATACCTCTATGGCACTCCTGGGGTTGCTGCTAACCACCTGTCTTCTAGCAATCATGAAATCTCATCATGGGTGTCTGTCGCATGTGGGAAAATTTGGTACTAAACTTACCAAAGGCTGGTAGTTTACTCAGACACTTCAGTTTCCTTCACTTTGAAAAAAATAAAGCCATAACATGCATGAAAAATTCTCGAGTGCCGGAAAAAACATCAATCAAAATAATTAAAAAAAAAAATGAATGTCAGTACTGATCAAGTGAAAGGTATCCCGATCGACTGCTTTTTGTTTTTAACCTTACCTGGACTTTAGTGCCCTAACCATGCCAGTAAGAGATTTTCACTTATTTATTCGCTGATAAATAAAAGCAAGAACAGTGACGCAAGAGTACAAAATTAATGAACAGCCACAAGTAATATATCAGATCTGGTACATTTATTTTTTCTCGGTATTAAAAATTAAATATGATTATGATTTTACAATAATTTGATCACCAGTACTTTAAAAGGATATCAAATGGTTAATATTAAACACATTAGGGCCCATGAAATAAACTTTCATGTAGAAAATCAAAACATTCCAAATAATTTATCTTTGTTTTACACCATCCTTTTCTTAATCAAAATGTGAGATATTGAAAAAATTTCTCTGTCACATGCAAAAACATTATGTGAGTTACCACATGTAAATCAAGAAGGCTAATTTGATGTACATATACAGTATACGTTTAGTAATATGGAAATGGAATAGCCAAAACATGATACAAATTTCAGTGGGAACTATAAACATTATTATCACATAAAAGATTGTGGCTTTATTCAGTTATCATATTAATCAAAAGGCATGCTTGAAATGGCCAAAAAAACCCAAAAAACACTCAGCAACAGTTTAAATTCTAATATGCAATATAAATCTATTCTAAAATCTTTCTATTCTTCTGAACAGTAGAAACATCAGGGATGTTTCTGTTTCTTTATTTATTCTGTTTATTTATTTATTCATTTGATAGTTGTTTTACGCTGTACTCAAGAATTTTTCACTTACACAACAGCGGCCAACATTACATTCGGGGGAAACCCATGACCATTCGCAGGTTGCTGGCAGACCTTCCCAGCTATGGCTGGTGAGGAAGTCAGCACAACCTGAAATGGAACTCAGAGCGACCGCAGTGGTGAGAGGCACAGGAGTCATAATACTGAGCCAGAGTGCTGATCCCCTCGGCCACAGAGATTCCTGGGTTGAATTTGAAAATGTTTTGCTGATGCACGAGTGTACCAACGCTTTTTAAATGGCTGAAGAGATAAACCATGTTGGTTGCCTTGGCTACAAGGTGCGTGAACATTCATGCACCTGTCATTATGAACTCCTAAGCTTGTGAACCTGAAGTAAGTATACGTGTGGCCACATGGAAATGCAATGGCAGTGAGCTCTTAGCATAAAAATTTGTCAGCAACAGACGGCAAGGGCGCATGTATTTTTTAACATATTATTTCTCGCATTTTATGGATAATTTTTACTAAAGCACTTCTTGAATGTTGTAATAGTAGTGTCCACATCGGGAAAAGAAATAGAAACATTTGAATGACGTACATGTATATGATACTGGAATTTAAAATGATGCAATCATCTTGTGCCTGTCACAAGGTATTAACTATAGGTAGCTTGTGCTTCCTCCGTGGCTTCATACCCGATCAAGTCGACAGATCAGAGCAATCATCTTGTGCCCGTCACAAGGTATTAACTATAGGTAGCTTGTGCTTCTCTGTGGCTTCATACCCGATCAAGTTGACAGATCAGAGCAAGCATCTTGTGCCCGTCACAAGGTATTAACTATAGGTAGCTTGTGCTTCCTCTGTGGCTTCATACCCGATCAAGTCGACGGATCAGAGCAAGCATCTTGTGCCCGTCACAAGGTATTAACTATAGGTAGCTTGTGCGTCCTCTGTGGCTTCATAGCCAATCAAGTCGACGGATCAGAGCAATCATCTTGTGCCTGTCACAAGGTATTAACTATAAATAGCTTGTGCTTCCTCTGTGGCTTCATACCCGATCAAGTCAACGGATCAGCGCAATCATTTACTTCCATTATTTATCTCTTTCCATTTACCTTTTAAGCCCTGGAATGAGACATTGAGACAGACCGACATCCCTCAGTCATGTTGCCATTCCATGGAATATTCATACTGTGCTTTTGAGCTTCACACAAACTGGAAGCTACACCAACCTGATAGAATAATAGCATTATGAACATGTACTTACGAAATTCACAAATCCTTCCCCGACCCCTCAAAAATGGGAAAAAAACTGACCATTTCGACAAGGAGTCTCACATATCAATAAATGACATCACTTCCTTAAGTCGCCTTTATGATACTTCCGTTGAACATTGCACACGGACATACAAAACTATGCAACAAATGGGCATTAACAAATAACCCTAGCTCACAACAATAAAACAGAAATATTTTTTCACATTTAACCTACAGTACATGAAAGTAAATCATTTATGAGGTTATGGCAAATGTACCATAAGGCTCAGTGAAGATACATGCCAAGGTGTATTACAATTTTTTTAGCCATAATAAAAACAAAACAAAACTATTTCCAGAAGTTATCAAATTCGAAACTCCAAGATGACAGCATTGCTGTGTTGGTATACACATATATCATGTGTTTGTGTATATATATATATATACATATCCATACACACACACACACATACCACACAGAAACTGTAGATATGTGGGACTTGGAAGACGTCCTTAAAGTTTAGACTTTGCCAGCTCTGTTAATGGTCCAATATACTGTTCACCTGTAAAGATCAAAACAAATTACTCTGATTAGAATGTGAAAACCCACCATGTACCGTAATAATGCTTGTATTTTTGAACAAGGAAATACATACCTAAGTTCCATAAGCTTATTTGTCTCTAGCATTATTCTTTGAGTAATAATAATTTTTCATACATAAACCCAGTCCACATACTTAGAGGAAATAAGAATTGTGAAAGCATTAAACTGGTTGAGCCTACAATAGTTTCGAGGTAAATAACACTTATCTGTCACAGTCATAATTACACTATGATCTATTATCAGTATTGTCTCCACAGCAGCATCTTAACACAGGGAGGTATGCTCAAAACATACTTGCTCTAACTATTTTTAACACCTCTATTCTATGGTGCCCGCTTATTGGGTATTCGGACGGACTGATGGACAAACAGGCTAATGCTAGCATCATCAGCTCTGTCATCAGAAAGCTGACTGACTGCGAGGCTTGCACCTTGCTTAACCATTCATTCTGTTGATCTTATTTCAATGGAGCGGTCTTACAACTTATATATAAGCAGAATTCTGTTGTATACAGACGAATTATTGCGTGACAGTCTTCTTACATCTTCTCATCACAGTTATGTTGCACACTGAAGCATCACTGCCCAAGTCATCCAGCATTTTGTCCACTCAGCTGGCGACCAGTACCGTCCATTGTACTTCTGGACAAGGTGCTTGATGCTTGTGTTCACAAGCCATTACATAACACTGTCATGGTTGTTAAGGGCTGATTTAGGTGAATGGGCTTCATGAATCCACAGGCCAAGGATTCCAGTTCTAAGTCAGGTCAATTTCCTTTTCCCTTCTGATGAAACATTAAACCAGTATATGAAACTGGTCAGAGCCAAATAACATCTGATCTGTGTTGTTCACCTACCCAGCAAGTCTGCCAGTATATGAAACCGGTCAGAGCCAAATAACATCTGATCTGTGTTGTTCACCTACCCAGCAAGTCTGCCAGTATATGAAACCGGTCAGAGCCAAATAACATCTGATCTGTGTTGTTCACCTCAGCAACGATTGTTGGAGCACCAAATGCCTGTACAATACAAAATTTTATTGATCATCATGAAGATGTTATTAATTTTAAGGCTGTTTAAAGCCTTAGAGTGTTTGCTTGTTACTGAAGGCATACTCAAGAAATTTTCACTTACACGATGTGAACTTCACCAGAGAAACTGATCAGGGTGGAGGAAACCAGACTGCGATACAGGTGGGGGAAACAGCGAGTTTGATCAGGTTGGAGGAAATCAGAGCGACAGATTAGAGTGAAAGAAACCAGAGAGACGGATTAAGATGAAGGAAACCAGAGTCTCATCAGGGTGGAGGAAACCATAGTCTGATCAGGGTGGAGGAAACCACAGACTGACCAGGGTGGAGGAAACTGTGAATCTGATCAGGGTAAAGGAAACTAGAGACACTGTTCATGGTGGAGGAAACCAGCGAGTCTGATCGTAGGATTTGATGAATCTGACAGAAAGCCATGAATCCGATTAGGGTGAATGAGCCTAAGCAAGGTTAAGGAAATCCGTTAAGAAAACTTAAATCGGGTGTTTACTTGGGATGCAGGAAACTGGAGAATCTGATTAGGGTGAAGGAAACAGAGCCTGACCAGTGTGGAGGGAAGTGTGCCACTGCTTAAATGCAAACTCTGAGCTATAAAAGTAGATCACATATCAACTGAACAGAGCACAATCAAATGTATGTGTATGAATATGGTGTAAGGCACCTACTAATGGGTCCATGTATGGGTTTATCATTGAATTCCACTCAAAAGTTTTTAAGATCTACTGTTTTGAGGAATTGATATGACACAAGTGACAGTATATACAGAAAGTTAACATAAAAATATGTCTGCATTTGCATACCCCATGTTCTAGAGCCTCTGCTGTCGTTGCTTTGAGTCTATCCTTTACCAACTGATCTTTTGACTTCAGTAATGCATCTGTGATGACAGCTTCATTCAATCCAGCCGCTTTACCAGCCTGAAATAGCAAAATATCAAGGTAAAAGTCACTGCAAGATGAAAACATCTTTCACTTTTATTACAAAGAAATTTATTCTGATAGTTACCAGTACTTCTAGTGTAAGGAACGGGCTTTAAAAACAATCAAACCTTTGTTCCCTGGCAGATATGTTGTGCTCACCAGGTACACACTAGGTTTTGTTATTATGTTGTGCTCACCAGTTACACACTATGGTTTTGTTATTACAGGTGAGGGTGGGGGTAGGGGGTTGTGGCTTGGGCAGACTTGGGGTTAATTTCTTGTATTAGAATCTCTTCACTGTTTGGACACTTGTATTGTAGCCAGTAATATTCTGTGATCAAAAATCATCATCTGCAAGAAAGTTCAGTTTTAATGATTTGGACACCTAAGCTAATTTGATTGGAGTTTAACATCGTACTTTTAAAATATTTCTCCCATTCAATGATGGCCGGTGTTTTGGATTTCTGAAACAGGATTTACAATGGTCTTAAGCTAAGGCTCATCTTAAATCATAAACTTACAGTGTCAGAGTAGTCACCGTTTCTCAAAATAAATCTATACCCTTGACTGGTTGTAAATTGTACGTCCACTATGGAGTCTTTAGTGTCTTTTTTCATTGAGAAGTTTCAATTTCTGTATCAAGACTTACACTGTAGCTGACCAAGAATGCTTAGGATGGGTCATTTTGGCAACGTTCATATTTTCATGGGATCAAAACGGTTTTGAATACTTGTACCATTACATAGTATTTGTTACATGTACACTCAGTTAAGGGATATGGGTATAAATGAGGTCAGTCACCCTAACACTGGGTCAGGAGACCCCATTTATCTAGTGAAACACTCATCAATTCAGCACAGATGGCTGATGTGTTGGTGAATCACTTCAGCCCTGAAGGAAGGGAGGTAACCTACTTAACAGCTGCATATGGCACTGGCTGTAGAATTTGGGAACATACACACCTAAACATGACTACTGCAACACACTGTGAAAGGAGAATTTTATCTCATGCAGGATAATACATATTTCATGACGAGGCTTAGCGATTTGCAAGAGACTGTCACTGACCTGTACGAGACTATCTGGCTGGGTGATATCTTCATCCTACAACAGGAATAAAATGATTTTGTTACATGATACATCTCTGTGCACCCTGCCAACATGCTCTCTATGATTCAGGCAGTGGTTTAACCAGTTGCTGACCATTCACTCCACATCTCGTACAGAATGCCATACGCTACACCTGACACTGAACTGATTCACCTGATTGTTGCTTAATGACATTGCTGGTAAAAAACATTTCACTTGTACGACGGCAGCCAGTCTTATGGGTGGAGGAAACCAACTGTCCAGAGCAGATCACTGACCTTTGCCCTGTGACATGTGAGGCTCATGTAAGACCACACAAACCAGCACCGCTGATTGTTCATAGCCACATAGGCCCCGAAAACAGTGGAGGCGTGGGTGTCTTGAGAAGTTCATGTCTGAGAATCGGATGTGAAGAATGGGAATAGCTGTGAGCTACATGTGGAAACATTTGTGAAAACATGCAGAGGGTCAGTCATTTATCTTTAGGCACAGGATTCCTCCTAAGGCATTACACAAGATTTCATTATTTGATTGGTGTTTTATGCCCAACTCAAGAATATTTCACTTATACGACGATGGCCAGCATTATGGTGGGAGGAAAGTGAGCAGAGCCCGGGGGAAAGCCACAACCATTTGCAGGTTGCTGGCAGGCCTTCCCACGTACAGTCGGAGAGGAAGCCAGCATGAGCTGGACTTGAACATGCAGCAACCGTATTGGTGGGAGGCTTCTGTGTCATTGCGCTGCGTCAGAGTGCTAACCAACTGAGCCACGAAGGCCCCACCGTGTTACAAATGAGTCCATAATAATAAATCTGTCTTTATTCAGATGTGGTTGCAAATGGAACACGGTGACAACTGATCATTCCTGTTCACACCACATGTTTTACACAAGCTGTAGAAAATTTCCCACATACCCGACCCCAAATCCTCAACCACAACTGCCTTGAGACATCCTCTGTGTTCTCCGGGAAACTCATGTCCACTGCTGTGACAAACCTCATTGCCTGCAGGGATCCCTTCTGGAAAAGCACTTCAGCTGGATTCTAACAAACAAACAAACAAAAAGTGTGTGTATCAAATTAAAATAACCCACTGCTACTCTCATCATCAAGCATAAATTCACAAAATCAGATACACCCAATAAAAGTCAAACTGCAAGGCTGTTCCAAGGGCCTTCCCCAGTTGAAAGGCATGTGTTTTCATATAGCAGGTTAAAAATTGTAAAACCAAATCTGAAACATATACAGCTGTACTGTTGTATCTTTACATAAAAACACATTAAATACAGTCTCTTTAATAGTGCCAGATATCATATGTACTTAGCCTAGAGAGTAAACAAGGTTTTACAATCAGAACTTGAGTAAGTAAATATGTGTTTAGATGTGATCAAACCAAAAAGAATACAGAATTTTCAATTCATTGACCCTATTTTTTCTAACAGCTTCAGGTAACTCTCAACAATAAATTTGTTAGGAATTGCTCAAAAATGAAGCATCTGTAATTTCACACAGCACATCTGGCAGCACACAACATGCATAACAAGAAAACTGTACTGCGCATCTTACTTTTGGTATTTTCACAGGCACTTGGAAATGTTTTCCCAGTCGATGCAAATCCTGGAACATGTAGGTACCTTTACTGGGAACAAAGGCCGGGGGTGTATTTTCTGGACAAAACAAAACAAAAACAAAAACAGAAGACAACTTCAGCAGACAAATACAACAGCATTACCATGTAAGCAGAGTGGACTGAAAATTACCTACAATTTCGTTCATGACTAAGTTACTATTGCTGGATTTTGACAGTTCTATTTTTCTTAGAAATGTGTTTCTTCGGAAGGCTGGGTGATATTATACTTGAAAAATCTAAGTTCCATTACCAAAAAGAACATTTTATGACCTTTAGTTCGATTCCAAAATGGATATCTTTTATCAACACCTGCCAATTATCATTGTACACTATACATGTACATTTATAATATAAACACGATACCTTAACATAACAAACTCCTCATGTTAAAACTTTCAGGAAAACAGCATGTCATAAGGACACCTTTAACATGAAACGGGGAAAAGAATTAGGATGGGCTAGCTTAAATAAGGGGAGACAACTACAGATTTAACATCCGACTACAGTACATGATCAGGGAATACCTGCAGCCTGCATGACACCTCCAAGGAACAGCGGTTTCAGCACAAGCTTCATATTCCATTTCTGTTTGTATCGGCAAAGAACCTAAAGAAAGGAATCAATTCCCAAGATGCAGCATTACTATAATGGTACTCCTACCTTTTCACATGTGTGCAAAATGTTTATTCTAGCATGTTGTGTGGGCATTATTCTGTGAAGACTAATTAAATTATACTTTTGGTGAGTCCCTGAAATTGGCCAAACCAACCACTGTAGGTTTGCACATATGTAATGGCAGTCGGTTTTTTAGATAGGGGAATCCAAAGTGCCTAGGTTAAACCACGGACCTTAGACACCTTCCTGACAAAAAGTTCCCACATCTACAGATAAGCACACTCTACTCATGGAAGACAAAAGTTCTGCATTTTTATGGATGGTGGAATTCAGACTGCTTGGCATAAACCATTCGCCTTTGGCAAGTTATTGACCAACTTCTATTTGGTATCTATGATGTACAGATATGCACATCATGTTTTGAAAATATCTGGTGACAATGAGTTTAAGGGGACGTATTTAACTTTAATACAGACCAATTTTTCGAAGAATCTCTCCCAGAAAAAAACATGAAACCAAACAAAATTAAAATGAAACTACTCTTTCTTTCAAATTTGCGATAGACACACATGCCTTTTTATCACCTGAAACTTTCACGACAGAAAACAGGTGATGGACAACAACATGTTTAGATTTATCTAGAATTAGAGATAGTATTCATGAATGACAAAGGCTTTTGTGTGTAACAAAAAGATATGAAGGAATAACTGCTTAAACCAGAACTTGGCTGTAACATGTTTAAGACAAAGAGTAGGCAACTTTTTGACTCATTTCTTTTCCTCTGTTGAATGTACATGTACAATAATGGTAAAGCAGGGTAATCACATACAAGAATGTGCTTACAGAATAAAGCCATTTTTCTTGGAATTTTATCAAATCAAAATGGGTGGTTTCAAAGTATGGATTAGCTTACATTACACTACTGGTCACCATGAAAAACTAGGGCCAATCACTTTTTCTCTCACAAATTTCTTACTTTTCCCCCACACTGTGCCCATATTATTGTCATACACCTTCTGTACAACCAACAGAGTTGAACTGGTGTTCAAATCTATATAACATCCCTACAAAATATATGAGGAAGTAACAGTGTCAAACACACTCTGGCAACATGTCTAACATTCGAGAAGCCATCAAGATTTAAACTTACCTACCATCAGCCAATACATTTCAGTTATATGGCCAAATGTGTTGATATTAAAAGTTTGTAAGATAACATGACAAGGTGAAATGTACTCACCCAATACACACACTGATATACATGTATTTCATGTGAACTACTGTATGATCAGTATATGTTAGAAAACGGTCGTAGTGCATATGTCAAATATATGCTAAAGAATAAAAAAGACGTTGTCATTTTAGTAAGCCAATCGTTACACCACCTTGTTCTGTCATACTTCATTTATTTGTAAGGTATATGAAAACCTTTCTGTGATTGAGACTGATGCTGGAGGAGTGGATCTGAAGGATAACATAATGCAACACTAACTGGTTATTATCAGTTATGATCTGACTTTTTCAAAAAACAGTTGAAACAGCCATATTTTCTTACAACAGAAGGAAAGTGTGACGGCAACTGACGCCTTAGATATTTGGTATTACGCCTGGACAAAATTGTTGATGGTTTGATAGGTACTTTTTGACCAGAACCGGAAGCCATGGTGATACGGCTGTGTCCAGTCAGAATTACATGTAAAAATCTAGTCCGAGATTGCTCTGATGTTGAAATTAAAAATGTAATTTTTACTGCAATTGCCAACGTGACTGTGAGCAATGTTGGATTACTCAGACTAGTATAACTCAGTCCCAGTGTCCAGGCATGGAGGTAAAAAAGAATGAGGCACAACTCTCCTGTGAGACTAACCCCCTGTGCCTTTGTATTCTGAACCTCTCCGGGCTGGGTAGTGTTTGATGGACAATGTGCGATACCGTGCGCCAGACCAATTGCATGAGTGGGCCTTGGCGTGTTCTGTCTCTATAAGGAGCCCCTCGTGCGCACTTACTTTCAGTAAAAAGCATGAACTCCAAATTCTGCGCACAACACATATTTAGTAAGGTCACATTTATGAGATTATATTGGCATTTAAAGCACATTTATAGGATTTTTTTTTGGAAGTGAAAAGCCCCCCGATCAGCAGCATTAATTATTCAGCTATTGGAGATCTTTTCTATTCCCTCAACATTTTCTGGTCAACATAGTTCTTCAAAGTTATGTTTTTCGGAAATCATTAGTTAGTAGCATTTACCTGGTGCTGAGGGGATAAGACTACAGTGACTTAATGTTTTTCCAATGATGCTTGAAAATCGATAAAATTGCCCATTTAAAATAGGCCTTTTGTATAAATATCCCAAATTGGTGTATATTTCAGTCCTATAAAATAGCATTTCTGGGCAACTTACCATGCACTCTTTAGATAAATAAGATCAGGTAAATAGTTAACTGAATGTGCATATGTCGCAATTATGAGCACAGTAAGCGGTTTCCTTGCAAGTTTGTTTTTAGTCAACACTACATTTGTGTATTTTTCAAAAAGCACAGCCATCGGCATAGGTACGCAGTTACCGCTAATTAGGGGATTACCTCATTAATGAGTACTACCAGGTGTGAATACACACACTTCTTCATAAAGTTTATTTGCAGGCCTCTAATGTTTGTCTGACATGTATACCACTAATTCTGGTGCAGACCTCTACATAAGCAACATTGTGGTATATGATCATGGGAGGATCACAAGTATATAAACTCTGGTGCATCAAAATGCAATGTTGACAATTCCAACTATCTGACAAGAAAATCGTCCTTATTTAAAATGTCACATGCAACACCATGGCCATACACATTATAAATGAACGAATGAAACTTAATTAACCTCAGATCGCTTAATAGCAATATAGGAGGCAAACAAAATAAACATATGTACAAGAATTTGCACAGGAATAATAAAATGGATTGATTTATTGATTTATTTGATTGGTGTTTTTATGCTGTACTTAAGAATATATCACTTATACGATGGCGGCCAGCATTATGGTGGAATATGGCTTAAGATAATTTTGATAAAGTTGCATCCCTGTATATTTTACGCTGTATGTGATCTTTTCATTTTCCACAGTTGGCATTTGTAGCTAATAAGTAGGAATACAAGTTTTCTTTCAGGAAAAGAAGGCCATACCCATAAATAATGGAATTCGTCACTAAGCAGATTTAGGCTACATGAGTTCCATATCCTGTCCATTTTATCAGAATTCCTCCATCTACATATCTCAATGGGTAAATGATGATTTGAGGTTCTAAATGAGGTATCTTTCTAACTGGTGATCATTTTTGTACAGAGAGTAAATGGCTGCTTTCGGGGATGCAGTTATGCATTCCAGATATGAAGGCACTGCTCAATTAATATTTGTGTTGCTGCAGATTTAATATTATTTATTTATTTGATTGGTGTTATACACGGTTCTCAAGAATATTTCACTTTTACCATGGTGGCCAGCATTATGGTGGGAGGAAACCGGGTGGAGCCTGGGGGAAACCCACGACCATCTGCAGATTGCTGGCAGACCTTCCCACGTACGGCCAGAGAGGAAGCCAGCATGAACTGGGCTTGAACTCACAGTGACCGCATTGGTGGGAGGTTTTGGTCATTGCGCTGCTTAAGCGCGTTAACCAACTGTGCCACAGAGGCCCCCGATTTAATATTAGGAACATTTGCAAATTTCGCCTGTAATCAATCATCATTAATGTCTAAAGTTTGAAAAATATGTCGCATATACTCTCCATCTGTGTTCATAAAACCCTGAGATATTATCTGATTGCATAATTTTATAAAATAAATAACTGAGCTTACATATATCTTTACTCAACTAGTAGCAACCACCCTGAAGAAAACAACCATTCTGTTTTTTCCCCCTGTTGCTATAACTGAATCAACAGAGTCTGGCAAGCATTCTGCCTGTCTTAGTTATTGGGCACATGAACAATGGGGCGACTGAGTGCTGAGTACCTTTCACAACACGTGTCAAAAGCTACTGATCTCGATAGTGCATGCTCGATGGATTAATCATTGGCCAGACATGTTAATCTGTTGTCAAAGCAAAGCTCGAGTCCCGCTTTGTCGGTATCGTACATTGAACACTTTGAAGGGCCCGAGTTGAGCCTCCTTCTATTTCATCTCCATGGTCCAGGGTATATAATGACGCAAACAGGTTTGTTCAGCCAAAGCTGTTCAAAGTCCACTTTACAACTTTCAACTTTTCAGAACTCGTCATCGGTCAGCACAGATAGAGCACCGTGTCCACCCCAGTCAAGTGCACAAATATAACATGTTGTCGTTGTACATTTGCATTCTGGAGTCGACTGACGCCTAGCATGCCTGAAGACCATGACGTTTTCTGCATGACATGAATTAATAAATCCCTTAACTACAAGGGCAATCGTTCCCCATTCGTCAGAGTAGCCCCCTCTACTCGGTACCTCAAACGCAATCCAGGAATACGGTGAAATCACATCATAAAACAGCTTCACAGTCTTCTTTGAGGCCATGTTGTTTGTTCGACTTTGACTTACCTTTTGACCCTTGACCTTACCGTACAAGGTCACACAGAAGAGGTAGGGAAAATGGCGGAGAACGCCGACAGAAAGTAAAGCGGTTGACGAATTCAGGTGTGTTTACAGGATAAAAACACTTTCAGTACTGTAAGGATTGATCATGGCAAAGTTGAACCGAAAATGCTCCAATGAATAATCTCAAGTGGCTAATCTTGAATAGCTGATAATGGTGTTGACATACACTTTTAAGTTCAGGAAATTTCAGAAATTGTGCGCTGTCATACGATTTGTCGCCCTTAGTGCGCCATTCGTTTTGAGTTATTCCCCTTCATCTCGTCAGGTTTATATACGTGTAGATTTGTATATCAGAATGGAGTGTTTTGTGGTAGTATATACGTAGGGAACTTTAATTCAACAACATTAAATGTTCTACCTGCTTATTTTACATTTCTGACGTTCATTCAATTGGTAGACATTAAACATATCAGGCATTTTGTCTGATAAAGCCTTCCTCTGTTGCTGTAGTCATCCTGTGCTATCTCTAATGTATAATCCATGCCCTGTCAACCAGACATATTTGTAAATATCCTGCCTTCGGCTCACTTTGGTGTCGTTCTTCAAGAAGAATTTCCGCTTGATGTGAAACATAAATTTCAAAGTATAAAATTTACAAAACTTGGACTTTAATGCTAGGGAGTGCTGCAAGGGAAGTATGAGTGTAAGATTTTGATGAGCAGACAGTAACAACATTTCTTTATTCGATAATATTATTCTGCAGCACAATCAGTATCATATTTATGTGAGTGGAGAAATATATAATGTCCGTTTAACTTTATGTCAAACTGTTGTTCTACCCATCATGTTACTTCACTTGGCTGATATCTTGTCCACAGTGCAGCTACTTCTTGGTGGCAGTCTTACTGAATGTCGACCAAGAAGGTAAATATCAGAATGTTATATAGGACATTGTAAATCTGAAGTTGCCATCCAAGCTTAATTGTTTACCCATTTCTTTGGTGCTAATTGTGAAAAGCTGATTCTTCAAAGAACTGATGTCACACTGCCACATGACAGCAATCTCAGCTTTACAAGTCCTTGTGAAATGAGAGGGACGATTTCTGATCATTCAGTATGCTGAATTAAGCTGGAGCAATACTTTTCAGCCACTGTTCTAGCCCACTAAATAACCACCAAGGGCTGTTTAAGCATTAATCAAATGTCTGCTTAGCAGAAACAAAGCAATAGGTGACGCTTTGCCTGCCCTAGAGATTATGAAAATAAATATCTGCCTGCTTCTTGACTAAGTCTGACTTTTGATGTAACCGCTTCCCGGCCAGTGTGCTGGGAATAGCGTGCACACAAAAGGATTGGAGCCCGGCTAAACTGGCAAAATGCCAACCAACAAGGTAAATGTCAGAATATTGAATAAGCAGGGAGATCATTTAGCTTGCTGAATCAAGGCAACTTATGCAGATGTTAGTCTCAGATATGGTTTTGGTTCTAGTAGAAAGTAGTCATGGTAGTTGTGGATTGAAGTAATTTCCCATTAGATCAACACCATTGCAGGACCCTTCATTAATAAGTTTAAACCTTGATCAGAAACATTCACAGCTGTTCACATATATATTGGAAGAGATGCGAGTCAGAATATTACATCATTACGGTATATAACTGCACCATTGGGAAAAAAAACTGTTGTATTATAGGTCTAGTGGCTAGATAAGCATAATTATAAAATAAAGGAGGGAAACATTCAACTTACTGAATAATAATGGTTTGTGTATGTTCTTATTCATACACTATAGAGGAATCAGAAGTATCAGTGTGTGAAATGGTTAAAATTCATCCTTTACCTCTAGTGAAATTATTAAGTGCACATCTGGTGTTTAGTTATAATGAGATTTGGCTGATAGTATATTTGGTACTGAATTGAATTCAGTAAAATGGTTCATGTAACATCATTCATACTTCTGTTTCAGCAAAGTTTTGGGGCTGTCAGACATCTGCTCCATGGCATCAGCTATCAGGGAAGATCAACTGGATAACTTGCCTAGATGACAGTGTTGTAGGATTTCATCACTGGGCTTGCAGATGTGACGTAGCTGGTCTGATTTGGTCAGCAGGAAGTTTATATTCTGCAAAGATAAATTAGTGGCCATTTTGTGAGAAAGAGTGTGGTTCCTTGAATATTTCAGAGCTTGCGTGCAACCATGCCCTGCAGACAATGTTGTCTCAGGCTAGCAAACTTGATAACTTCAACGGCATGCAATCCGATACGGCAAATCTCTACTTCCATTGTTTGTCATGTTTCGGTGACACTTGACACAATATTTTCACGTCAAAATGAACTGCGTGTGAGGACAAGTTTAATGACAGTGAAGCCAGTAAGAAAGCCATCCTCAGTGGGAAATGGACGCCGCGGTCAGGCAGCTGTTCTTGTCCCGCTGTGTACTGTGAATGGAAAACCCTCAATACTATTCACACTGCGATCAAATACATTAAACAGCCACAGTGGCCATGTCAGGTATTTCAAAGTACATTTACTTTCTTACTAAATTTCTTAAATAGTGGACTGCAGTGGTAAAGGGGTCAGCATAAATACCAGAGTGACAACCCAGACAGGTATATTACAAAACAGACAGGAGAGGGGTCAGCTATACATAAGTGACATTAGCATGGAAACTGCTGTCATAACACCAGTCATCAGATTTAAAAAGAGCACATGTTAAGCTACCCATAAACATGCATTGTATTAAGATTTGGTGTAATTTCCAGCTTATAGCTTGGACTGAACGAAAGAAAAACGCAACTAGGATTGCTGGCCTGGAAAGCCATTGTGGTGGGTTATTTCCCCTGTTTGCCCTGCCAGTTTTGGTCACATGGCTCAAACAACATTGCTCTTGAGCAGCAGTTTCGCTCGCGATCATCTTTAGTCTAGTCCATGAAATAGACTTGAAAATAAAACAATTCTTCCTCCAACATATGTGGGTCCATAAAGGTGAATGCAGCAACTACTTATATGACACCACATTGTACTGCTACCTGTAATTGCTTGTTCAAATTCAGCTCAACACAATTTGGCTATGGCTTTGTGTTGTGAAGTTGTGCTAGGCCCATTTGTGCGAAGCCCTCTTAATATTACGAGCACATAGCTGCCGTGGCGAACTAATGCCTACAGTGCCGGTATTCATGTGCGAGTAACATTAAGAGGGACGAGTACAAGTGGGCCTACCACAACTTCACAACACAAAGCCATAGCCAAATTGTGTATTCTGTATATACAGGTATTATTTAGAACTGTATTGTGACCTCTCCAAATTTGGTTCATGCATGAACATGGGTGCAGACTTGCCTGTTTGAAGGTGTCCCTCTTGCAGACACAGATGTACATGTATTACAAAACTCTACCCAGTATGTGACAGGCCCAGGTGTTAGCCATGAGGTGGCTCTCATAAAGTGACAACAGTACTATAATAGGTCCCATGGCTTCTTCGCTTTTGACTCAGTTTTAGGATAAAGCATTAGGGCTGGTTCATTGGCTCAATGACATTAGCTTTCTGGTGGGTGTTCTCTCTGGTGTTTTTACCACACACTGCAGTCACAGCGCATCAAGTACAACAGCAGTCATGGCAATGTTCTGCTTGACAGGCAAACTGTTAGATATAACTGAACAAAATGTACACAGCAAACTATTTAGTCCAGAGCAAAAATAGATGAATCTAAATCTAAATCTGGACAAACATAAAAGTTAATAAATGAGTGTTTAAATGAAGTGTATTGTAGAGGATGTTGCGTGTAAGCAATAAAACTGATTAGTGCCTTGTACTCAGTTACTGGTAATGACCATCAGTCATTTAATCAGTGTGACTGAATAGTTTTCCAGGAGGGAAGAAGGATGACAGTGACACTAACCTGGTGTACACCGCCCTGAGGGAGACAGAGGAAGAATTGGGTCTGGCAGAAAGTCAGGTGGATGTATGGGGAGAGCTATTACCATCACCAAGTAGGGTCAGTTTATACTCTCATCTAACAAGGTCAATTACCCTCTAACAAGGTCAGTTACCCTCTAGTAAGGTCAATTACCTTCTAACAATGTCAGTTACCCTCTGAGAAGGTCAATTACTGTAAACTGATGTCAGTTACCTTCTAGTAAGGTCCATTACCTTCTAGCAAGGTCAGTTACCTCCTACCCAGATCAGTTACCCCATACCAAGGTCAGTTACCCGCAAGCAAGGTCAATTAAGGTTGACCAAATCAGTTACTTTGTGGCGAAGCATATTACCTTCAGCAAGGTCAATTACCCCATACCAAGGTCAATTAACCCATACCAAGGTCAGTTACCTTATACCAATATGTTACCCTCTAGCAAGTACCATTCCTCATATAAACAAGGCCAATTACTCTCTACCAATTTCAGTTAATCTCACCTGGCAATGTCATCTACCCTCTATGGTGAACAGTTAACTTTACCTAGCACAGTTAGTTATTCTTGCGTGACAAAACCAGTTATCCTCCTGAAAGGTCACCCTTATCAAGCAAGGTCAGTTACCTACTGTTTGAAGAATGTGTTATTCAGTGTTACTCCCTGCTAGCAAGGTCTGATGAAGTCTGAGAGTAGTGAGTCACTCCCCAGAGGAAACTGTGATGCTTCATACATCAGTTTACCACATTGACCTTGTAAAACCTGTGTTACCACAATGAATGACACTGATTATCTCCACAAAATCATTTTGGATACTTAATAGACTTGATTCTCTCTCTGATGTCCAGAATGGCCTGACAGTTACCCCAGTTATAGGTTTCTGTGGAGAGTTGGATGTGGATCTGCTGACACCCAATCAAAATGAGGTAACATATTTCATGAAAGTATCCAAGGACTGTTTATAGACAACAATTTAACAGAAGATGTTCAAACAAGGGTACTTTTGTCCAAGCTTGATCCTTGTACCTATATGTAATAAGTAAAAGGTTTTTGTATGTCACTTTGTTACGTACTAAAACTCATGATGGAGTTTGTGTGTTACCATCTTACTTGTATGTCTCATTTCAATATGTAAAGCAAGGCACAAAGGGGCTGCAAAATTCATTGAAGGATGTTTTGGGCAAGAATGGGAATTTACTTGTGGAGGAGTAGAAACAGCAGAAAAGTCAGATGTTTTCACAACATGTTATTGTTACAGTGGGCTTTTGATTTAATTGTACATTTCCAAGTGGAGACTTTAAGCCAGGCAGTGCTTTTATATGCTTTTGGTTTGCTTGTTTTAAGTCAGAACAAGTGCGCAGAATGGGTCATATTGGGGATAAACAAAATTGTCGATCTCTGGTTTACTAAACTATAACACACTTCAGTGGCAGTCCATTATTTAGTTGAGTTATATTTTTCTTTTTTGTGTATTTTGAAGTTTTCAACTTGAAACGTTTGCAGTAGAGTATGAAGTGTCAAAAACATTCACATAAATTGAACAAAATTTCTTCAGTTGGGTTTGACTGCTGTGGGTTGCAATGCTTTAAGACAGGGAATAGTGTCATTGTTTATCCTGCCCAGGGCCTGGATTTGTCCTGCGCAGTTGAAACTACTGTTTATCTTACTGGGGTCATGTCCTAGGCTGAGTATTCATTTCCCTGTGATGTTCTGTGATGAGAAAGCTGCCTGTTAAGTATGTTAATGTATTTATGTTACTGTGGTTACAGGTTGAGGCAGTTTTCACTCGAAAAATTTCGTCATTATGTAACCCTGCCAACACCAGGATGACCCATTTCCGCACAGGTGCCGGGTATATATTACCTGTGTACCTTGGAGGACCCCACAGGATATGGGGCTTGTCGGCCGTGTTCCTCCATCAGACTCTCACAATATTAGCACCAGGACTTTATAAGTTTAAGATCCCTAAGGTCAGATGACCCTGTGCCCAAAATATAGATGTTCTAAGACTTTGACTTTTATGTTTTGGATGTGATGTTTTAATACCTCATTGGTTGAAAACTGAAAAAACAGTGTGAAAAATATATATTAAAACCTTTTGTACTGAACATTAAATGTAAATAGACAGAAATAATATTCCACTTTCCTGATTTGACAGTGACAGGTCTTCGGATGACTAATTTTCATGTTGAATGCCTTCTGTTCTGCTATGTCGGTATGGTGTAACAATTAATATTTAACAGAGCATAATTTATGTTGTTGCATATGCTGAAAAAAAAAGAAAAAACAGACTTTCAATTTCTCTCAAAACATTTGTGTTTCTCTTACATGGAACTTTTATGCAGTGCATTTGCTCCTGACTGTGAGATTGTTCCTTGTGTACTATCTGGATAATTTGTTTGCACACCTCCACACAAGGAGTGATGCATCACCAGAAAGAATGTGTACATCGAGGAATCTGGTAAGAACTTGTTACAAGTGGAAAGAGGCCCTAAAGTATGCCGCAGTTCTGTGGTCAACTTTGGCATTCCAGTGTGCATTCACTTTAATACGACAGGTCCTGTTGGCTTTGCAGTCAGGTTTGCGTGTGCAAATCCCACTTCAGGTGGTCCATTTGCAGCTATAAATTGAGATGTAATGGTTTTCTCCTTCCATAAAACTGGCCCAGGCTAATTTGGGGTGTGGTGTTAAAGACTGATGACGTGGGTCGGGAGATCAATCCTGGGTAAGTTCATACCAAAGACCTTAATAAATGGTACTTGTGGTTGCCTTTCTTGGCACGGGTTGCACCAAGGAAACAGGACTGCTCATCATGGTGTCAGTATAATGTGACTGGGTTGGGTGTGATGTGTGATGTCTTCAGCATGATGTACCAGTGGCAGCCGCACTTCAGTGGGAAAGACTTACCCTGCAACAAGACACATTAAGGACTTGTACTAAATAAATGACCTCTGGCTGTGTGAGGGAGGGTCTGGCAGCAGCCTGTGGATAGTCATGGGTTTCCCTCAGGCTCGGTTTCCTCCCATCATAAAGCTGGTCGTCCTCGTATAAGTGAAATATTCTTGAGAATGGCGTAAAACGCCAATCAAATAAATAAATCAATGACAGAAATGTCAAAGAAATATATGCACCCTTAATTTCGAATTTGGTGTTGATAAATTTGATTCCACCAGACAAAAATGTACATTCAATAAACAAATGAACTTTATTTCACTTCTCAAGAATAACAGTAGTAACATGAGTAAATACAAATGTTACATATCATCATAATAATAAACATGTAAATGTTCTTTCTCCAATGTTTGGAAAGCCGATAATCATTCATACTGATAGAAAAATAATATGTTCCAGACAAACACGATTACACCAGTACATAAACTAAAACGTACATAATACTGACATCGCCGATAAACATGTAAAATATGTCAAACTTACTTTATATGTGGCAAGCTATTCAACTATTAATACTCAATTAAACCTTCAAGGTTTTTCGTAAATGGTGGTTTCATACTTTCAGTTAAGAGTAACCTGTTTAAAATGTATTATTGTCTCCTGTGTATGTCTGACAGGTATGACACCTATTCAGCAGTGTCTGAGAGTCATTCTACACTTGTACATATACTGAGACTGCATGAAGCGAAAAGTTTCTGCTTCCTGTCCTACTGGTATGAACAAATATACCACACAATACAAACAATAAAACAATAAGTCCAATGGCGAAAGTTGATTATAAACCTTGTGACAGGTATGCATGTTATACGGTCTTCTTTAATTCCCCTTCTCTGCGAAAACATTTACTTGAAAACATATTGAATGGATAAAGAATATATGAATTTCAGAAGACCTAACTGGAAAAAAATGTTTTTATATTTAATAGTTCCTACCAAACTTTACATGAATATAATTCCATCAATGGGATGCAATATAAATATATAGAATAACTGATACTTTTGGCCACCATTTAAAAAGGTAGAAATTTCAAAAGAACCTGTAATAATATACATATATGCAAATGTACAAAGATGTTCATTCAGTATCAATTCTAGAGTATAAACATTTCCTAGTTCTTGCTTTAATATGAGCTAGGAGAAGTAGTTGACCAAAACATTTACATGAAAGGATATGACCTGTAAATAGAGAATGTGGCAAAAGTTCATGTTACTTTTGGTAATTTAATACAAGCTACTTCCTCTCTATAGTTGATATTTTCATTATTAAAGGCAGCTCTCAATTCCACTTAACAAGAGACATCTGGGACTTTTTGAGAAGGGAGAGACATCAACTCAGGTTGTCGAAGGGCCACGGGAGCACCACGGAAACGTAAGTCCTTGTTGATGTTGTTCACTCGTAATAAAGATGTTGATAGCTCTCTGGGATTTGCAAATCTCAGCTTTGTCATACTTTTTGGGTCTACTGGTTCGTATGATGTAGTGTAAATAGAATTAAATTCCCCCTTGGTTTCATCAGCTATTTGTGCCCTCCATTTTTCCTGCAGTCTCCCATGAAGACCATAGTTTGTTGGACCACCTAAAAATGAAAAAACAGTTCCACTATAAAATACCAAACAACAAAGCACTTCGGAGTACTGTGATATATGCAGCTGAGGTGAGCTTTGACACCAATTATCTTGCTGTCTTAGAATGAATGAGTGATTATGGCTTTGTCACTTAAGCAATATTTCAGACATATCATGGCGACTATCTTCTAGACATGTCAGTCTGCTATTAGGTGCTTGGAAACCTCTAACCTTCTAGAGGATGGGCACACTGTGGCCAATGTGGACAGCATGCTAGCACAGTGCAGGATCCAGGAACCTGTCACTGGTGTGGTCAGTGTGAATTCAAGTCCAACTCATGCTGGATTTTTCTCTGGCCATGTGTGGGAATATTTGTCAGCAACCTATAGATGGCTATAGCATTCCACAGGCTCTGTTCAGTATCCTTCCCCCATGGTGATGACCATCATCATTTAACTGAAAAATTCTTGAAATGAAAAATCCCATATCTGCGAAATGGTTTTCAAGAGGACTCGGCATTGGTTATAGATGGCTGTGTTTCTTTACTTACTTTATTTGTGTTTTACACCCTACTCATGAATTTTTCACTTATGCCAAGGTGATCAGTTTTATGGGTGGAGGAAACCAGCATGTCAAGGGCAAACAATGAATTTGCCCACATACTGATGAACTTTCCCACATGTGATGCACACCCCACTGGTTGAGGACAAGTGGTCTTCAGTGAACATTAGACAAACAGTCTTCATTCACTTATTGTTAGCAAGGACTACTGAACTGTCAGAGTGAGGGAATGATACACAAATTTCCTGTCCACAGCTGGAATTGAGCCAATAATTTTTGTGTTCCTGTTATTAAAAGACAACTGCCCTTAAACACTACACCATCACCAGCTCCCATGATCTAACTGAAAACATGTCCTATATCCTTATAACTTATTACAGTAACAATGATCTAAGAAGCTTCTGTAGTCTAATCTGTTTGGAAAAATCACATGCCCAAACCATGTGTACAGCAGGCCTCCCAATGGCCCTCTAACAAAATACAGGGCTAAAAATAGGGGAAGAATTCACAAAAAATTCTGCGTATATAGGGTTAATATATGGAGTAAATGGAGGTTAATTGAATGAATTTTCCTATTCACGGAAATCACAAAGCAGTTTGCGAAACAAATTAAATGTTCATGTACAAACAAAATACATGTGCATAAACTTATTTTCTCCAGTACATCACTGTAAGTAATTAACATTAATGACATAAATAATGTTATCTTCATGTTACAGTTGGCCTACTGACACTATAAGGACTGTCAGTCATACGAAATGATATACACTTGCCTGCAAAGTATCATTTTCATCACGCATCTATC
The DNA here is from genome assembly GCA_016165875.1 of Acanthopleura granulata. Lineage (NCBI taxonomy): Eukaryota > Metazoa > Mollusca > Polyplacophora > Chitonida > Chitonidae > Acanthopleura > Acanthopleura granulata. The sequence goes on along the minus strand of JABBOT010000080.1, from coordinate 47,069,617 downwards.
GTGCAGCACATACTGTCTTGTCAGAATAGCAGCGGAGACATGTTTTAGCCAATTTCTGGTGACTAAATACTTTGTGATGAAATTCACATCTGGCCAAGGGTGTAAAGTTCATGGCAATGTATCCCTTTTTGTTACACATTGAGAAACAGACCCTAGATGACAGTCTGTGACAGCCTGCACAGATATTGCATAGAGTATTGCTGGAGGGTGTATCTGAAGTTCCGATAGAGGCTACATAATTATCAACATTTTAAACATATGCGATCTTATCAGGTAAAACTATAGGGATTTTAGGGAGTAACAAAGGGAAAAATAGGGAAACAGCAAGAATATTGGAAAAAAAAATAGGGCCGCTGGAAGCTCTAGTACAGCTTGTGGGATAGATTAAAGCTGCTGTTAAAATAGGGCCGCTGGGAGCTCTGGTACAGCTTGCGGGATAGATTAAAGCTGCTGTTAAAATAGGGCCGCTGGGAGCTTTGGTACAGCTTGCGGGATAGATTAAAGCTGCTGTTAAAATAATGATTTATATATACCATCAGAGTTTAATTAGATTAAGGAACACAGAACTCACCTTGAAGTGGGTGGTCTGATTTTTCTGGTGACCATGAGAGGTTATGACTCTTCCATTCGCGTAGAGGACGGATGAATTTGTTCTCATGCCAGCGGCCATTAAACTGCTCATCATACCATGTGATCATGTTATTTGAATATCTTCCTCCATGGTGGGAGAATAGCTGTTCTTTTCGTAATCCCTCGTTCTGCAGCATGCCATTCCTTCTGATAATGACATCTGGTCGATGTTCACCATACGGCTGGAAGTCAATCCGATGTGTACTGTTGTGTTTCTCAGTGCCCTTTTTGAACTGTGGATATAAAACAAGAAGACATACTCATTTGTTCTCAAAAACGCACATTTAAGCTTTGAATGTTACTTTAATTCGATGACAAGAAAGCAAACTTGCCCCAATGATGTTAATTTATATTTGTACCCATTATACCAAACCTTAACAACCAAAATTTCACTTGCCAACGTACATTACCTGTAAAAAAATCCTTCAACATAATCAAAATAATTTACCAAAGTGACAATAAATCCAGCAGACTAACATGACTGACAAGGCAAATGATATAGTGATGCACACCTGTATGCAGGTTAATATAATAAAATAATAAAATAATAAAATAAAAATAAAAAGACAGAACTCAGAAGTACATGCATTATTTTTTTGTGTACAACAACTGCAAGTATTTTATTTGACATGCTGATACGTAGTCTTACACCAATTCTAATCGGTCCACAACGTGGCCATTAAAGTCATTTAAAGCTATAAAATTATCACATGGTAAAAATGTAAGTGTTGTCGATTTAGGTTTGTTGATTGAAAGTTGTTTGTTGACTCGACAGGTTTACTCACTGAATATCTTTCCTCCGCCCAGTTGCCGATAAGAACACCTGGCGCATATCTTTGTTCTATACGCCACCCAGGCAAATTCCACTTTCTAACGTCTGACAGAGACATATTTGACAAGAGCAAATTAACTAGAGATATCGGGTAGTTTGTGTCAAGTTGTAAACGTCAAATCGTTTAGATCTGTCACTCAGCAAAGTTCATACCGCGTGTATTTAACAGCCGCGTCACACATTCGTCGTATTCCTGCGCGCCTGATATTCACACCTCTGTAAGCAATTTCTTCCTGGTCTTTGCGATAATAATGCCAAGTTTTTCGCCAAGTTTTATGCGGCTGCAGTTTTTTGTATGTAACAGCCCCACGATGATGGATTCAATACAGAGTTGAGTGAAGTGGTGTTACTCTTTATGTAATCATATCCTGTTCAGTGCGTGAAGCGACGTTGCTACAACGTTGCTAAGGCTCCACTTCGTTCAACATCGGTTATCTCCGTGACTCGGCCTTGAAACCGTGAACGAACCGACCAGTGTACGTAGCAGCCAATCACTAACATTTAGATTCGAACTCAGTAAGCTGTCAGTGTGACTTGCTGTTGTGATTTAAGCACTTGACAACATGTGCCATATAAAATATAATACATTAGACATAAAACCACACTCAGCTTTTATGAAAACGTTATGTGGTCGATTGCATGTGCTTAGACAGTATAATAAGCCTCGGACGAATGACAGTTGATTCATTGTTTCCCATCAGTATTCGTGATTTTACCTCTTGCACCGGAAAATTAACATGTTTCATATTTTACCCAGAAATCGTCACGGAAGATTAGATTATCCCGAAGTACAGCCGAATACTGAAAATAAAAATGGTTTCGCAGTCTACATCAGTTTTCCCAAAAATTCAGTGTGACGGCAAACATGGGATCAAGTATCATAGGCCTAATCATTTGTGCACTTCACTCATTTAGTGCTGCGGAGTTTAGTATTTACTGAATTATTCCATTTTCATTCGTAGTTTCGAGCATCCGAGTGCTTCGCTGGAAACTGAGGTGATAAATAACATTTGGTTAAATGGGTGAAATGCTGTAATGAACTGTAGGTCCCCGAAACTGGCTAGAAAAATTCCCATTACCTTTCCTTGTGAGCGGTAGAAGAAAACCGCAGTCTTTAAACTAGGCATAAGAAAGCATACCGAACAATACTGCCACGGGAGCTGTTTGGAAACTGTGATGGTGGAGAGACGAAGGTTTATTACATACATACTAGAGTGCAAGACTTGACCAGTATATACAACGGTGTAGTTGCAATAATGTACCGCTCGCTTTTTCGGGTTACAATGTGTTTCATATTCTAAAATATCGCCCTTCTGATTGAAGACTTTTATCGGTAAATATCTTCAAAAATAAGGCAGGTCACTTTATACATCATTGGTGTGTAGCGAGAACTGAGGAATCAGAAAATTGGCCGGGCCATGCCAGGTTTGAACCCCCACCGTCTGTGACCTTGCAAATGAAAAACAAGCAGCTTTGGCCTCTCAAACAAGACCACATCCCCAACCGTGAGGACCAACTCATGCTGGAAACGTGAATTATAGCCACCATGTATTTACATTTTTACTTTTAGCGTCATGAATCTTTACTTGAAAGTGTCAACGCTTCTCGAAATATTCAAACTCATTCATTCAAGAATAAATGAATATCCTGTGCTCAAAGGTTCCCTATCAACCCATTTAACTGTTGCCTTCTTATGAGATTTGAGGTCCGCCAGCAAGCTTCGGATGGTTGTGGGTTTCCTCCGGGTTGTGGAGGAGTGTAAAAACACCAATGAAGTAAATAAATGAAGTAAATTTGAAATTTGACGATATTCGCATACAGTGCAGACATTACGTTCTTTTCACTGTATCTGAAGTGAGCCTCAAGAAAATCAAGATCCTGTTTATTTTATCCGTTAACACCCAATTATACCCCAATTAAACCCCAGTTAAGTGGACAACTATATTGTTGGTAAATAACGGATTTACTCACATCTTGTAACATCTGTTTTCTTTCCGAGACGTATTCCGGCTACTGGGTCTTCTCCATTACGGTGGCTTTGTGTTTATAGTTGCAAAAGGCAGACAGAGATAAAGAAACACATCAGAGTTGACTTATTTGGATCAGGTTACAGGCTAGCCAAAGTTTTTATATGATCAGCAGCACTGCAAATCTGTGTAAAACCGTTCTAGTTGATAAGGCTAGACACCGATACCCAGGGAGCTCATCATCACTGCGAGTGTTTCAGTGGTTCTTTGCATCGGTATTATACCGTTCAACAACTGGTTTCAGAGAACATTCTAGAAAGCAAAATAATGACCTATAGGGACAAACAGTAAAAGTACTGCATGTTTTAGATTGACCATTTTCCTGATTTTGATTATAACATAAATTCATCACCCTGATTTAGCAGTAAGAGGAACAAGCTTTTATCAAGATCATTACGTAAGAGAACTTTACGTTTAGGCCAGAATCAAAGTTTGCTTTCTTGAAAGGCTCCGGTACATCTTCTTGATCTAGGCCCTGTAGGCCCATGCGCCAGTCAACTGCATTTGGGAGTTGACACTGGCACACTGGGCTAAGCTCTTTAATGCGTATAGGGCTCGGCACATGCTGCCTTATCAAAACTGGCGTTTCCAGGGGTCTACATGTACTTCTACAATCTTCGATCCCCATGGCTTCCTGGGGTATATGAGCTAGCAGTATGTTTTTCACTGGAAGTTTGTGGTGGAAATTTAGAATAAATTGTAAGCCTATCTACTCGACAAGATAGAACCTGATTGCCTTACAGTAGGTAATATGACATCATTGTCACCTTTATGCGACTATAGTATTTCATGTATTAATAGTCAAGCATATGACATTCTGAAGACAAATAATATTAGTGATCTCAGACTGGCTTGGTGATATGGTGACATTTGAAGTGTTTCAGTTACATGTAAAATATATAGTTAAATTCAAAAATAAGCCATGCAGCCATCCAAAAGTAGCCCAGAAAATCACTAGCGTGCATACAGACTTACCTATACTAAAATGTCCCACTGACAACTGTTTTTTTTCCAGTTTTCGCCCTTATATACCATATTTCACATAAGAAGCAGCACAAACCAGGTCACGTGACTTAAGCTCTCGGGTTCTTGTGAGAGGTCAAAAGCGCACACATGTAGGCAAACAAGTAAGAGCTGTCAAACTGAACTAGTTGTAGCTAACTTTTGTTACTTAACAGACTGGGTGGATTGAATTTGTTTATTTATTTGATTGGTGTTTTACGCCGTACTCAAGAATATTTCACTTATACGACGGCGGCCAGCATTATGGTGGGAGGAAACCGGGCAGAGCCCGGTGGAAACCCCCGACCATCCGCAGGTTGCTGGCAGACCTTCCCACGTACTGCCGGAGAGGAAGCCAGCGTGAGCTGGTCTTGAACTCACAGGGACCGCATTGGTGGGAGGCTTCGGGTCATTGTGCTGCGATAGCGCGCTAACCGACTGAGCCACGGAGGCCCCCGGGTGGATTGAAGAGATCTTCCTTACAAAGAACTGTTTTAAAGGCAAGAGAGTGAGAGAGTTGATAACAGAAGAAAATTATCTCCCAAATGTCAGGCAAATGGCAGTAAGACGAATTGGCTTTGGAGCGGTCTCACAAGATTAATGCTGTTTGGGCGAGACGTGAGTGGGTGCTCTCGCAAACTAACGCAAGATAAAGCTAAAAAGATGTGATTTCTGCCTTAGAATGTTGATCTTGTTGTCGTGACTACCAGAAATCATGTCTCGTTAGCGTTATTTTATGTTAGTTCGCGAGAGCACCCACTCACGTCTCATCCAGACGGCGTTAATCTCGTGAGATGGCTCCGGTGTGGATTCGGATTATTATAAACCAGGTGGCTAGGGCCATGACCTTGACTGAGGTCAACATGCATGGCTGCGTGGTGTATTTTTGAAGATATTTACTGATAAGTCCTCAATCAACATTGCAATATTTTAGAACACCTAACACATTGTAACTCTCACGGCTCTTACGCGCCACTCAAAAAAGTGAGAGCTACGATTAACAACAATACACCAGAGATGTCTCGCCATAGTTCGCAGGCTGAGAGGAAGCTGTACAGAATCCATTCCAGATTAGGTGCAGTACATACCTCTACCAGCCGCGCTGCCTTGTTATAGTATGCAAAAAAAACAAAAACAATCCAAAATCCAAAACAAAGAGAACACAAGAGACAAAAACATCTTTTTCTTAGGTATAGTTTCATTTCGATCCTAACTGTAAAACATTCATGATGAGGTGTGTTTTGTTGTTGGCGTTTAACACCATACCTGTCAATGGCGTCATTCTCATAGTGATGCCGCTTCACTGGAAAGCCATGCCAAAAACACCAGCTGATAACACCTCACCGAATTACAGTACATGGACACAATGCCAAGTAGTAACCATTCCTATATGTGAGCACCAAGCCAGGAAGAGAGAAAACAGACATAAAATACTGGTTCTGCCTTCACAATGATGATGTTTATTGGAAAAGTAATGTGATACAGTACATAACAAATGCTGTGCTATATATCACAAAAAAACATTCATAGACGTACAAGGATAACATTAGCTGGCTATAAGGAAAGATTGCTGCCTAACTCAAGGCAAAAGAAGATAAAGCAATGAAACCAGATAAGTTTAACAGTTATAAGATTCAAGCTACTGACACAAGTACATAAAAAAAAAAAAGTAAAAAAAAAAAAAAACCACTGGGAAAAAAGTATAAGGATAAAAATCCTAAATGTAATCTATGTTACTTTTTGATGATTACTGTTAGTTTCAAATGAATACTTTGGAATATTTTGTTGAAATTGACATCAAATGCCTTATTTGAATCTCGCACACACTGGCAAATTCAACTGAAAGACACACTCACTGTCTTCAATGATCAAAGATTTTAGTGTTACAGGTACATGTAACTTACATGTAGAAAGCACACTGCAATGAATTTCATAGTAAAAACACTCAATCTGCAAACATGATATAAAATTTAACAAAGAAGCACTTTGCCATGCAAACTTTAAATAAATTACACATAAATATGGTTTAAGTAATTATTGCAAGTCAAGAACAATACATAACAATGCATACAGGTATATCTAAGTGTACCAGATGCCTCCATTCTACAAGAAACAGCATTAATGAAAAAAAACAACCCCTTGTAGAAATGTGCTGATGGTCACAGGCTATTTACAAGTGGTGAAAACAAATTACCCACTAGCATATCAACATTCATAATGGTCTTTGAACGAATCAGCTTTCGAATGCAAGATCAGTAAGATTAGTACTGTCCCAATACACACATGAAACCAGAATTCCTTCGTCAAATGATGTGTTGTCCATCATACCTCTCTGTTTGCCCATCATGCTGAACTCGTTATTTCGTTTAATTTATTCTCCTGTATTCTTAGTATGGATACCTTTGTTCACAAATTGTGAAATAAGGTGAGTCTGAACTGACTGATATAATCATGGAACCTTTTCTATTACAGATAGTTTGTATAGGACATCGTCTGAAAAGTCAATCACTTGTCGGCCATGTTGGATCAGTGGTAAAGGGTTCTCACATATCAGTATTTCTCAAACATGGTGGCCAAGTCTCCACATGACCCCAGCTTTATGTAATGGCAGCACAATTTTAGTGTATCCACATGTTTACAGAAGGTAAGACGATACTAATGTGTTGAAACAACACGTCTTACAGAGAGAGATAGAAATACGGGCTGTAAATGATTAACAACACAAACCAGCTGTGCAATAACAAAGACCTCAGAAGACAAGAAAACAAAACATGGCGGCATGAATACACACACTTGGCAAGAACCATGGTCTATGATAAATGAATACCCGGTAAAGTGAACTCCTACAAATGAATTTCAAAGTAATGCAATATTGCTAAGTGTGTGATATTTATTTATATAAATCTTTGCACACTTTTTAGGAATAATGCAACTTTATGTATTTGTAATTCCTTACATCAAGCTGCTCAACAGCTAGATATTCATAAAATTTATTGGACATGTTTTTCATGGAAAATTAAAGGAAGACTTTTTCAGTAAACAAAATGCTGGCGATCAATTTAAAAAAAGAAACTTGTTTTGTTTTCATCATCAAGTAACCATTCCTTGAAGTTTGAACTAATGTAATATGTTAGTCCTGAGAAAGTATAAGCCAAAATAAGTAAACATTTGTGAAAATACCATTGAAAACTATTCCAAAACAATGACTATTCATTTTTCTTGACTTAATATAATGCTCCTGCCAATCTGAATGAAAATACAGTTCATGTCATGTAGTGGGCTTTAAGGCCCACATTGACAAGCGTCAGGTGCCAGTAATATGAAAGTGACATATTCATCTGTCCACTTTTATGTTCACATTTCTCATGTTAAACACTGTTCGGTCTACTCATGAACAAAGAAGAGCTGTCCAATATTAAATATGGTAAGTGTATACTAGATGACAAGAAAAAATCTGTGACATTCCTGACACATAACTTGGTTAAAAAAAACAAAACAAAACAAAACAGAAGAGAAATGACAGACTTCATTGTATATGTATCAGATCAAAAATCAGAAAAAAAGAGAGCCTTGGATTTAGCTTTCACTGATCTTTCCACCAAGGCTTAGTTTACGTTTATTCTCTGGTTAAAAGTCTCTAATCTCGACTTCTCCACAGGCACAATGGGGGCACAGGGGAATTTTCCTCTCCCAACAGTTGTCACTTCTGTAAATTAGGACTTCTACGTCATAAGTCTTTTGTTGTTACCAGAACATTTCCTACATCAAACATAACGCAAACAATGGTTTTATTTATGACGTTCATGGTCTACTGACTGTTAGGTCGTGCTGTTGATGTTGCAGTAGAAACGTAAGTGTCACTGAAATGACATAGTCTGTCCAACTTCAGACTGCTGCCAGTATACCTAATTAATATGAAGATATCGTTCATGTCAAATGTAGACATCATTTTGATTTTCTGAGCAATTTGTAAATTTCCCTTCAATCCTTGATGAGATGTACACGTATTTAATATTGGCATGAGATTAGTCAAAGTGAATCACATGTCAATCATCTGTTACTATAATAAGATTGATATTTTTGTTAGAATGAGGTTAATCTGTTGAAGGTGGTGTGTTAACAGGACATATGTAAAATAATTACGACAACATGCAGACGGAACAAATAGGTTCGTACAAAATCATTTAACAGGAGTATGTTAGTGGCCTATGGTTTTACATTTAGTGCAACAATGCAACTGCTTTAAAAAACATTTTGTACTTTACATGTAACAACAACAACCACCGTAGTGCAGTGACCAGTTTGCGTGACATCACAAAATACCTTGTACACAATCATCAAAGGCGACCACAAGCTTTCTAATGGAACTCTTGTTCTGTTCTTTCCAACAATTTTCTAATTCATAATCAGCATTTAAAAAACCTACAAGAGTCTGTTTTATTAACTGTCACTTTGAACTTCAAGACAGAATGACACTACATTCTCAGCAACAACAACACACATACTTACTGTACAGAAAGGTGATGAAAATGTAAGTCTGTTAAGGGATTCTCACAGACTACCTTTTCTCATCGTAATAGACAATAAACATTTTGGTATCAAAAGTACATCAGGTTGTCAAACATCTTGTTCAATATGCATATACACCATCAATTAAATCCATTGCATGGGAACAAATCTGCTAATACTCACACATCCGATCAGAATCGACAAAAACAAAACAGTCAAATGTTTCCATCAACGTATGATAATACCTGTTACATACACCCTAAATGCCATTCCTGGCCCCTGCTGTTTCTTATTGTTTTTTGCATGTAATCTATGATGCAGTTACAAGACATATATATTGTATCCCAAGTTTTATCATGATTAATCTTTCAATGAATACAATCCTATAACACTACTAAAAGACACGTACACCCTTAATCTTGTGCGTGAGTACATATTCTCATAAACACAGAGCAAGCATTTTAGCCATCAAACCATAAACACGTTATTCACGAACTAACTACTGTATGTAACTTCTTTTAGATAATCCATATACCTTCATTTTTAATGCTAAGATTCAAAGCGTGATTTCAGCATTACCAATAAACTGATACTTTCATCCGATACTTTATTATTTGGCATAATAATTTTGTTCATTTGCTTATGAGCAGCATTTTTGTTTAGCATTCTGAAATTATTTTTACCATTATACATGTTGTGCCTTATAAGTAAATGTACATGTATGCATGACATTAGCCATGAGACGTTACTATCCACTTGTATTTCCCTTGTTTAGTAAATCGTTTGTGGTTATTACTCAAGCAAACTGAACAAGGACAAATAACATGTTTATACAAACACACAACATGTTAATTGGGTTTTAATTAAACCGACTGATTATCAACTAGACTTCTGTCAAAATGCATTCCAAGTCTAACTTGGTTCATTTTGGTTTTAAAGTTTTTGTACTATCACGCATTACATGTAAATGGTTTATTTGAATTCCACCTATCATCTACAAAAGGAAAGACTGACAAAATCTTGGCTGCTCCATTCTTCTAAGATAAATGTGCTTTTTATCATTCATATAAAAAGGATACCTTATTGCTCTTTTAATTCAAATGATCACTCTTCCTCAATAATCTTCCACCACAAAAGCACACTGTCTACAACGATTTAGCAGTTTATCATCAGAGATATAAACGTTACCTGTTTGTGATACAAACCTGTTCAAAAGTGATAAGAATACGACTCATTTTAGTGACAGTTTATGCATTCGTGACACTTTTAATTCGGCAACCTTCCAGTTGTAGTTCTACAATCAGAATACACCTGTATGCTTCAGATGAACATCTTGTGGGTAGTGACTACTCTGGATCCACACACAGATGATCCCACGTTTTAAATGCACTCATCCTAAACCTTTGTCACACATACTATACATGCTTTACCAGTACCATTGACCTGGGTGTCAACCAGAAATGCATCTACGTTAATGTACACATACACTTCACTACTCAAATACATAGCATGTGAAAAGTTTACACTTTTAACAAATTTTACCCAACTTCTGTAAAAGTTGGCTTGGCAATGGTCAATAATAACTCTTCTTTATTTGTGACTCAGTTGCTGTGAGTTTAGTAGTAAAATTTCCTAGATGCAATGTACAATTTGGTACAGAATATCTTGCAGGCACACAATGAGAAGCAACAAGTCTGCATACTGACATGTTATTACACTTGTTTGAATGCCTGACCAACTATTTCCTAGGCCTGACAACTACTTTCAGCTGGCAACTGCTACATGTCACTGATTAATGGGTTAATGTACTGATTGATATATGATTTTGAGCTCTCTAATACCATGAGATTAATAACAATGAGTAAAATTACATTTGGTAGGCAACCAATGGCCACAGCTGTCTCCGTTTCTGCACTGTGCAGACTACGGGGCTACTTTCACAAGGCTAGTGTTATGTAAAAATTTAAAACCTCATTTCAATGCTTCATTTTGTATGCTAGGGACACATATTATGCGTGGAAACCCAGCAGAGTCCGAGGGAAACCCACACCCATCCAGAGGTTGCTGGCAGACCATCCCATGTACGGCCGGAGAGGTGGGAGGCTAGCTAGCACCATAACCAACTGAGCCACGGCACATACTTGAAAACACCGTTGGTAAATTTGGGGACTTACAAAATGCACTGAATGAAATATTTAAACTCTCACTCCACTGCTTTGTGAGACTGGCCTAAGAAACTCAGAAGATGACCGCTGCTTCTGTTACAGCTGAGTTGCAGAAAAAGCTTAAGATCTGAATGTGCGCCATGGTCTTCCACAAAATCTCATTACTTTGTTTTGTACAAAGACAGATGTACACAAGCCTGGGATGTACATATATAGTACACTGTGCAAATGAAACGAAAATGAAACTGGCTCTTCCCGAGATTACAAAGATGAAAGTGGAGATTACTCCTACAAAGAGTCAGGTTTTTTGTCCTACCTTTGAAAACAGGCATGTTTCATGTATGCTTACATGAAGCGTTCATATCTGCCTTTGGTAGTCATATTGGCACTTTTACATCATTTACACAACCTCATACATTCAAGCACAACAGGAGCGTTCAGATTGCAGGTACGTGCACTGTTAAATACTCCTGGAAAACCTGACAGTCTGCCTGTGTACCCGACAGGACCATCCCAATGGTACACACCAGTCACCCCACCTGTACTCCGGTGTCACAATACCACAATGCAATGACCACTCCTATTTTGATCCTTAGTCTGCCGTTGTAGTGGACTACTGATTACCTCCCTTTCTGTAGCCGCGTACCATCCATGTCAATAGGTGAATCCATGAACTGGACTACACAGTGGACACACACTGACTGCATGTATTATCCTTATAGCCATCTAGTAATACACTGCTGGCCAGCTCCAGGTCCCACTGTAAAGCCTCTAACAGCTTTTCACAGTGGTCTCTGGTGGCCACACCCAGACGGAACAGCTGTTCCACCTTCAGGTATCTTATGGCTGTCTCGCAGTTCCACTGGGCATGGCACAGCGCTGTGTGACATTCATCATCAGTAACACCCAGCACGCTACTTAGCACATACTGTACTTTGTCTCTAGGACTGCTAGAAGGAGAAAATGTCTGCCTTTGACCTTGACCTTGATAGCTCTGGTCTGCAACCTTGGCCCTATCGCGTCTCCCAACTTGTCGCCCTGGCGACCGCTGGCTATGGTTGGGCTCTGGGCTTACAGCTTTGAACCCTGTCATTCCTGACCAAGACAAATTCTCACTGTGGACCGATGAAGTTCGTGAGGACTTTGGCGACGGTGGCGTCTCCAAGTCCAGATTCTCATACTCGGCACGCTGCTGTGACCTTGAACGCTGTCGCAGTTGGCTGATGACTGGCTCCATGTCGCTGTCCATGCGCGACTCAGCGCCTGCGCTGATACTGCGTTGGTACTGTGTTCCGTCCACCGAGAAGGGCTTCACGGCAGCTGTGTTGGCAGGAAGGCCATCCTTCTTCTGCTTGTCTGGTAGGAGGAAGTAGTGAGTGTGGCTGAGCTGTACGCCCTCCTGCTTGACCGCGTGGATGCGAGGCTTCTTGGGCACGGAGTATAAGTCATCCAGGCTGCTGGACTTGGCCTCTGGCTGGCCCTCCTGGAGGTAGTCCCGTGGGGGCAGGGGAGGAGGATGTTCTGCTGTGCCCCCATTAGACGGACGGTGGTCTGAGTCGTCAGACTCAAACGAGTCCCACTCATCATCGGCGTAGTCTGACACAGGTTTGTAGTTGTCCCTTGCGTCAGTGAGGCAGACTGCTGGTCGTGCCCCGGGGACAGCTCCGGCAACTGTTCCTGGGGCAACACCGTACTGAGAGCGAGGCTGGATCAGGATGTGGGATAATTTCTCCTGGAAAGCCTTCTGCTGAAGAGGTCTGGGCTCAGGTGGTGATGTGGCCTCATCAGGCACTTCATCGTACTGTGCTGATCTGTACATAGAGGGCTCGTGTTTACGCTGCTGGTTGGGTGATCCAAAACTCTCCCATGCAGGAGGAACGCTGTCGTACAGAGGAGCGCCCCCTGGCGGAGGTGGCGTGAATGTCTTGTGGGGACTGGCAGCAGGTGAGGTTGGAGTGAGTGAAAAGTTACTTAACTGGTCATTCAACCAATCAAAAGCTTTAGCATTTTTATTGCCTCCCTCTGATTGGTTCGGTTGGAAACTGACCCACTGATTGGGCGGTTTGATTTGCCGGTTTGTGCCGACACTGACCTTGGGGTACTCTGAGGCTGAGTTAGAGGTCGTTGTACTGGAGGTTGGGACTGACGCATATTTCCCATCTTCTGACGGGGGTACAGAGTAATACCTACTGCCAGAGTTTCCCGTTGACTTGGACATGTTCTGTAAACTCTGCCCAGGTGCCTCGCTGTACTGTGACCTTGGCGGAACAGGAGGCTGATGATTGTCAGCTGAGGGCAATTTGTTTGATTGGTATGGCTTCTGGATGATCAATGAAGAGGACAGCGATGTGGAGGTGGAAGGCAAAGCGCAGGATGACGGCAATGTGGCAGATTTTGTCATCTCGGTGCCTATGGCCTGCTGTATTGGGGTGACACTACGACTGTTGTTGCTACTGCCAGAAGCAGGACCTGAGTATCGTAGTCCGTCAAATGCCAGGTCGAAAGGGTCCTTTTCTGCATTGGGGTCTCCTATGAGAGGTCTGGGCAACTCGACATTTCTGTAAATACTCAAATCTGTGTCTGCAGTCATTAAAGTATCGAACAGCGACAGAGAATTTTTTGTGGAGTTGTGTGACAGATTTGCGGCATTGGTAGATTCGACCTCATCACTCAAGTCAATGAGTGGTCTTTCTTCACTTCGACGTTTCCCATGAACGTCCTCTCTTGTGGTTCGTGGGTACGTTGCACTGGGCTTTCCTCGACTGGCTGGTATTTGGCTGTCTGAACGAGATGAAACATAAAATGTGGATTTCTGGGAGAATTTGGAGCGCTCTTGTCTATTGGGCTTTGGACTAGATTTCCTTTCATCTGCCTCATTCTGAAATTTGGCGTAATGAAACAGTTTCCCACCGTTGAGTGTCTGGTACATTAACGGTCCTACAAAACAGGAACAAATATCATACTACCATCACAGTTAACATACATAATCCCCATGTTATTAAAGGCATCCTCATGGCTTAATCTACTGAATCTAACTTAAAATTTTGTCTATAAGTAAGTTGTGCATTTTGTCTGACTGTGATTTCTAGTGGTCTTAGGAGATGTTTTGAGGTTTCTTTGGAGGGTAGAATAATATCCTACTTAAAAAATGTGTGACTTCTGTTAAATTGTAAAAATGTATTTTGGGGCAATCCTTTAGGTCAAATGCATTATGCACAAACACCTTAAACACCTTGACTTTTAAAGTGCAGCGTTAATCTGTTCCATTGTTCCACACTTGCATAAACAGCGTGATGTTAAGACCCAATAAATAAACTAACAGAGATGATTACAAATATATATAAAAAGGGGAATACAAACACAAGTAAACTAAACCACAACAAAAATTAAAAACAAGTTGTAGTGAATTATTCTAAGCTAAATTAAAACACATAAAGACACGTTAGAGGTAACTGGTTATCATTTTAAGGTTGATGTTTGTTTCACAACACAGATGTGGCAGCTGTGGTTGCTGGACAAGATTATGACTTACGTTTGTTGCGGTCCGGAAGCTGTGTGGGTTTGACATCGTCTAACTCTCCTGATATATCTGGAGGTTCCATAGGATTTCTCAAATACACTCTAGGAAGAAAATGAATACTTGTTTGGAAAAGGTTTTCAAGAGTAAATCACTTAATTTTAAGTATCACTAGTTTGACGTGTGGAGGAAGCTGGTGTGCTTGGGGTAGAACACTGACCTTTGGCAAGTTATAGATGAACTTTACTGTATGTGACACAGCCATGCACACCAGAATGGTGGAAGACAATTAATTTTGATTAACATTAGACTGCACAAATGGCCACCTGATCCTCATTGTCACCAACTCCCTGCGAACAATTAGGGTGGGGGAATGTAGAAATTCGCCGGAGAGGAACAAGGTTGAGCCTAAACCTTCATTACATAAATTATGGACCACTTACATTTATAAATTTACACTGTTTTTATACAGAATGCCATTTACAGGATAATACAACTGAGACACATTTATACAGGCACATTTTGCATTTACAGGCCTGTCTTACTCATCAATGATGGAGGGATCCCCCCATGTGGAGCCTCCCACGTCTCCATGTCCAGTATGGATAAAGCTGTTCCTCAGAGGATGGCTGATGTCATGGGCTGTAAACATAATAACCATAAGCTGTAATAATCTAAACTGTAAAGATATAGTCATAAATATAAAAACCATGTGCTGTAAACATGATAATCATGGGTTGTACAGATACCCACAGACTGTAAACATAAGAATGGGCTTTGAACAGATGTAAGTTTAAAGAACAGGTTTAAGTACTAAAGCCAGCAAAGTCTGTGGAGTTTAAAGGTTGGTGAAATTAGTCTGACACTTGAATTCCATGATAAGAATGACAATACAGCTTTACTCGTTCAACTATCTTACTGAACAGAATTCCTCATGTTAAATATCTCAGTGAGAAATCAGTGTATGGTGGGTAGAGACTGACCTGCGAGTCTGCGCTGGGGGTCCATGATGTTGCGAGGGAAGGGTCCGACCTCATGAGTACGCTTGTTCTGACCTCTCCACCAGAAATGGTCCGGCCTGTGCAGTAGGGGTCAAGGTTAAGACGTTAGCAGATTCTTTGTCATATTTCTATCAAACCACTGTGTATGTGGAGAATTTTCAATAAAACCTCTTAAAATAGAAATTCTTGTAAATTTAAAACCTACATTTACACTGAGTTGAGGTCATAATATTGTAAACAAGTGAACAGTGTTTTTCACATTCTGTGATGACAGTTTTGATACAGTATTGGGCACAGTAATACATACATTGTTTCACAATGCTGTAGGGTTACCTGACTTTACACATACCTGCCATCAATGATGATGATGTGATCCCCTGCCTCCAGCTCCAGCTTATCTCCCTCCTTAAATGCCTGAATTGCCCTCATCTCAGGTGGCCGCACCTGTTAACACCACCACTGGGATTATGAACTAACTAGGGATTAGAAACTGACCCTTGTTCAAGACATTTTTTCCTCATACATGTATGACGGCAGTCTCTTGGGTGGGAGAAACAAAGACAGGCCACCCCTTGTCAACTGAGAGGCCTCCTCGTCTAAGGCTGCATATTTTTATATTTTTTATGAAGCTGTATTTTATGGTACACATATATTTGTACTAATTGCCACCGGACCTAGGTAGGCCAAGGGAGGCAACCCAATTGTCCCTGTTACATAATGTTGGTGTTGCGGTGGTTACCACGTTATTGGTTGATCCTTACCTCACAGAGGAAGTCCTTGAGGGCGAGGAATGTGGGTCTGTCCTGTGGTTTGTGGGCCCAGCACTGTAGCATCAGCTGGTAGATGTCCGCCGGGCAGTGGGGAGGCTTCTGTAGCCGTTCATTCTCCACATCTATCTTCTGAAGAATCTGATTAAACCAGCAAAACTACAGAATTCACTACACACTGTCAAAAATTTGAAAAAAATATAAGTGTACTACGAAACCACAAGTGAATTATCATTACACATATCAGCTGACCATTAAGAAGAGTCACAGGTATCACCAGCAAATAATAGCTGCAATTACGAATGCAAATTCCGTACCAGTGTCAGTTTCTGAACTGAACTGAACTGAAAAGAACATCCTCGATCATGTAGTAAATATGTCGCTTTATTGCAATTTCTGGCTTTTTACTCCCATGACTGGGAGTGGGTTATACATGCAACCCTCAAATCAAACCTATGTGGAGGTTGTGGACGTTACCTGTGATCCATTGTAGCCCATCCAGGGTTCCTGGCCGTAGGTAAACATTTCCCAGAGCGTCACCCCAAACATCCAAGTGTCACTGGCGTGGGAGAACTGGCGAGACTTCAGACTCTCAGGGGCACACCTGAGGTTACAAACAGTGTCATCAGTCAAATTTTACAACTGGATTTCTGACACAACACAAGTAAAACCGCAGACTTTGCATAATATTTAACGTAATGGGCATAGAAGTAGTTCGCTTAATGACCACAACCATGTCAAAAACACCTGACATTTACCTGGAATTGATACTGTTTTTCTGAACAAGTATTAGGCTGTTGCAAAATCTACCTCTTTTTAAATTCACGATAAGTCATGGGAATTACATGCAATTTTGTTGAAAGCATACAAGAAGAAGAAGACTGGTCCAGGACATAACTAGGGGTGCCTGAAGTTTGTGGACTTACCAGGCAAATGGGACTTTTTTATGTTCTGTCATAACATAGTGATCTTCCTGACTTGGAAGGGCACGCATCAGACCAAAATCACCTATTTTCACCTGCAAAACATTAACACATGCATCACTCCATGATGTTGTGGAACAGCAAGTTGGTATGAAACATTTGCGGTTTTAGGCTAATGGAGGTTGGCTTAATGGGCTGGTGAAAACTGTGAACATTTGCCTATTGTATGACAAACCCATCGACTTAAGGCTGCACCTAAACCATGGAAATGAATTCGAGTATGTGACTGCATTACTCAAGAGCTGCTCTATTGTGGCAAGAGTCACATTCCAATGCACATACCGAAATTCAAAAAATTCCAAACAGGGCAGATAAAAAATCAACAATACAGAGGTGAAAAATTCAACAACAATATGTGCACACTTAAGTGCAAACGGGTACAAGCAGAATATTTATTAGCAGATATACTGTGATGCACTTGGCTTAACTGATCAGAAATAAAATGTTTTCATCACAGACAGTCCTTGCTCTGTAAACTGACCTTTTCTGCTGAGGCCATCAGTACATTCCTGCAGGCCAGATCTCTGTGGATGAAACGCTTTGACTCCAGGTACCCCATCCCAGTGGCGATTTGGATGGCAAAGTCACAGAGCGTTGTTAACAGGTACTTCTGCTGCTCCCGTCGTAACTGGTCCAGGAGGGATCCCAAGGGAGCTAACTCTGTCACCTGGCCATGCATGAAAGAAACATTCCACTAATGCTTTATATTAAATCTTTCCCCCCACGTGTGGACGTATTTTACTCTATACCAATATGGATTTCTGCCTAATTCATGTACTTAATTGTCTTTTCGTAATCTAAATTCACCTACATGAAGATAGGCATGTAAACAGTAAATTCGCAAAACTTCGCAAATGCTTCCTCACCAGAGTCACTGATGATAAAAATTACAGTTCTGATTTGCAAAGCTCTCTCTGTGAAATATCTACTAAACGTCCTCAGTAAAGCCACCCCTCATCCAGAATGATCTGGATTTAAACAATAGCCTTATATAAATATGAAACTTTGCATTTTAGGATAGCAATCGATTTCATGGCTGAAGTGGCTTTGGGTAAACCACTGAGCTTTAGTAAGTTACTGGTCTTTCCAAGATATGTACACTATACTGGTTGAAGATACCTGGTCTTCAATGACCATTAAACTCCATACTGAAGCTGTTACAGTTTTACAGAGTTCAGCAACAGTATGTGTGCCTGAATGATTTACTTTGTATGTATGTAGGAGGTTCATACCATCATGAGAGGTGTGGAGAGCACCACCCCGTAGAGGCGAATCAGGTTAGGGTGGTCCAGAGAGTGCATCACATTCACCTCCTTCACAAAATCTTCAAAAGCACCTGGCAGGGCCAGTGCATCGTTCTTCAGGATCTTTATAGCCACAGGAATCTGTAACAGGATGAAATATGTAGATTTAAGAGCAATGACAAGATAAAGCATGTTACTGTGATCCATTCACATTTTAATGGAAGGCAGACGGTACATGTAAATGGGTGTTAATTTGTCTGGATAGCCAGTGTTCCGTGTCAGTGTAGTGTATTATAATCAAAGATTCTTTCCTTTCCACAAACATTCCTTCCTTTTCCACAAAAATTCCTTCCTTTCCACAAACATTCCTTCCTTTTCCACAAACATTCCTTCCTTTCCACAAACATTCCTTCCCTTCCACAAACATTCCTTCCTTTTCCATAAACATTCCTTCCTTTCCACAAACATTCCTTCCTTTCCACAAACATACATCTTCATTTTTTCCCAGCCCAAACCAATGGCAGTGAAAGACTCTTCCACCTACCTTAAGGCTTCACAGCACCAAAGGACTTGATCTATGACCAAATGTACATGTTTATTTCCAGGTACCTTAAGTAACAACACGCAATGCACACTGTCCCCCATCTATGGCTTGGTTTGCCAAGCAGCTGCAAACTACATAACTTTCACGACAACACATAGTGACGACGTCACCAAGGTAAATGCCATGACAGTTTTGTCAAACAGACCCCTGGAACTGTCCAATGCAGGGTATCTGGGACCCCTTCTTTGAGAGTTCAGTGACACTGAAGATTAATGGGTCTTAATGATTTATTTACTTGACTGTTGTACATAATAAAACTACAAACAATGTATAAAGCTGCATCTGAATCAATGAGATCTGGATTTAGGGAAAATTCTGAAGATGTTACACTATGTGTACATCAACTGTAAACAGTTCGGAGTACTGTCACATTCAACTTGAAAGAGAATTCCTGGCATTGTCACACTGTTCACAGTTTACTCTAAAGTCCTATGGTGGCCCTCACCTTGCTCTGAAGCTGGCAATGCATGGTGGATATTTGAAATGACAGCATTATGCTACAAGGCAACAGGCTTCTTTGTGCGATAAAGGGGGATAACTCTTACCTTATTTCCTGATGGTGTTGACCAGTCTCCTTTTCGTACCACACCAAATGAGCCGTTTCCAAGGTTACTGTACATGACAAGAGCCTTTTCATTGATCAAGCAGGTGAGCAGTTGTTCTCTGTTCACGGGGCTCAAGGATTTCCCAGGTGTCGGACTACTTTTCTTGGAGGTGAATCTTTCATTGGGCTTGCTTCCTGGGAGAATCTGAAAAATAATGTAACATAATTGTGTTTTAATGATATCATAGGTCACTGTACTCTGAATATTATCTTTATTTGCTTCACCATACCTTATCTAAGTTGCCTCGCTGTGTCATTTACCCCAACGTACCTTATCTACGATGCCTTGCTGTGACATCTGCCCCACCATGCCTTATCTAAGATGCCTGGCCTGGTCATTTGCCCCACTGTACCTTATCTAAGATGCCTTTCTTCCTCAGAGTGGCCTTCCTCCTCTTTACTGCATCCAGCAGTCGCCGACTCGCCGGCTTTCCCATCCCAATCTTCTCCAGGTCCTCGGTCTTCACATAGTCAAAGTGACCAAGTCTAAACACATCCAAAACAAGTATTAGCTGTATCAATGCATTTACGTATAGTACATGTATATAGCCAGATCTACACATATTACATTTACGTATAGTACATGTATATAGCAAGAACTACACATATTACATTTACATTCCTGGCCTTCATCCTCAGTAATCTTAGTACTAATCTCCTCAATATCACTGTCAGTCTGCACCATATTTGTACCTGTCCACTTATCCCTCCTGTTCTTACCTGGTGACCTGGAGGTCGTCCCTCAGCTTGGTGTAGAACTGATCCAGCTGGACCTCAGTCAGGAGGTCAATCAGCCATTCCTGGCCTTCCTCCTCAGTCATCTTAGGGATTATCTCCTCAATATCACTGCAATGGTAAATTGTATTATAAAATATTCATCTTATACATGTATGTAACTAATGTTTTGTGTTACAATCAAGAATGTTTCAGTTCTGTGAAAAGTATACAAGGAGGAAACCAGGCAGAACCCGGATATAACCAGTACACCTCTCAAGGTACATGTATCTACAGGTGGAGGAAACCAGAGCCGAGGTACAACCAGCACACCTCTCCTGTTAAGTACAAATGGAGAAAACCAGAGAGAGCATGGGTATGGCAGGAGAGCGTGAAAGGAGGAAACCAAACGCGTACCTGATAATCCTGCTAAGTATTCTGACAGCCACAACCAATCCAGCAGGAGTCGTTCAAACACAAACTGTGTATTCTATTCAATATAACGTGCACAGAATATGTCTGGTAATGTTTCAAGCTGTATCCTTAATTCAAGAAATGTTAATCAAGTTGAATTCAATGTCAGTTGCTTTTCCATCTTGAATGAATGAAAAGGAAAAAACATGGGATCGCCATGAGCTGTCTGTATTCTAATGAAGATTTAATGAAACTGTTACATGCAATCTTTCCGCATATTTGCAAGGGGTTTAAACAAGCATATTCTGAAGGCAATATTCTCTGCTGACTGACATCATACTTTTTGTGAAGCCCTGAAACTAGACAATCCAACCAATGTAGTTTTATCTTTAAAATCAGATTAAAAATCTGCATAAATTGCATTGAAAGTTGCTCTTCCATATGCAAAAAGGCTGAGGAATTAGGGTATATTTTCTTGAAAATCTGACATGTTTTATACACCACAAGTGGCCAGTAAGTTTGTACTTATCTAAGATCACTACATAATCAGAGGCATAGCACTCAATTTGCCAATCAATGATACAATTCAATTTAAGACTTTGTTGCGATATTGGCCACTAACAGGCACCTGGATGATACATGTGCAAGTCAAAACCATCAATTTTATTATACAAGTAATGATGAATGTGCTAAATTTTAGGAACTCTAAAATGTACCCTGGGACCATGAGATAAACAATATATACTGTATGCCAATGTCAATCCATCTACTTACATGTAGACTTTATCTCCTAATTTTCCTATCTCAACAATAGCAATTTCTTCACAACAGGTGGACGTACAAGTAACATGTACATGCACTTGTCTCTCTGCCCTGACCTGATGAAACCTATATGTCCACTCTCTAAGTAAGTTTCCAATACAGAGTCAGCTTCTCCACGTACATGTATGCGTTTGCGACGCACCACTCAGGCTTGTGCAGCACGTCATGAGGATGTCACGAGAGGACGTAGTAAAATCATTCCAGCTGGCTGCCTCCCGTAACACATTGTACAGGATGCAGTGCGAGACCATCAGAGCATGTAAACAGTGCAGCAGCAGCAGACACATACCAAACATGCCAGAGAGTCCTCACATAAAACCATCCTGACAGCAAGAAGTACTAAATAAGCTGCACTATATCAAGCGTTACAAACACGGGCTGGGCTCAAAACTTACATAACAACGTATAAACCACTCAGACATATTAAGTACTTTAATAATCGTAAATATTCCACCTTCTACCAGTACGAATTCAACATCACTTCCTACAACACTGTTTGGTTGTGGTTTAGCACCTAACTACAAATTAATATTTCATCTATAGGATAGCAGTTAGTTATGCGCGAGAAGGAAGCCTGAATGTGAGGAGTAAACTCCCAATCTTTGGAGACCAACTAACAAACATTCACACCTGTATGCAAAGGACAAATTTTCACCTGCATGGCAAGTTCAATATGTACATGTATGTCATGGTGCGAACAGAAAGGGTGCTACAATCATGTTCTCATGAAAGCTCCTGTAGACGAGACTAAGATCAACCTCACACAAAGTTACAAGCCGTTGGCGCTTTGATATTTGCCACAAAGATGAAGCAGAATTTTTTTAAAGCTACCAACAGAACATTCATAATCCTGCCAACAGAACATTCATAATCCTGCCAATAGAACATTCATAATCCTGCCAACAGAACATTCATAATCCTGCCAACAGAACATTCATAATCCTGGCTTCAAATTACCCTTAGAATTGGACGTGAAACAAAAGTGAACGATATATCAGCGAAGGAAAACACACATGATTTAAATGACGTAGTCCCAACATGACTGCGTCCAACAGAGTTACAAAGACAACATATGACTTAAATGACGCAGTCCCAACATGACGGCATCCAGCAGAGTTACTAGGACAACATATGACTTAAATGACGTAGTCCCAACATGACGGCGTCCAGCAGAGTTACAAAGACAACATATTCAGTCATTACATGGCTTTAAATCACATGATGCTTACAACTGGTCAAGTGTCCATAGTGCTTGACCTCTGAAAAAATAAGGTCAGAACAAAATGGCTCATGTACATATATATGTACATGTATCTTACAGCTAATATCTCGATGCCCGATGAAGGAAATAGGGTTAGTTCTATTTCAGAATGGGGCCAGTAATCTGTAATGGCCTTCATGTAAGGTTACCCTAAAGCCTTTACAATCACTGTCAACTGCTAAGTACTACCACGGTCCACAGCTGTGGAGGAAGACAAGTATCGAGGATTCTCTAGACAAGGACAGAGCCAACAGAAGGGGAACAACAGCATCTGAAGGAGACACATTAACCTTATACGCGTAGGTGCAAAGCCACACCCTGCTTACTATGAGAACAGGCTATTACAAAATAGTCTGATTTTCCACCAGGCAAGTGACTCATCACTGATACTTTGTGTACTTTTTGCACTTTCACAGAAAACTCGATCACTTTCAGTTTCAAAAAGTCTGAGCTAAAAGGCACCTGAGTATACCATACATGTACCTGTAATTCTTCAATTACCATACATGCACATACAGCATGACAGCATGAAGAAATCAGTAGTCCAACAGGAACCGTTAAATGCAGATGGCTACTGGCATGTATTCTTTTCTTTACTGTTTATTATATGGCCAATTTACTTCAAAAAAAAAAAATTCAACAGTGCACACAAGTACATGAACATTGCTATTCACTTCTACCCCTGCCACAATTTATAATGATTTTTGACAAGTTGTGATGATGATAAGTAACAAAACATACCAGTATATGTTAGATGTAGATGAATCCGGCAACACCTCATCAGCTGTCTTTTCCACACAGCTAACTCTGTTGTCCTCCTTCTGGCTATCAATTTTTCCAGTTTTGTTCTCCATCGATTTTGTAATTTTTCTTGAATTATGCAATTTAGGTATTTTAAGCTTTCCTTTCTTCTTTGCTTTTAGCGGTTTATTACAATTGTAATAAGTATGGTTTGCTGCAATTTTTTCAATAAACATGCCCGAAGATGTGGAAATCCTGTTGTCATCCATGGCTAATAAATATACATATACATTGCAGGTGTTCAAATGATATCACCAGGCCTCATAGCTGTGGATAACTGTAAATCACTTTCTTCATAACTCCCACGCCACACAATGCACAACACTGGTCAACACTGGCACAAAGTTGGAAAAGTATTGAAGTACAAAAGGGATTACAATTCTATGTAATCTGAGAAATTACGCACATCTGTCTTGGTGATGAAAAACTATTGAAAGCTCTGCATGTCTGTTAGCACTATTTCTTCTCTCACTGGTGTGAGGGGGACCTATCAATCCTTAAGGTGCTGGAGACACTCCATGATTCAGTAACATTAATGTTTTCTTGTCCAATTATGACAATAAAATCCGCAAAAGTTGTCAAAATGTCTGCTTGAATCATGTTGCACATCTGCTGTTAAAGTTCACTGAAATGGACATCATCTGTCCTCTGTATCAAAACATTTGTTCACTGTTAATGAATCACTCAGTTTTTGCCCTCAGTGTGTAATTAGACTGGCCGTACATATTTCCAAATTCACACACACACACACATACATGGACCAGCAACTGTTACAAGTAACAAACAGCTTTGTACACATATATTATCCAGACCACTTCCTTTAAGAGTCAGCATCCGTTTTCGACAGCATTTAATATCAAAACTGTCTCATAAGCGTCTGGCTGAGAGATAAACTCCACAAACACTAAACTTCCTGGCCAACAGGGGAAGCCCATAACTTCCGCTGAACTTAAATCATCCACTGTTACTGTATAATTTATGTATTATCATTATGATACATGCAAAACACACAAAGACATAAGAATATACGTGTACATCTGTATGCATATATACACACTACATGCAGGCACTGTCAGTGTGATACTGTTTTCAGTACTTCATCGACCCAACTGCACATGCCCATAAACATGTAATGGCAGGCTAATATCCAGGGTACGTTTGATTTACATTACAGTACTAGAACAGGTGGTCGGACATATCTCTATTTTATTTTTCATTTTAAAAGCAAACATCTTTAAGCAGAAACTATAAAATCTTTCATATCTGCAGCCCTATGAGTAAAAATTGCTTGCACCTGTTACAAGAAGTCCACTTGTAAGTGTTATCTTAACATAAACTCTATCTCATTTTGGACCTCCATGGCCATGAAATCCAGCATGATAACGAAGTTTTAAATTACATTTGCTTTGAAGAATAAGCCACAACTTTGAAATAATTAATAAAGTGGACAGCTACATGTATTCATGCAAAGGATAAATTGATAAGTATCACAATGCATACTGTAAGCAGTACTGGACTTTTTTTGTCGTTAAATATCAGCACATAGGGTAATATTACTAGACAACACACAAGTGTGCTTATGAAAATAGAGAACCAAAACGAAAACTTCATCAAACCTAATCAATCCTGGATCATTTTGTGGAAAGACTGATTAATTAACAACTGAATCAGATTTCCATAAAAAAAACATTGGAATTATCACTCTTATAAACCACATCATAATTACTATATATCATAGAAATTTAGATACTACTCAATTCTACAAAAATTTTAAAACCTATAAGGTATAAATTTGCATGAATTTCATCTGAGGCTGCTGAATATTAATTTAACTACATGTATATGAGCTCCTATATGCTGAGCCTAGCACATAAATCACGCATGTATATGAGCTCCTATATGCTGAGCTTAGCACATAAATCACGCATGTATATGAGCTCCTATATGCTGAGCTTAGCACATAAATCACGCATGTATATGAGCTCCTATATGCTGAGCTTAGTACATAAATCACGTGTGAATATACAAAAGTATTTGTGAACCTTGTTCATAATGGACTGGCCCAGACTGCCGACATACATACTGGACTGGTCTGGATTGCCTTGCAGCTTAAGGTAATCAACTTTTGACCAAAAGAAAACAATCCAATGATACTGCATGTAGTGTGCACGTCTGCTTACTGTGTTATGAAAACACTAAATATGTAGTAAGGCCCTCACCAGGTTATGACAGTGTTAGCTTTGCCCCACTTGGCCATATATGACATTTCTTTACTTCATAAAGTACATGTACCATTACTTGTATAGGCAGTGTGTTACTTTGTTACTTTAAAACTCAAGGCTCTTTTTGGTGAAAGGAAAGGCAAACATTTTAACCAATTTTTACTTTGCAGCAGTTAAGGGACAAAAAAAAATGAAATCCTCAGTTACCCTACGCACTCCATAATTACAATATGATGATCTCCTAGCAGCCAAAGAATGCTTACTGCAAAAGTGTGTCATACAGCTCACATTCATACAAGATTAATTAACAAACATACTACACAAAAAGCCTGAATTATTTAGATTTGGAAGTACATCATTGTTTAAAAGCCTCAACATCTAACTCCCTGTTTAAAACATGTTTTCATCTGTCACAGAGATTAATTTTAATACAAGAATGAACATTTCCATATATTTAAATCTATACATCAGACACTAAAACTGGAAGACTGAATTATTCTAATGTGTAAGTGTTAATCAAATCTTTCTATTGCTCCAATCATGAAATGCTGTCGTGTTCTTGAGATATACTAGTACCAAGACTTGCCAGCCATTTAAGAAAGGGATCATATACATCTCAAGCCATGAATGCAATGATATAAACAAACTAGAGACTCATACAAAAATGTATCTAGCATATAACCTACAAGCACATCAATATACCCTGTATGCATATTTATATATCATGACTCGACCCACACACACACACACTGTACATGTACATAACATGTAGCTTACGATACATAACAGAAATTCATGACCTCAAGATTCATGCCTGTTTTCATTAGGCATCGACTAGTTGTCACACCACACACGCTCTGCCACGTGTACTGAAGACATAAAACATTTAGTTTTTTCATTTATAATTTATTTCATGATAAGCAAGGATATTTCATCTCATCGGCGCACCTCTCTAGAAATGTGACAAACCTCATCGTTTAAACATATCACTCTAGGGGTCAAACTTTGTAAGTATAGAGGCATTTTAGCTATTGCGAGTTTGGATATCTACATGTATGCAGACTTTTTTTACTACACATACAAGTACCTTGTAAACTTATAGCTCCTTTTAAAAACAGAAAAACTACTGTGCCACCAAGGTCCATGTAGGTCAAACTGACGTGGATTTTCTGTGTGTATTTAAAATGCTAATCCTTTTGTTCTTCAAACTATGAATATGTTATTTGTATATATATATATATATATATATATATATATGGGTCAGGTGAAATGTACACACGATGACAGCCTTGTCGTCGTTGTCTTGCATGCTGACCAATGGCTCTGCATGACAGCTCCTGAGCGTGTTATAAACCCTACAAATCCTCACGCACATCATCCGACTGTGGTCAAGCGGAGACCACAACTCTACTTTATAAATCCAGTCCTACACACCTTTCATTCTCCACAGATCTGTCACATAATGGATGATAAATTATTAGCTATGCCATCAGCATGAAGGCCAGGACAATAAAAGGCAAAGTTTCCGAGAAAAAGTACTGTGTCTTGAATCATGTCACATCTTACCACACTACAGCTTTATGCAGTCACATGACCCACCTTTTATCTATACACTACACGCACGCAACAACAACAGCTCCCTGCTCTACCCAGAAAAGGCTACAGCTATCTGGAAAAAAAATCCTGTAATTGTTGTTTGCTTTCATAATAGTCAAATCGCTTCACAAAGCACAAAGAACAGATGACTCTTAGCATAAGAGTGTGTAATAAAATCCTGCTTACCCACAAGGAAGTGATCCAGATAGACATACATACCTCAATTTGTATCATGTACACATCATGTTGGCAATAATAAGCAACGGCGAATTAAATAAATAAATATACATCACATACATGACGATTCATTACAAGTACATGACACCTTTTTTTAATTCTATACCATGTCTTGCATGTATGTTACAAACACTGTTCTTACTCCAGGCAGAAACAATTGTTAAACAGTATTAACCAAACACCATTGCTCTACACATATGTATATGTAACCGCCAAATTCTTGAGTATCGCATTGAAACACCTAATGAGTGAGGTGTTAGATTCACTTTCAGCATGAAGTTTGACCTGTAGACTGTAAAACATGTACCTGGCATATTAAATATAACAATGACATCATCTATGTCTTAGGTAAGATGTGTCACTTGAACACATGTTTCACTATATGTTGAAATTTATACCTGTTTGAACAGAGGGTATTCATGGGAACATAAATTGTTCGTATTTTGAATGATAATGTGGAACTTACATTAAACTGGATATACAAATGAAATCCCAATTTCAATGATAAAGTTTTTTCTGTATATTTTTCAACCCCCTTAGTGAAACTCACTTGCTGAAGACTTACCTCAGAACTAATTCCAAAGCTCTACCTGGTTTTCTGTAATCAAAATACCCAGCCCCAGGGTAACGAAAGTCAAACGTTACATTACTTTTTTTAACGATCGAGTTTCTTTGGTGGGATTTTCTTGGAAATGTTGAACAATCTGAAGCACAGTGATGTCTCTGAATCTTTGTAATTGTTACAGATTCTATCACCGCTATATTGAGACTTTTAACATAAATGTTTATTTATTTATTTGACTCGTGTTTTATGAAGTACTCAAGAATATTTCACTTACACGACGGTGGCCAGCATTATTGTGGGTGGAAACCAGGCAGAGTGCGGGGGAATTCCACGATCATTCGCAGATTGCTGGCGGACCTTCCCACTTATGGCCGGAGAGGAAGCCAGCACAAGCTGCACTTGAACTCACAGCGACCACATTGGTGGGAGGCTTCTGGGTCATTGCACTGCGGTAGCGAGCTAACCGACTGAGCCACAGAGGCCCCTGTCTAAATATTCATGTATTGCTTAATGTATACATGTATCTGTATTGAACGTGGACATATAACAATTATAGTCTAACAGCAAAAAAAATTGGGACATCATCGTGCTTCAGCTTAATCAATATGGTCTAAAAAGTCCACCTTAGAAACTCAGTCTTAATTTGTATTTTATTCACTGTAAGAAAATGTAAAAAAATATCAGGATGATCACATTTGTAATTCGCATCACATGGGATTTCAGATGAAGCAAACTTTGTACTGTCAGGGTGGTCTGTTCTTTTCAAGTCTGATTTGCAATTTTGTTGTGAAAGTACAACTGTCAGTATTAAAATCTATATTCCTGCGGCAAGTCTCAATTTTAGCATGTTAAATTGTTTTTAAGTTCACACCAAGTTGGACTGAAGTCAGCTTTGTGACCCTGGTGCCTGACAACAAGGCATGAGTGAAATCTTCTGGAGCACAGGGAACAGTCATCCCCCATGAATCAAATAAATAACCCATGTGATACTGAAGTGTCCCATATGCTGCTTCTACACATACTACTGACAATCACCTGTCATTCACATAGGTACATGTGACATATACCTCATACATGCACATATATGTCTAAATTAAATTCCTTTTCCTCATAACAAAGCCTGCTTATTAAGTATGTACAGGTATGTGTAGCAGGTCGGGCCGTGTAAGCAACAAATGGACTCGGTGGACGTAAGTTACTACAGCACACATGGAGTATTGCTGCACCATGCAACCATGTACAGGTATGTACAGGTATGTGTAGCAGGTCAGGCCGTGTAAGCAACAAATGGACTAGGTGGACGTAAGTTACTACAGCACACATGGAGTATTGCTGCACCATGCAACCATGTACAGGTATGTACAGGTATGTGTAGCAGGTCGGGCCGTGTAAACAACGAATGAACTCGGTGGACGTAAGTTACTACAGCACACATGGAGTATTGCTGCACCATGCAACCATGTACAGGTATGTACAGGTATGTGTAGCAGGTCGGGCTGTGTAAGCAACAAATGGACTCGGTGGACATAAGTTACTACAGCACACATGGAGTATTGCTGCACCATGCAACCATGTACAGGTATGTACAGGTACGTGTAGCAGGTCGGGCCGTGTAAACAACGAATGAACTCGGTGGACGTAAGTTACTACAGCACACATGGAGTATTGCTGCACCATGCAACCATGTACAGGTATGTACAGGTACGTGTAGCAGGTCGGGCTGTGTAAACAACGAATGGACTCGGTGGACGTAAGTTACTACAGCACACATGGAGTATTGCTGCACCATGCAACCATGTACAGGTATGTACAGGTACGTGTAGCAGGTCGGGCTGTGTAAACAACGAATGGACTCGGTGGACGTAAGTTACTACAGCACACATGGAGTATTGCTGCACCATGCAACCATGTACAGGTATGTACAGGTATGTGTAGCAGGTCGGGCTGTGTAAGCAACAAATGGACTAGGTGGACGTAAGTTACTACAGCACACACGGAGTATTGCTGCACCATGCAACCATGTACAGGTATGTACAGGTATGTGTAGCAGGTCGGGCCGTGTAAACAACGAATGAACTCGGTGGACGTAAGTTACTACAGCACACATGGAGTATTGCTGCACCATGCAACCATGTACAGGTATGTACAGGTACGTGTAGCAAGTCGGGCTGTGTAAGCAACAAATGGACTAGGTGGACATAAGTTACTACAGCACACATGGAGTATTGCTGCACCATGCAACCATGTACAGGTATGTACAGGTACGTGTAGCAGGTCGGGCTGTGTAAGCAACAAATGGACTAGGTGGACGTAAGTTACTACAGCACACATGGAGTATTGCTGCACCATGCAACCATGTACAGGTATGTACAGGTACGTGTAGCAGGTCGGGCTGTGTAAACAACAAATGGACTCGGTGGACGTAAGTTACTACAGCACACATGCAAAGTTCTGCTGCCTATGCTGTACATGTCAACACACTGGTCATGGCTCCAAACATGTCTACCTGCTCCAGTCGGACAGTTATGAATGTTATATCATCATCCATGTTTTAAAAAACTTGCCTAGCAAGTGACTAAACACTTCAGAAATGTAAGAATATGAACACTGGGGAAAAAATGCTATGTACTTCATGAAAAATAACACTTTTTAATATTAACTTCCGTTTTTAAGCCATTTCTATGTACGTGTGCATTTGAATCTTATGGAAACCCTTTTTGAAATTGAATTCAAAACCTTTTGTTTAACCCAGATCGCATGAATCTACATATAAATAGAAATTTTTTAAAGAGTTTTTGATAAAAATCCGACAAATATTTCATAAAAATTATTTGTTGTATTTATAAGCACTGAGCCTATTGGGCCATCACGTAGTAAACAATACAGAGCTGTGAAAGGAGACAAAGAAGTAAGAGTCATATTTCTATATGTACAGTCTCTGATTTGCCATTTACTACAGCCTGAACACTGTCATCATTCCAGGCTTGGTGGCTGGTGCTGGCATTCACCTGCTAACTGGAACCTCATCAAGGAATGCCTCCTATACTCAGACAAGGATCTTGTCTCAGAGGTCATTAGGTGCACCTCTGGTTTTTCCCACCAAGGCCAAGTAATGCTTAATCTACAGTAGACATAGGCTGTATCATCATGTTCAACAAAGCATTGGTTCATGTAAATCAGTCTACACAGATTACCTGCCTCCGAGTATGCCTGGATAAATATCTTGCACACATGAGAAAGGTTGAAGAATTACATTAGATGTAACAGTACATCTTACAGGGCATGTACAGGATGTATAAGTAATCTGACATCCTTTTGTCTTACTCCACACCTCCATGTATATGAATCAGATCCTCTCCACTACAGTGTACATAACGTCTCACTCTCTGTAATATTATTTCACAATCAATGAACATTGAATACATAAAATTTAAAAGCAATAGTAATAGAAAGGTTCCAAGAAATGAATGGTTACTCACCTTTACCATGTTTACATTGAAATAGCTATTAATGGGAGAGCAAGCTGAATACTAACTCCATGTAATTAATTGGTTATATTGTACATCTTACCACCAGACATTTGCACACTCCACTTTCTAGTTCAAACTAAAATAAGTATGATAGCTGGGAAGAGAAAATATATAAACTATTTAAATATTAATTTTAGACTTGCTCATATGAATGTACTTGCACATATCACATCAATTGACCAGAAACTATACAGGTCACAAAACCAAATCCCATTACTTCAACACCATCACTGTTCATATTTCAGTTGCCTGCCAGTCACAACCATTCTATTTATCCCAATCCACATGCTGATATAGTAAGGCATACATAAATTTTGCAAAAAACAAGAACTGGTACTTTTGTTTTCAAGTATTTGATATCTGAGAGCAAGTATCTTGTGCCATTAAACTTACTTAATTGGTATGAAATATTCACTTATTTCTACTCTTCTCTTTCCCTTTATTTTCTACTCTTCTCCCAAACACTTAAAAAATCAATATGTATTCATTATAAGCCGAATCAGCATTGCAGAAGTCTCTCGAGATCACGCTGGTTTTGGAAGAGGCAGGGAGGGGGCTCTCGCGCCCAACAACAACATTAATTTTTAACCTCCATGAAATCACGGTAGTTTGCAAGAGTCCCCACTTTATGTCGTCCAAAAGCTGCGTGATTTTGAGAGACTTCTACAACGCCGATTCCGTTTATTCGTCAGTTTTGGAGCATTCCCAAGACTGAAATGGACTGACATATAAATATGACATACATGTAGAATTGATGTAGTTGCAGGCTGCCAGAGTAAACACTTGGTCTCACAGGATGATAAAACATTACAGGATGAAAACAAAATTAACAGTGTGCTTAAATCCGTTTGGCTTCATCTAGGGAATCAGTCGTGAAAATTAAAACGGAGCACGCGATATAATAAAACATACGCGTATATCAAGAAAACAATTAGCTGATTATGTATCGTATTACAGGTGTCGAAAACATAGTGCTCTACCAAGCTAATTGTTAATATCGGATATGCTGATATATCCACAACACAAGGGTGGGGTGGGGGGGGGGGAGTTAAATGAACCTATTAAGCCAAAAGTACTTTTGCCGCTACTACGGTTATAACTGTCACTGTCGGGGTCAGTTGGCAAGCTGACGTTTGATATGGACTGAAAAGCCGGACTCACCTTCCAATAAATGGGCCAGTTGATGTGATCGTAGCTCAACATTAAGAATTTTCCTATAGGACTTTGAGAAACACAGTATCTGTTCTAAATTATCACATCTCGTACGTTAAACTAACCCATGAGGTGATCTTGTAGACGACGAACTTAAATTTTCTTTCACTCATCAAATTTTAGACTTATACCGGAAAAACACTCTCCTGGCCGTGGAGGTTAGAAAGGTAGACGGCACTGATCCGGCGTGTTCTGTTCCAAAATGTTGACACTGACGAAGATAGCGTTATGGTGCTGTTTTTTGCCGCACTGCTACTCGCTTTATGAAGACCAAGTTGGGAAATTCGATTGGTAAGACTTCTTCAGTCGAGAGAGGAAAGGTTGCTTAAAATCTGCCTTGAGCGTACCTAAGATAAAAGTGAATGCATACACCTACAACAACAACACACACATGCAAAAATAAGACGAATCGGCATTGGAGAAGTCTCTCGAGATCACACTGGTTTTGGACGAGACAAGGGGGGGGGCTCTCGCGCCCAACAACAACAACAACAACAGCGTAAGCCGAGTGGACATTGGAGCCGTCTCGCTGTTTGGGCAAGATTAACGCTGTTTGGGCTAGACAGGAGTGGGTGATCTCGCAAACTGGTAGTCGCTATACGTAAGAATGTTGTTGTTGTAGCGACTACCGAAAATCACGTCTTTTTGTTGTTATTTTGCATTAGTTTGTGAGGGCACCCACTCCTGTCTAGCCCAAACAGCGTTAATCTTACGAAACTGCTCCAGTGCTGATTTGTAGTTCGCGAGAGCCCCCACCCTCTCTCGTCCAGAACCAGTGTGATATCGGGAGATCTGTTTCATTAGTCCACTGTAGTTGAATGGACAGGTGAAATTCCTACTATGTGATCTTTTCCTTTGTAATGACTGATTACGTAACAGCTTTCAACCAGGTAAACACTCTTCCAAATTTTAGTTCATAACACTCTAAAAATATAGGTATCATCACCTAAAATACAACTGTCTCTTGCAATGTGCTACAACAACAAAGCTAAGACTTAGTACCAAGTTTTTACAGTTTTATTTCTAACAGCTTCTAGGTTACAATATATCAAACCGATCAAAATCAGACTGATAATGATCTATGCCCTTAGCCACTTTCTGGGAAAGTTACTTTCTTCAAAAATAGTGGTTCTGGTGTATTTAGATCCACCATGGAGGTCCCCCTGGCCTCCTAAGTGCGAAGCGTTTTCAGTAGCCTCGAAATGCCATTTGTTTTCTTCTGAAAGAGTTGTGAAAGTGCACTGTTCTAGATATGTAGCGTATCAGTTTGATTTGACGTAAAATGACCTCACAAGGGCCTGCTGTTTGTTGTTTGACCGGTTCCCTTTCGGGTTCTCATGCCAACTTCGGTAGACTATAAGCCTGAAAGAACAAAAGAGGTACTTAAAAAGAGTAATGATGATTTTGTGTCAGAAGGCAGTGAAAATCAAAAGCGTTTGGTGCTGATATATTTTAAATTCGGGAGTGTTTGACACTTTGTGTTGTTTTTGTCATAATGCATTTAACATAGTTAATATTAGACTTCGGAAGTATAGGCAATTTTTATTGAGTTAGACCAAGACCACCTAAATGAACTTAGACGATACCTGTTCAGTCTTGCTCTCCTTTGTCTTCAAACCACTTTAACTTCTGAACCTCACTTGAACCCTGAGAAATTATAACAGTGCGCATACAAGAACATCATTGTATTGGCGAGAAGGCAGATGTGTAACAACAATATGATTAGATGTAAAGTTTTCATACACTTTTTAACCTATAGGACTCCCAAGTTGTAGGCATTGAGGCTGTGATCTGCACCACTTTTTGAACTACATAATAGTTTTCTGGATGATTTTGATGCCATAGCTGGAAATATTGTAAGAACGGCTAGTAGGCCATGTGTCTTTTAAAATGCTCTGTTGAGGATGAGTACATGAAATTTGTTATCTTACCAAAGTTAAGATCACTACAAACTCTGAGTTTGTAATTGATGTCCGTTAATGATGGTAATAAATGAGGAAAATGGTATTCAATATTTAACCAAGAAATGACATAGAAACAAGCTATGTTGGTAAGTGTTGATTGCTGTGAGTGTAATAGAAGTAGGAGTTGTGAATCTGCAGTATTTTGGGTAATAATAATGAACCCTGTGTTGCAATGAAAGTCATATTTTAAAAATAGCCAATCGCGTCCATCTTTGTGAACTAGCCGAAGTACACCATACTTGTTAAGAGCTGTTTAGTGTTTTGATATTTAAAAATCCATCATTACCTCTCAAAGAAGGCTAAGAAAAATTATAAACTTCAAGTTGGTTCGTGCTTGAAATTCATGTACAAGTACATATATATTGTTTATGTTAGGGCAGATACTTTCCATTTTAAATGCTATTTAGTGCCAACTGATGTATTTTAAGACTAAGGTGTTGTGTTTCTTACAGTGCTCATATGTTTCTCATAGTGCTCATGGGTTTCTTACAGCGCTCATGCATTGTTCACATTACTCATGTTTTTCTCATATTGCTCATTTGTTCTGACTATCCATGTCTCAGGAGACAGCGCTATGTGGGTAGGGTGATCTTCTCTGCATGGGATCAATCCAAGCAGTCAGGGAAGAGATTTCTGGTTGGAACGGAGCAAAATGTCATCGCTTCATTGAATGCTCAGACAGGAGACATTGGTAATGTAGTCATATACAATATGTACTGCTATGCATTATTATTGTGGTTGTGAGTTTTTTTCTTTTCTGTTGATCAGTATTTTCTAATTAGAGGTATACTGTGTATAACCCTGTTTTGTAAAAGCAAAGAAGGGAGAACATCACAGTGAGTAGTGAACTGGATGTGTTATACTGTATGCGCTTTACAACCCGTATGTGGTTATTCACTATGTGCTGTATGATAAGTTATCTGTTAGGCTTATACAGTTATTGATTATGTTCAGAAAGCTCTAGCATGTATATTCTTTACAGTTTTGTTGTGTCACAAACTTGTAGAAAATTTATGAATGGTAAATGTTCTGTAAATTTTATTTCAGCCTGGAGACAGCTGTTAGAAAGTGATGTCAGGGGAAGGATTGATGCATTTCTTCATCATGGCAATGGTATGTACTAATACATCTTGTATCTCAAAGTATTTATCTGCTTTGGAGGCTTAGTAGATATAGTGTCTGTCTGATAAATGGCAGATCCAGAGCTCAGTCCCAAAGTAAGTCATGTCTAAGACTTTAACATTGTTAATCTTAATATTTGATGCTCAGTATAAAGGAAATAGGCCAAGCATTGGTCGATCCGATGTCGTATGAATGTGACTAGGTGTGTGTGGCGTCCTAGGCAGGGTGTTCCACTCAGGCAGCACCAAATAGTTTGGCATTGGATCTGGTCGACTGCAAGGAGGCACCATTGTTATGTGACCAAAATCATGTTAAAATCTATGTTAAACCCCAAACAATCAAACAGGCTTATCTCCAATGCTTGGTTTCAAGTATTTTCAGGTACAATGTGAAATAAATTACTGACACTTTCTTGGGGTTGATAGCAGTTTTGAGGTTAGGTGGAAGAATACTATAGGATGACATAATGATGTGTTGTATTGGGAAAATAAAGTTAAAGTATTTGCAATAACGTTTATGACATTTATATACCTCGCAGTGTGCACTTTTGGGGTTACTGTTTAGGTCAAGTGTAGTAGGTCAAAATATATTCCCACAGTGCAGTATGTAAATATTAATGCATTTGTTCATGTGTACATCCTGTCCCACTGTTTCACACCCTGAGCATCCATGTTTCTGATCCTGTTTCAGTGTTGATCACATTGACTGGTAATGGTCACTCTCTGAGGAGCTGGAATCCCAGCACAGGTCTGTTGTTGTGGGATGTTATAACGTCTGACGAGGTGACCAGGTAAGACTCACTGGACACTCATTGAAGTATGTGTCACAAATTTTGGACGAACATTGACTTATTTTTTTCCAGGAGTTATATATATGTAGTATGTGGTATTCTTGGGCAGTAATCATAGTTCTAGATAGTTTTATGTGCAGGGTTCCTGATAGCTTTTCAGCATTACTGAAGTAAAATTTTTTAAATGCAGCTTGAATGACTGTTCAGATAGGTAGGTCCATGCATATAATGTTTGATTTGTTGTTTAGTTTCAGAGGAGCAGCTGTGTTGAGTGGTCCAGATAAAGGTAATATTGCAGAGTGGCACGAAAATCTATGTTAGATATATACATCGTTACCATCCTCTAGCTGATCAGCATGTTATACTAGATTTATATATCATTACCATCCTCTAGCTGATCAACATGTACTAGATTTATACATCGTTACTATCCTCTAGCTGATCAACATGTTGTACTAGATTTATACATCATTACCATCCTCTGGCTGATCAGCATGTTGTACTAGATTTATACATCATTACCATCCTCTAGCTGATCAACATGTACTAGATTTATACATCGTTACCATCCTCTAGCTGATCAACATGTACTAGATTTATACATACTCAATCTGATCAATACATTATACTCTTCGTGACAAGGCGGTACAAAACATAATTTTTGCTTTTCTATGTAATCATATGTAAAATAATCATTTCACACATAAATATCACTAATCCGTCATTATATTGTGATATATTGTATGTGTGTATTGTAACCAGGTAAAGTTGCTGTGGTTAGTGGGACCAGCCTGACCTGTTACTCAGTGAGCAATGGCAGGCAGGAGTGGCAGACAAGCCTTCCTCGCACGTGAGTACTCTATACGAACTATACACATACACTGATGTGCCTACTCTTTACCTAGAAAGTAAATGTCAAGAGTGAAATTTTCTGAACAATCTTTGAAAGTTTCAGCCTTCTTTATATATACTGTATATTCCTTTTTTCACAGTACATCCTCACTGAAATATCTCAGTGGAGAAATCCCATTGCTGACTGATATTTAGCCAATATCTCCTTACGCTGAGAACAAAGCAAAAGGTATCAGAAAGCCAAGCATGGAGTTTTTTGCCTAACTCTTCTGGGTGTCAGATCATGGGACCATGATGGTATTATAGTGTGACAGTTACTGTTGGGTTGTTTTTCATTTAAATCATCCCCATGCATGGATATTACATTTAATCAGTGGATGTGTTTAATATGTTGACTGATATGTGATAAATATTGTAATGCTTATAATCCTTGTGGAGTAGTGACAGTGCTGTGTATCAGCATGTACTCGAGGGCAAAGGTCACCTGACAGTGGTGGGCGTGGCTGAAGGGTCACATGTCACTGTCGTCAAGTTCAACTCTGACGGGGTTCAAAGTTCACACAGATCTGTCCCAGCCTCATGGATCACCTTGACGACTAGGTATGTTGCATTCATTGATTAATCATCATGATTTAGAATCCGTTTAAAAAACCATCTTGCAAATTGCAAAGAAAGGACATCAAATGTGGTACTCAAAGCAGAACTATTGTAGCAACTTGAACATATATGTATACATGAAAAGGACACAGGTCCCAATTTCTCCCCATCAGAAATCCTAACTTAAATATCAGTATTAGGTGAATGTATAGAGGCATCAGTAGTGACATAATATAGAGATGGAACTGTTTGCCCTGTTATTCTAGCAGAAACATTTCCCTGCACAGGTGTGAAATATCAGTCGAACAAAACAATTAATAAATAAATGAATGAGCTTAGAAATGTGTTATGTTTTAAGATGATCTGAAATAAACTTGATCTGGCAGTCTGATGTAATGTGACCTTGAGTGGGTATTCACTGTCGTTATGTTCCTTTTGTTCAGGTGTATTGTGATTGGTCAGAAGTATTTGACCTGTTACCGATCTGGGTCACAGTCCTTACAGTACCTTCAGCTGGACAATGGTCAAGCCTTTCTCTCCTCTTCACTTGAGGCAAGTACAAACTTGTCTGAGAAAGACACCTGTCATATCCATTCCGTCCTGTTATTGTGCGGCCTGAATAAAGTGCTTTGCTTCTTGATGTTGGTAAAGTTGTATCAGTTCACCTTGCTCCTAGTCAGCTGCTGAATCTCTGTAAAATACGTACTACTGCTGCGATTTAGATGAAGTCAAATAATCCGTCTCATTTTGTTTCTTAAGTTTATTTCCAGCAACTTGTTGGTATGTTTACATTGGTTAATGCTTGGATATTAACTCCTCGGAATTTGCCCTCCACCTGTGGAAAGAAGCACATATTTTGTAGTTGTGATATTAGGGACCAC
This sequence comes from Acanthopleura granulata, assembly GCA_016165875.1. Lineage (NCBI taxonomy): Eukaryota > Metazoa > Mollusca > Polyplacophora > Chitonida > Chitonidae > Acanthopleura > Acanthopleura granulata. The sequence continues at coordinate 47,030,152 of JABBOT010000080.1, read as the reverse complement.
AATAATGCATTGAGTATGAAATACATGTCAGTCATAAAAGGAGTGTGTCTTGTGCTACAGAGCCTGGGTGTGTCGCCCCAGGGGGAGCCCGTCTACCCAGAGGCCATCTCAGCTGACCTCAGCAGTCCTGAGCTGAAGCTGCGTCTTACAGACCATGTCACTGTGCTGAGGATTAAGGATGGCATGGTCAAAGTCGTTAAGGATCTGCCAAAGGTAAGATAGGTCACACAGTCAGCTGGGCACTCCAGGGGTTTATGGCACAAAACCATGTCTGACTGACAAAATTTGAGGTATGATTCTAGGGCCTATTTTTGGGCCTTAGAAATTTGAATATTGACCACTTCATCAGTGTTAAGACAAATGGATCAAAATTCCAACTTCTGGTATCAAAAACCAAGCATTGTGACGAAGTTTTAAATGTTCACTTTTGTTGGAAATGTCTTGTGCACTCAGCCCCAGGGAACTCAAAATTAAAGTAATTGCCACTTTGTTTTCCTTAACGTCCTAAAGCCAAGTATGCCAATGTTATTCTGTGAGTAGAAAGATAATGTATATGAATTGGCTTTTAAGTGAAATATATAATAACAGTTTAGTGTAATTGGACAACGAAATTGTTCTACAATGGTTAATGAGCCCTTCAGGCTTTTAGAAATGTATCATCTGTTGTTATGGCATTAAACAGTAATAAAAGAAATGCCTAATTCTTCAAATCTGATGATTCTTTTTTATTGAAAATTGTTCATAGATTGGAATGAAATTCTGAGTTACAAAAAATGTGTGAAAAGCTTACCACCATTTCACATTAGGTGAAATTACCAGAAGTTTTTGCTGTATGCATTTAGCAGCGGATTAACAGCAAACAAGCACAGGTTGATGTCTATATGTGCGAGTGTTCTATTTTCAGTTTTCCACGTGTCAGCTCGTCACTTACGAGGACAAGACTGTGCTTCTTGCCACTCAGAGAGTCTCCACTGAGGTCAGTTTACAAAACAACAGACATGTAAAATTTGATCAGTTCTTGGATGACAAGAGCTAGTAATGGTCAGCTCACAGTTAAACTCCACATGAATGTTATCCAGCTAATCTCTGGGAATGGCACCAGTCGGTTTGCAAGATGTGTCTTGGTTTTGAGGTTCTTATATAAAGCATGACTTTAATTAAAATAATTAACTGAATTCTAGGTCCAAAATTTTGTGTATTTGTACTTTTGGAGGTAAAAACACTGAAATAAAGGAAGGACTGAATCAATCGAGTTTTCCTTTCAGTATTAAAAACAACATACCACAGTGGATACCTTCAGAAGTGGGAAAATGGTGGTATTTTTCACTTTCTGTAAGCCATATTTCATTTGTGTCTTCGCGAATCTTTGCCCTGCTGAAATTCTTCATAGATTTTAACCTACAGTAAATGAATTATCTTTATAGAAAGTGAAGTTAATGGCATTTGATGTTGAGACTGGTGGAGAGTTGGTAGAGTTTTCACATGATCTTCATGTTGCCAGTTTCCATGGTAACCCATTGCAGGTAAGGGCTTCGGAATTGTGACGGTATGTGTTTTGTTTTTTTTGCCCAGCGTTATGTAAACCTAGTGAACATTTGGGTGATTTCAGTAACGTAATCAAGACTAAGGGGAAAAATACTAAAAGAAGAAATAAAATTGAAAATCAGAAATGGTATAATGAGTAAAAACAAATATATGGATGATATATATTTACATATGGATTTACTGTCTTGGTGTATGTTTGGAAAAAAAAGGTGGCATCTCTGCTTAGAAAAGGTTTCATTTGAAAGAATCTTGTATGGAATGATTGATTTCATTGTTTGCATGTGTTTGTAGATTGAGGCTATTTTTTTCAAGAAGAAGGATGGACGCTGGGGTTACCGATCTGTGCTGATGTATGAAGATTACTCTGTACATCTGGTGCAGTCCACAGGTAAAGTTGCCACTGTCCTCACACTGAGGTTACCAATCTGTGCTGATGTATGAAGATTACTCTGTACATCTCGTGCAGTCCACAGGTAAAGTTGCCACTGTCGTCACTCTGAGGTTACCGATCTGTGCTGATATGTGAGGATTACGCTGTACATCTGGTGCAGTCCACAGGTAAAGTTGCCACTGTTGTCACTCTGAGGTTACCAATCTGTGCTGATATGTGAGGATTAATCTGTACATCTGGTGCAGTCCACAGGTAAAGATGCCACTGTCCTCACACTGAGATTACCAATCTGTGCTGATGTGTGAGGATTACGCTGTACATCTGGTGCAGTCCACAGGTAAAGATGCCACTGTCGTCACTCTGAGGCTACCAATCTGTGCTGATGTGTGAGGATTACTCAGTACATCTGGTGCAGTCCACAGGTAAAGTTGCCACTGTCGTCACTCTGAGGCTACCAATCTGTGCTGATGTGTGAGGATTACACTGTACATCTGGTGCAGTCCACAGGTAAAGTTGCCACTGTCGTCACTCTGAGGCTACCAATCTGTGCTGATGTGTGAGGATTACGCTGTACATCTGGTGCAGTCCACAGGTAAAGTTGCCACTGTCGTCACTCTGAGGCTACCAATCTGTGCTGATGTGTGAGTATTACGCTGTACATCTGGTGCAGTCCACAGGTAAAGTTGCCACTGTCGTCACTCTGAGGCTACCAATCTGTGCTGATGTGTGAGTATTACGCTGTACATCTGGTGCAGTCCACAGGTAAAGTTGCCACTGTCGTCACTCTGAGGCTACCAATCTGTGCTGATGTGTGAGTATTACGCTGTACATCTGGTGCAGTCCACAGGTAAAGTTGCCACTGTCGTCACTCTGAGGTTACCAATCTGTGCTGATGTGTGAGGATTACTCTGTACATCTGGTGCAGTCCACAGGTAAAGTTGCCACTGTCCTCACTCTGAGGTTACCGATCTGTGCTGATGTGTGAGGATTACACTGTACATCTGGTGCAGTCCACAGGTAAAGTTGCCACTGTCGTCACTCTGAGGCTACCAATCTGTGCTGATGTGTGAGTATTACGCTGTACATCTGGTGCAGTCCACAGGTAAAGTTGCCACTGTCGTCACTCTGAGGTTACCAATCTGTGCTGATGTATGAGGATTACACTGTACATCTGGTGCAGTCCACAGGTAAAGTTGCCACTGTCGTCACTCTGAGGCTACCAATCTGTGCTGATGTGTGAGTATTACGCTGTACATCTGGTGCAGTCCACAGGTAAAGTTGCCACTGTCGTCACTCTGAGGCTACCAATCTGTGCTGATGTGTGAGTATTACTCTGTACATCTGGTGCAGTCCACAGGTAAAGTTGCCACTGTCGTCACTCTGAGGCTACCAATCTGTGCTGATGTGTGAGTATTACGCTGTACATCTGGTGCAGTCCACAGGTAAAGTTGCCACTGTCGTCACTCTGAGGCTACCAATCTGTGCTGATGTGTGAGGATTACTCTGTACATCTGGTGCAGTCCACAGGTAAAGTTGCCACTGTCCTCACACTGAGGTTACCAATCTGTGCTGATGTGTGAGGATTACTCTGTACATCTGGCGCAGTCCACAGGTAAAGTTGCCACTGTCGTCACTCTGAGGCTACCAATCTGTGCTGATGTGTGAGTATTACGCTGTACATCTGGCGCAGTCCACAGGTAAAGTTGCCACTGTCCTCACACTGAGGTTACCAATCTGTGCTGATGTGTGAGGATTACACTGTACATCTGGTGCAGTCCACAGGTAAAGTTGCCACTGTCCTCACACTGAGGTTACCAATCTGTGCTGATGTGTGAGGATTACACTGTACATCTGGTGCAGTCCACAGGTAAAGATGCCACTGTCCTCACACTGAGGTTACCAATCTGTGCTGATGTGTGAGTATTACGCTGTACATCTGGTGCAGTCCACAGGTAAAGTTGCCACTGTCGTCACTCTGAGGCTACCAATCTGTGCTGATGTGTGAGGATTACACTGTACATCTGGTGCAGTCCACAGGTAAAGTTGCCACTGTCGTCACTCTGAGGCTACCAATCTGTGCTGATGTGTGAGGATTACGCTGTACATCTGGTGCAGTCCACAGGTAAAGTTGCCACTGTCCTCACACTGAGGTTACCAATCTGTGCTGATGTGTGAGGATTACTCTGTACATCTGGTGCAGTCCACAGGTAAAGTTGCCACTGTCGTCACACTGAGGTTACCAATCTGTACTGATGTGTGAGTATTACGCTGTACATCTGGTGCAGTCCACAGGTAAAGTTGCCACTGTCGTCACACTGAGGTTACCAATCTGTACTGATGTATTAGGATTACTCAGTACATCTGGTGCAGTCCACAGGTAAAGTTGCCACAGTGCGCTCTGAGAGTAATGAGTTGTAGTGGGTTTCTAGTGCTCCTTATGAGTATTTTCAGGAAAGCACAAGGAAGTGCCTTTGTAAAAGTGTGTCAAGCATGGACGTGAGATGAATGATGTAAATCATCCAGTTACAGAACCCAAACCTCAAACAGGTAGATGTACATCAGGAAAGCACAAGGAAGTGCCTTTGTAAAAGTGTGTCAAGCATGGACGTGAGATGAATGATGTAAATCATCCAGTTACAGAACCCAAACCTCAAACAGGTAGATGTACATCAGGAAACTCCCAAGAGACCACCCACAGACATACGTACTACATGTATCTCAGCATCCAGTGAATAAGTAAGATGGGCTAGTTTGTATTGGTCAGATATCTAGAATTCTACCTAGATATTCGGACTCTTTACCCCAGAGACAAGGTTCAATTCTCAGATGAGCTGACGGAAACACTTCATAATTGGTAATCTTGGACCATCTTACTTTGTGCTTCCCATAGAGAGATAGGTATAATACTGATACTGATTTAGTGAGTACACTGTTACATAGTATTGTTGCCTTAGGTATGTTGATTGAGGGTGATCATTGTGAATATGGCTTATTACTGTCTGCCCATGCTTCAGTGGCTTACAGCTATGACATGAACAAAATTATGATGGAAGCAACACAGAACATGAATCCAACTGACAAACAGACTTTGAACGTCTATGTTGCAGGTAAAATTGCTTGGAGAAGAGAAGAGGCCTTGTCATACATCCTGTCTGTAGAGATGGTGGATTTGCCTGTGTCGGAAAGTGAAGCTAAATTTGAAGATGAGTTTGGCTCACAGCATGGTGAGTGTATGTTCAAGCCAGAAGGAATTGGCTGTGGTATGAAATTCCAGTTGGGAGATTTATTTGTCTCTAGAGTGATTTCTCATTTTAACATAACGTTACACTCCTGTTGTGGGTGGGAAGGTGTGCCAGCAACCAGTGGATGGTCTGCGGTTTACAGGTTCTGGTTTCCTCTCAGCATAATGTGAGCGGTGCTCGTATGAGTGAAATATTGTTGAGTATAACATAAAACACAGAAATAAGTATGTGAGTGAAAATTACAGTAGGTTAACATAACATCAACTGCCTCTCTTCAACAAGGCAGATTGTCACTTTACAAACAGCTGGTGATAGAAGTTCTTTGTACTGATATTGTTGGATATCATCTAGAGCCGATCATCCAGTTAATAATCTATAGGATAATGTTCTTTGCTGTGGAATACAGAAGTGAGTTGAAACTACCCCATTCTAAGGAGCATAAATTTGTCTACTAAATTCGGCTAGAAATAAATTCCATCAGGTGATATTTCTTTCCTTATTTCTGCAGAAACCAAGTTGAGTTTGCAAAATCTTGCCATAGGAAAGCATTTTAAAGATTTCGTTGACATCTAGTATTTCCAAATTGCTCCATGAGAACATAAATTTTCCATGACTTCCATTAGTGTTTTTTGTGCTTAGTGAATTCTGATGGTGAGGGCTCCGTTATGAGGATTCTGTTATTTCCTTCATTGCAGATGATATTATTGGAATGTTCAGGAAGAGATTTACCACCCAGTTGATACAGCTCAAGGTTTGTGCAGCTTTAAAGACAAATCTCTGTAAATATGGTACAAGAAACTGTAGTTTGTAACATGTCCAAACTGTTGCATGTACTGTCAAGTGAAGTATAAATAATATACCAGCTAAGACAAATCATGTTCTCTTCTACAATTAATAGTAATTAATATTGTTTAGGTTATAATAGTCATGGTTTAGTGTCAAAGGAAGGGAAATCAAGAGAAGAATTATAACAGAGCAAAATCTTAATATTATGGAATCATTACCTCTATAAATAAAGTGTACATCTGTGTTGTTGTTGTCAGAGTTTTGTGCTGGGCCTGATACAGAAGCTGCAGGGTTACCGTGATCGTTCGCACAGTTTGATCATCGAGACAGAGGATGAAGAAGAGGCTGAGATTGAGCTGACACGAGACCAGTTTAACCTCAACAAGATCGTTGTCGTGGTTACTGCTGCGGGAAAAGTAAGTGTGAAGTACCATAGTCTTGTCTTCATGCCTATGGGCTCTGAGTGATGTAAGGTGCTGTATACAGAAAACCTTGCTAATCTTAACCTTGTAGGGTGTTCGTGGTGGTTTACTTGCTGTTTCAGTCCAAGTTATGATGTTGTGTTTATTCTAATTCAGATTCTCTGATAAACAAATTTGAGGTGATTACTTAACCGTCACATTGTCACATGCCTGCTTTTTAAGGATACATTAAACTCTTTTTTTAATTCAGATAAGATGATATTTACATTGAGGTATTTGTCTTCTTTGTTTCGTTCACAGATTTATGGCTTAAGGAGCACAAATGGACAAATAATTTGGCAGCATTACTTGCCAGATTTGTCTCCCTTCGAGCGGTATGGCAAGCAGGTGCTTCCGTTGAGCATCCAGAGGACGACAGCACACTTCCCCCACCCGCCACAGTGTGCTGTTGTTGGCAGACATAAGGTAGCCTTAGTACAGATAAATGCAAAAATGTGTTACACATGCAAGTTGATGCAATATAAATCAGCTTGTTGCTATGTACAAAAGCTGAAACCGACTCAGATTTAGAAGCTGATATCTAAGTGTTATGACTCAAAAGTTCACAGTTAAGTTTATTATAAGCATGAATTGGTCTTAACATTAAATGGAACACTTCAGCCTTGTGGATTTATAGGCGACAAACTTCTAGCATTAGGACTACAGGACAAGTATGATCTCTGTAGTCATTTTATGAAGGCCAGGATGTTGGTATTAGCTATACCTTTCCGTTTAGTGTATGTTGTGATTGTGCTGCACGTTTGTTGTAATGACCGGAATATTGCTAATGCCCATTGTTCCCAATACATTTTTTACCCCTGGTGAAGGAAGGGAGATAATTGTTACTTTTTGATCTGTCATAGAACAGTATTTATTAGGATTCATAGAAAGGTCGCCACTGTGTGATGTGTTGAAGCCATGCGTCACACACTCTTTCTTCCTGCTTCAGAAAACTGGGCGTGGCCTGTTGTATGTGTTGAATCCCGTGACAGGTCAGAGGTTAAAGGAAGTGCCTGCTGGAGGTCAGAGTTTAGGGTTCACGGTCATTCAGATGGACATGCTGAATGAGGTGGACGAACATTTCCTGAAGGGTCTGATCTTCTTGGATGAGGAGAAAAAGGTCAGTACAAAATTAACAACATGACTGTTATAGAGAAACCCACCATTTGATTGCATTTTGACATTCAACAGATTAACCTGGCAGTTATTATATCCCTTCTTGTGACACAGGTCACTCGTTGGGTAACTAGATAAACATGCCTCACTGTAATTCATTGGTCTCAACCGCTGCCAGAGGCTGTTCGATCATTTACAGTTCAGGTGGATTGCCAAGGAAGTTTCGCGACGTACACATTTGGTTACAAAAGCAAGATGTGGTAGTTGTTTGTAACAAAATCTGCCTAATTCTCCCACAACTTAGAAAAACTTAAGTACAGCAAAATGTAAGCTAAATTAAATGAGTTAAATGAGCTACAACATCTAGTTTGTAGATGATAGTTTAAGTATGATATCCACATTTACATTGTGTAAATGTTCACTGAGTTTTGAGAAAAAAATAAATTATGAGTCTTATATGTTTGTATATAAAAGTGTTCTTCTGTGCCAATAATAATATTTCATGTTAGAAAAATGACCTTTTTTTACATTGTTAAAATTGAAATTACATTGTTGAAATTGAAATGAAGCACATGCAAAGCTTTAAATGTGTCCTCAGTTATCTTTCAAATAAATAGTTACACATTTGTTTTATTGTTGACAGATTCACACGTACCCAAGTCATTTCCGGCAGATAGTGGCCAGACATTCTACGCCCCTATTTATGTACCTGGCTGAACCAGAGAAAGGATTGTTAACAGGCTACCTCGTGGAGGGATCCGAAAATGTGAGTTGTAGCACAAGCCTGCCAACATTTTTGTAGGAAACTTATATTTCAATGAAATTGTACTGATTTATAGACCTTTACTTCATTGTAAAATCTTACTATTTGGAAGAGAATTAGAAAGCTCGAGTATCAGTGTGTTTTGTAATAAAACCTATATTACCTGAAACCATGAAGAAGGTTGCTGTTGATGTATCTTGACTGACATTTTCCACCTGGCAGCACTGATGTTGATTCTTATTTGCATAGATCGTCTCCAATTAATGGCCATCCAGCACCTTGGTTTTGCTAGAGCAATTGAATTAACACTACTCTAATTAGCATGTTTTTGCTCTGCAGGACTTGTATGGGGACCCTGTGTGGGCTGTGAATCTGCAGCAGAAGTCACAGACGATCACAAATGTGGTACCAAAAAGAGCTATGGGTAAATGTTGCAGCAGTAGCAGTGGACAAACAAGATTTTTCAGGGTCTAAATGGGAGTAGGGTCTAAATGAAAGCTGAATAGCTCAGGAAATTCCTGTGAGTCAGCTGCTGGAAGAATGTCTAAACATATCAAATATATCTGCACAAACTTTGTAAGTGATGCAGTAGACGATGACAGGATTCCTACTCTCAGTGACAATAGCGTTGCAATCATTTGCATTCACACTTCTAGGTTGATAGTCTGCCACAAATGTGTACATCCTAGGTGGGAAATTTCATCAGTAACTTGACACAGACTTGTGCTTTACCTAGAGACACCATGGTTTCCTTAAACTATAAAACAAGGTGGTAAATAACTGCACAAATGAAGGCTCTTTTTGATAATACTGTTGTGTAACTTCTATGAAATATTGTAAGCATATAGATACTCCAATACAGCAAGTGTATTCGTGAAGAGATTCGCGAATCAGATGATTTGTAAACAGATTTAAACCTGTCAGTATCTTGTGGAGTTTGGATAGATGGCTGATGTATGTTACATACAGTTAAACCCACCGCTTATGTGTTTTGCTGTCTCTATTTTCCAGAGCATGTCCATTCCCAGGGCCGAGTGTTGGGGGACAGAAGTGTGCTGTATAAATACCTCAACCCCAATGTTGTCGTGGTAACAGCAGAAGGGGAGGAGCCAGCGTCAGTGACTCAGACATCCAGTGCACAGAAAGGTTAGGCCAACAGATTCACCCATAACACATTCTGGTCATGAAGATAAAGCACTTGTGAATTGATAATATGCAAACACGTTTTGGTAGGCCATACCTTTGTGTATAAAGTTTGGACCAGCGTAGATATAGGAAATGCAGAAAGATATCATAGAGACTATCCACATGTGGTATTTTGTGATAGAAAAAGACATAATATAATGGATATACCTTTAAGGTATATTAATAATGAAAGCCAAGCTATGTACTTTTCCAAAATACTCCTATGAAAATTTCATATGAAATTTCATTTGACGTGTTGTCTTTCCCGGTGTATTCTTTTTGCTTATCTAAAATGCACACCGGTATGCATATGAATAATGACTGCAGGAGAACTTTATCAGTTTTGTTGGACAGAAAGTACAGTGTATAATAAAATCAGTTTTGCGATCTCCACATTGTCTTTGTTATATTGAGTTGTAGGTCCGTCTTATTTCCTGAATGTGTACCTGATAGATGTGGTAACTGGTCACATTGTGACTCATGTCAACCACAAGCGGGTCAAGGGTCCAGTCCACGTTGTCCACTCCGAAAACTGGGTGGTTGTAAGTAACTCATCCCATCTTCTATGCTGTGTCTATAGAATTACAAAAGACTTCATAGGCGTAAGTAGTTTGGTGTGACAATCTATTCCTGTCGTAAGTAGTTTGGTGTGACAATCTATTCCTGTCGTAAGTAGTTTGGTGTGACAATCTATTCCTGTCGTAAGTAGTTTGGTGTGACAATCTATTCCTGTCGTAAGTAGTTTGGTGTGACAATCTATTCCTGTCGTAAGTAGTTTGGTGTGACAATCTATTCCTGTGACTGACTCCAGGTCTATAAAGCATTGTGGCCACTTCTCTTTATTTCTATCTTGTTACTTTGTTGCCTCTTCTCATTACTACTTTGTTGCTTGTCTTGCAGTATAATTACTGGAACCAGAAGAACCGGCGTATTGAGATGAGCGTGCTTGAGTTGTTTGAGGGGAAGGAGCAGAGTAACTCCACGTCATTCTCCTCCTTCAACCCTCCTCTTCAGCCCCTGGTCCTCCGCCAGTCCTACATCTTCTCCTCTCCCATCTCCACCATGGCGGCCACCCTCACTGAGAAGGGAATCACCAACAGAAACTTCCTCAGTAAGATTACACACAGCTGATCTTCACAACAGTGATTCAGCATGCTTTTCCTTTGACTGACTGTTCTGCTGTGAACTACATGTAATACGTCATTCATACCTCATGTCAGACTGGAAGTGGGCTCTGGCGGAGTGGTCAAGGTGCTTGCCTTCCAGTCACTAGGACTCATGAGGTGTGAGCTCAAGCCAAGGGATTTGTAGAATTCTCATGCTAGTGGACTGGTGATGACATCACGAGATTTATGACACTTGTGTGACCGTCTAACGTTTGTTGACGGCCACTTGCTTGTTGATGATGTGTACCTGCACGTCACATCTTGCAAAAGGTCGATAGTTTACCCCAGGTACTCTGATTTTCTAAACTTATAAAACTGACCACAGTGGTATACATGTAAGTGAAAAACTCTCAAATAAGACATTAAACAACAATCAAATAAATCAGATATAGAATTTATTTTGCAGCCTGTAAAATCATGTTTTATCACAAGAAAGACACAAGGTATCGTGTGGACCAGTTTTCATTATGCTGACAACTATTGTTCCCAAAAAAGCAGGAGATTTACACTTGGCACTCTGGGTTTCTTCACCCACTGCCCTATAAGTCAAATATTCTGAAGCATTTTCTCTTGCGTGACAATTGTGCTCTAGTTGGGAAGGAATTTAACCTCAGACATGCATGTAACAGCCAGTCCTCCTAACCCACCCATGTCAGCTTAGCTTAATGCTGTATTGTGTCACAACCTCTCTGGCCGTACGTGGGAAGGTCCACCAGCAACCTGTGGTTGGTCGTGGGTTTTCCCCGGGCTCTGTCTGGTTTCCTCCCACCATAATGCTGGCTGCCGTTGTCTAAGTGAAATATTTTTGAGTATGGCGTAAAACACCAATAAAATAAAGATGTCGCTGTTGTTGCCAGTTGCCCTGAAGAGTGGAGGAATCCTGTCTCTGCCCAAAGCCTTCCTGGACCCTCGCCGACCAGTGGTGCCCACACCAGAACACATGTAAGGCTTTACATGATCACTAAGTCTTCCTTGTAGAAATGAACAGAACCCATTGTCTTTGTTAACTCAGCCTAGTTCCTCAAACCAGTCAGGAATGGATTGTAGCTTCTGTGACAACATATATCCTTCTCAAAGTAGTTACAGTCAGTTAAGTTTGTGATAGTGTCGTAAAAGGATGTCTAGAACTATACAGCAGCTAATGTGTACAGGTGAAATAGTTTCTTTTTCGCATGGCCTCGTCCATTTCGGGGTCACATTGCATATTCATCATGCAGTCAGCTGACAGTGTAATTGAAAGAGAGTCCTGTAACATGTGATACCAGCCCTATATAAGCCAAGCTACAGCTAACCAACACATTTTTTTTTGTCACGCAACAAATGCAGCGTATCAGGTTGTGGAGAAGAAAAAATGTTGAGGATGTCAAGTAGTAGTGCAAGTTTTTGGGGCAAACCTCGATGGACTCGAATTTCACATTCTGTGATGTTGATATGAACTCTGGAAAATTACACTTACCCAGTATTTTGAGGGTTTTAATAAGGATGGAGATGCTGTCATGTCCATTCCTGGAAATAAACAGAAGGCCTCGAGCTCAAAAACTGGCACAGGCAAGCTCACCTGAAAAACTAATGACACAGCCCCCTCCAAACTCGGAAATTGCAAAGCTAGAAACAGCAAACTGCTCGCAGACGCACATGTGCAGGCACCACGTGGGTGCATGACCATGCAAGATGGTGACATGCCAGCCCACTGAGACCGCCTTGGTGTTGATTCTTTAGAAGCAAAGCTAGACTGGCTTCACGAGTCGCAACAAGATTTTTCCTGCAGTCTACTTGACCACAGAACAGACAGCAATGCATTGATGAATGCGGGTCAACAGCTTGAAATGTGCATTGAAGCAGGTGACTCCGAGAATTTTGATTACCACTCACTACAGCCTCAGGTCTAACAACAACAACAACAGGAAGATGTTACAGATGGGTTTGTTTCCCAGGACATTTTTATGAACTGTGAAGCTTGTGGCATTCCACTTGGGCCTAAGCTTGCCGAATTTGTCCATCGGGCTTCATCTAGGAATGGTTTTGTGGATGGATTTTCAGGTCCCTTTTGGAAGACATGATATATGTTTCTTCAATTATCTGCAGTTGTCCCCGCCCAAGTGGTATCATGTATGCCAACAGACTGATCTTTAAGAAGACGTGTTGGTTAGCCGTTGAATTACGCTGTCAGCTGACAGCATGATGAATATGCAGTGTGGCCACGAAATGATTGAGGCCTGGTATACTCAAAGAATCCTTCTCATCGCGCTTTTCCCTTTGGGATGCTAGGATGAGAGGAGAGATTTTCTGTTAAAAAGGTGTTAATAAAACTGTTTGCCTCCCAAAGAGAGTTTCCTCCCCTTTAGTGAGCTTAATGCGTTTCTGCCACCAGGGAAAAGAAAACGCCCATAATGACTGTGTTCATACATCTGAAGTTCAAAGACATAAGATATACGTTTGTTGTTGTTGACGTTGTTTTTGCTCAGGGAGGAAGGCACCTTCCCATACATGCCCGAGATCCCCTCCAGCTTTGAAGCCATGGTGAACTACAACAAAAGTGTGTTCAATATCAGACACATCCACACTGCACCTGCTGGCTTAGAGTCCACCTGTGTCTTCCTGGCTTATGGCATAGGTGAGTTCCAAAACAGCTATGGGGATTCGTTGTCCATGGTCCAGAGTTAATGGGATAATATCAGGCAAAAAGTGTGATGTATAGGGTTTAAATCCACAGTGTAAGTACAATTTTATAATTAAATGTAGCTCATGGGTGTCATGTGCCTGTCACATTTATTTGAAATCTGGGCGACAGATAAATCTTGTTTCCATGTATTGTGAAGTGCAGTAAAACTTCTTGCATTGAGAAGGTTTGCTTTTACAATTGGATTGAAATAATTTTTAAAAGCATATTATGAAAGGAAATGAAGCGAAGAAATATTGAGTGAAACAGTTGGTTGGATTTGAGTATTTTAATCCTAGAATTTGTCAAGCACGTCCTGCTTTCATGATTTGTTGCTTGCTGCAATACCCAATTCTGTGGTCACATTCGACGGCTGCAGAATTCTACCACCAGCAGACTGGCTCTTTGATCCAAAGGGTCCTCAGTCACCTGTAGGTAGGATCCGGGATCAGCCTGCCACTCGCCTGCTGTGATCAAGCTCACTGCCAGCCGGTGGGTCACATGACCAGTAAAGTGTTGGTATTGAGTCAAAAGTGATTACACAATATGGTATGCTTTATTTAGGCAGAATACTATGAAATAAACCTTGTTCACACTCCAGAAAGCAGGCAGGGTCAGGTGCCTTCATAAGAGACAGGTACATTTTTCTGACCTGTGTTTACAGCTTTTATGTAACAAAAGTTTCTCGTGGAAGTCCAAAATGATGAGGTGGGTGATCTCAACTGCCCTTCTTGAATGCCTGTGCCATGGCGTACAGCAATAGTGCTTGTCTCGAAACTCCAACTCCACTGGACTTTTACAGCTTGAGATTTTCACATTCTGCTTTTCTGTCCACAGATCTGTTTTATACTCGCATGATGCCCTCCAAAACGTCTCACATTCTGCGTTTCTGTCCACAGATCTGTTTTACACTCGTGTGATGCCCTCCAAAATGTTTGATGTCCTCAAGGAAGACTTTGACTACTTCTTCATCAGCAGTGTGCTCATCGGAATGATTGTCGTCTCTGTCATCACGCAAAAGTTAGCCGCCAGAAAAGCCTTAAACAGAGCCTGGAAGTGAAAGCAGTGGACCGTAATTGTTGTACATTGTGTATACAGATTCTCTGCGGAGAGCTTGGAATGTTTGTGTGGTATGCGTGTGAGAGTCGCTACTCATTGTGAAATTTTCATTGAAGGGTGCCAAGGGAAATGAGAAAGTGAAATATAGCCCCCCCCCCCCCTCCCCCCATAAAAAAAAAACAAATGCCAGATTCTGGTGTTAAGAACACCAGGAGAGAAAACAAAAATGCACTGCTTTAGCGTGAGAAAACGAGCTTTATGTCTTCATTGATCTGGCATGCTGGCTTCCTCTCCTGCTGTACATGGGAAGGCCTGCCAGCAACCTGCGGATGGTCGTGGGTTACCCTCACACCATAAGGCTGGCTGCCGTCGTATAAGTGAAATATTCTAGAGTATGGCATGAAACACCAATAAATAAGTAAATAAATCATTGACCTGGCAATTAATGACTTGTAATGAAACAAATTGCTTTTGCAGAACGGAGAACAGGAAACACTGTAAGAAAATTAGCCAGTTCTGTAATAACAAAATTATGGGAGTATTGACTTAACGGCCCATGTCACATTAACATATACACAGGACAGTCTGAAATGGCTGTCAAATTGATCGTGTTTCAGCTACGATAGGCATTGGAAATAATGAGTTATTTGTGACATTATAAGTGTTTATATTGTTGTCCATATGATAGCTGCACGCCTAGTTGTGAGAACAATCTAAACTTATAGGCCTATTCCTATGTCAAGACTTTGACCTATATGTATTGTGTCGTCGAAGATAGATGAAGTGGGGCACGATTTGTTGTGAGAAATGTCAGAGAAGCATGCATAACAATGAGGTATGTACACAGAAATCCTTACTATCAAGGCTTCAAAAATCAGTTATGATACTAGGCTTATGGATACTCAGTGTTTCATTTCAGTGTCTAAGGTGATAAATTTCAAACCGTGTATCCTACCATTATGAAGCAGCCAGTCATTCTGGGCTATTTGGGTATGTAACAGAGAAAAGAGCTAGCTGCTGTCGTCTTTGTTAACATTTCCACTCTTACTTTGAGTATATGTTTCACAACCATGCTACATTCCATTTTGACATCATTTGCTGTGAAGTTGTAGTGACGATCTGTATGACAGGTGTTATTTGGTCATTGAGTGCAAGATACTGGTATGTGTATTTATAGGTACAAAACACTAAAGTTTTCTAAAATGTGTACCGGTTTATAAGGAACTGTGAAATTTACTGCATGTTGTAAAGATGTTGTGAAGAAACTGCGCATTGTCACCTTTCATTTCTATATGTATGCCGTGATTTCATGTTGTGAAAGTGTTATAGAGAAACTAAGTTGTTACCTGTCATTTCGACATTGATACGGTGAAAACAAGGTATATGTACATATGCTTAAGGTTTTATTTTGTGCTTTGTAATTTTTCAGTCGAATAATGAAAAGAATCGGTTTTATTGAAATATGGCCAGGTGGATGTACATGTGATACACGTGGAAAACTATGACTTGGCAATGAAATTGGTGACACATACCTGTTGTATGCATATAACGTGGGTGCACATTTTGACGTGGTCTTTTTGAAGTGTGGCAGATTGCCTGTTTATGGGATGGTTACCGAGGTGTACATACTCCGTCTTTAGCACGAAAATGGCACAGTGGAAGTGCTAACAGCTGTAAATGCAGCGTATTTGTATCATAATTGTGAATATGACCTCAGATCTATAGAACAAGATACTCTTTTGTGTGTCATTAGGTTTTTTCTTGGTCTTGTTCTTTTGTAAAGCTTTGCGAAGAGTGTAAAGTTAATGAGGTGCTAACCGGTACCGTTCCGGGTATAGCTCGTATTATTGCTGGTCTCACAGTCTGCGAGAGCGCCATCCGCCTGGACTAACATGGGGCAGCCTTTCCGAATTGTCAATCAAGAACACGTATTTAACTAGTCAAAATGAGTAGTGTTGCAAGCAGGTCAACCGGATGTCCCACACAATAGTGACATATGTTCAATCTTTCTGTGACTTAATTGCTTTCACCAGGAATGGAATCAAAAGTAACGTTGTCACGAGAAGGGGTGGTGGGACATTGGATGTGGTGGATCTATCCATGAAGTCTGCCGGAGGTGGGCCACTTTATGAGGTACAAATGACAGTTCAGTTTCTAACACTGGGATGGAATTGTGTAAAGTAACATCGCACCAGCATGGAAACAAAGGTGTTGTCTTCGCTGTACAGATCAATATGAAAATATTGACGTGTTGATGTGTTTCGTTTACCCTGGGTATTTTACTAATTATTTCCGTTATATTGTATGTGATATGAATATGAACTCTGTAATAACTTCCTCCACTGAGAAGCCAGACTTTTGCCATTTAAGTGATGAATTCATGGGAACAGCCGGTGACTTCAGGTAAAGGTTTAACTCTCCGATAAAACTGACTGCCATCGTCGTTGTATGCCTGATACATTCCGACGCCTAAGGCGGCATTTTTTATTGTATGTATAAAGAGACATACGTCTCGGACAACCCAAAACCAGAACGACTAGAGTATAGCTCGAACACTTTTTGTAAGTACACGCGGCAGAAAGGTTTAATATGCTCGGGGGATATCTCTTGGAAAACAGAGGGCCATGGAGAGTAGTCAGCCGCAGGAATAAATTGAGATCACTTCAGAACTTAATGAATTTGATTACAAATTACTCAACGGGACAAAAATATCACACAGGCCTACAAGTGGCAAAGAGACGACAGCAGATCATGATCAGTGTCGTAATATTTTGCCAGTTCACCCGTAAATGGCGCTAAAAATCGGGGAAAAAAACAAAGTGAGAAGCAAAAATCAGAAAATATGAAGCAAATTTGTGCCGACTTCACATGTTCTCGATTTCTACCCTTGCACTTTTGTATTTTCGCGTTTTCGGCGATATATTAAAATATAAACAACGACAACTAAACTCGAGTGCGTGGAAGCGTCCGGCAAAACAGACAAGAACGCACGAATTAATCCGCACAAAACTGGCCAGATCACCAGAGAAGAATGAGAATTGTAGTGTAGCTTTATTGTTAAAAAGAGTTGCTTGTAGTTTTTTACCAACAAAAACTGTTAATGAAGATCAATGACGCATTGTTTTGTTTAGGACTGAGTACAACAGCGCCATCGAACGATATTGTAAAATAAAGAAGCATACTTTTATTTCGCTTGCTCAGCTAAACACCACTCAAGAACTGAATCACTTCTTATTAGCCGAATTTTGAAAAAGAAGAAAACCGTTGGCATCTTTATGCAACTCACACTTTATTTTAATGTTCAACTGAAATTTGTCTGGCTGATTGAAATGAACCTGTGACAGTTAGCATCTTCAGGACAGCCGTGGGCGATATTCAGATTAAAAACATTTGTTATTGTTGTTTCACGATGCAGTTAGTTTGTAACAGTTTTAACCATAATATTATCGTGATTGAGAGCAGGTCTTATAGTGGAGTGTCCTCTGCGGTCGTACGTGGGAAGGTCGTGATTCTCAGGTCGCACTTGGGAAGGTCGTGATTGAGAGCAGGTCTTACAGTGGAGTGTCCTGTCTGGTCGTACCTGGGAAGGTCCGCCAGCAGCCTCCGGATGGTCGTGGGTTTCCCCCGGGCTTTGCTCGGTTTCCTCTCACCATAATGCTGGCCGCCATTATATAAGGGAAATATTCTTGAGTACGGCGTAGAAATCCAATCAAAGAAATAAATAAATATGGTGGAGTGATTAAGATGCATATCTTTTAATTGATATATGAGGTTCAATTGCAGCCTCGAAGTGGAGTCTTTGGTATCCCCCCCCCCTTCCCCCCCAACACACAGTTAGCGTGTTAATGCAGTACATTGACTCAGGAGCCTGTCACCAATCTGGGCGATGTGAGTTCAAACCTAGCTCTGCATGGCTTCCTCTTTGGTCGTATGTCGGAAGGTCAGCCTACGAATGGCCTTGGCTTTCTAAAACGCTCACCACTATGCTGGTCGCCGTTGTGAAATTACGTATATTAATACATTTTAACTTATCATTGCTATGCTGACTGGGTCAGCATTTGACTGTATCTTGAGCTGTGTAGCCTATGCGTGATAACCCCCACTTTCGGGTGAGCCTTTATAGTTATGCATGCGTGGACCTGTCTGTAAAGAAACACCAGTATTGTAAACATGTTTACAGGAGTCCAGGACGTTCGCTACAACAGAGTATGGGAGAGCAGCCAGTTTACAATATTCTGCAGAATTTCACTCATCCGTTCATTGTGAAGATTATTCCCCGGAATTTTCCGTACTAGATTGTTACACCCACTTCCCTTCAAAGTTGTCATGTTAAACCACAAGTGCTATTTTGTTGGAGAGTTCATTTCAGAGCTTGCATTGCTCATCGCCTCTGTATGCCATAAAGTCATGACGTACATATGTCCCAATGCCTGCTGATGAGGCCTTGGCGTGAAACTCTCTGTGTGCCCAGCCCGATACACCGCCCGGACCTTACCACTAATTAACTTCCCCGGGAAGGGGTGTGGTTTCGCATTGAGGTTTGATACAAACCGCTGTCGGTGTGACTGGCGTACCACCGATTGTCAGCTTAGATTCCAGTGATATTATTCACTACAGGAATTCACAAGAAACTGTGGATTATACCGGTTTCCGTGGACTGTGACTTGCCTTTTTAGACCCGTAGTGTTTCGACGGGTTTTGTGGTCTGCTGTAATCTCTGTGAGATGTTATTGTTTCTGTTGTTCTTGTGTATTGTATATAAGTAGCTTTACATAGATATATTGTTCAATTATGTGTACCGGTATTGAATTTTCTGAGAGCCTTCGTGTTTCTTTGTTTGAGTTTGTGTCTGCGAGTTGAGAAGGCCATTTGTTTACTATTTTTCCTCTTCTACCACCCCAACATAGTTAAGGGTTAAAAAGCAATGGCACAGTGGTTAGATAATGACCGTTTGCGGCCTCCGTATATAGTTATGTCATGTTCTGTACTCGGATTGACCTATAACTCAACTTGTATTAGGAGTTTGTTTCCTACTTCCTGGTCTGTAAGAAAGGCCATTGATGACCCCAGACCTGTAGGAGCAGTGACACTATCTGACACGCTCAAGAGCGTTCTCAATAAAATCTCCCAGATGTTCTAGAATACATAGTGGCGAAGTCTTAACGTGGTGGAAATATAGTACATTTCATTTTTAGGCTGGTTTTGGATGCTTACGACATTCTTCAACCTACGTAAAATCTACGTCACTCTAAATCTAACAATGGTCTAGTTACGAACGTGTACGAAATTACAGTACGAGGGATGGCGAACATTGCCGAAGGGAACCGGTCCTGGAGATAATCACTTCCCGAGCGGTGACGTCAATTGGGCAAAAGAAAAAAAAAAAAAGAGAAAAAAAGATAGGCAGTGGCGTCATTGCGCTATAGATGGCTCAAGGAAAGGTGATCTCTGGATCACTGCAGACGGCCTGAAAGTAGTTCCCCGGCCTACTTTAAGATATGCTAGTGCAGTTATGCGTGGGCTAAATTACGCTGTGGTTGCTTTGAGCTAAATTCTTTTGTCCCAACCGTAGGGGTTTATCTAACATATCGTCTATGGCTTGCTTGCCGATGTTATCAGACCTTATAGATAACGCCCCGCACGATGTACGAAACTACAAACGCTTTCCTGTACGTAAACAGAAGTCATGCAGTATTTAAGTTGACACTGTTTTTCTCAGCATGCTGAAATTTAACCTCATGATTTGTATATATTTGTAATATAATTATAATAATAATAACTAATTATTAATTAATTTTAATAATTATAATATAATTGTAATTAATGTCCCCTGAAAAGCAGATTGTCAGAATGCCAGCTTTATGCACCAGCGAGCTTTTCAGTTTTCTACTTGGCGTACGTGTAAGGCTCTCATGCTTCGACGCGTACATCAACATTGTATATCACGTGCAAGAAAAATACACTGCTCTTGATGACAACTAATGCTTGTGTACTTTATAATTATTTCATTTCTGGGGTATTCCAGAATGTTTCACGACTGTCAGGTTATTTGTTGGAGATGAAAAACATGACAGAGACTTCAGAAAGTAACATACTAACTAAAGATTTGAGTTAATTTTTATTTACCCACCGTCGAAAGTAACATGCCAAACTAAGATTCTGGTTAATTCCTATTTGTCCACTTTCAGGAGTAACATACTAAACTAAGGTGTTGGTTACTTTCTATTTACCCACTGTCAGGAGTAACATACTATACTAAGGTGTTGGTTACTTTCTATTTATCCACTGTCAGGAGTAACATACTAAACCAAGGTGTTGGTTACTTTCTATTTATCCACTGTCAGGAGTAACATACTAAACCAAAGTGTTGGTTACTTTCTATTTATCCACTGTCAGGAGTAACATGCTAAACCAAGGAGTTGGTTACTTTCTATTTATCCACTGTCAGGAGTAACATGCTAAACCAAGGTGTTGGTTACTTTCTATTTATCCACTGTCAGGAGTAACATACTAAACTAAGGTGTTGGTTACTTTTTATGTATAAAATATCACCATATCTAACGTATTAAACTAAATGTGGTTTGGTTAATATTTACTTACACTCATGCTAGGATTCCAGACCAGTGCCACGGAACATTCCCATAAAACAAAGCAAAACTTCTTAATTTCTCGTGGTGATATTTGCTAATTTTATGTTGCGTTCACAAGTTGCAAATAATGACGGGAACAATATCCTTAAACACCACTGACTTGGATGCTCGTAATACTTTTTCGCTCAGTACTTTTTTTTCTGAGAACTAAGGCCGATTCCAAAATTCCATTTGCAACTCCTGGAATTGGAAGAAAGTCTGCTGGAAATTCTTGATAATTCTGAAGGCCCTGGTGAGCTTGAGGAAGCAGGAGAGCTCTACTCGAATGGACACAAGTCATTCTAGAAGAAGAGAAATCGAGTCGAACTCTTGGAAATCTCGGGTAGATAAACACATAGCCAGAAGGTATAAAACCTCACCAGGACCGGAAAATACCGTGCTCGCCATATACCATGTATGTAACTGGGTGGAAACTGCTCAATCGTTTAAAAAATTGTAGTTGAAATTTTTCCAGTTCAGCAATTCTCTCATAGCCCCATATACTTCCACTCCATACACGTGAAAATAAGTGGTACTACAACATCTTTGTACCATTTTACCTAGCAGCCTATATAGGTAGTCCTAATGCCTTTATGTTCTGTAGAACGCACAAAACAAATGATTTATTAGTCAGGAGGTAATGAGTGTATATTAAGAGAAGTAATATGTTTTCAACTTGCCTAATTCTCACAATTCAAGAGTACTGATAAAAGAACGTTTTGTGGAACGAATGAATATATAGTTTTCTGCATTCTTTTTTGGAACGATGAAATTTCTCAGTTTGAACAATTTCTAGGGCGTTGAACTGATAAATACCTTGGTAAAATCAACAAAAGTGCAAAATAACTTTTTACCAATTTTAATGAAAAGATCAGTGAAAATCGTGATCCATTATGCGTTGGTCCTGTTGGAAACTGGGTTGGGATTCAAACAGAACACATGGTTGATGATATACGGACCACGGTTGATGGATTGTTTAGGGTGGAGGTAAATAGGTCAATATAACAATAAACAGTAGTAAATATTTCGCATTCGTTTATTATGAGATCATTCCCACCTGCCTTTCCATTTGAAGTTTCTGAACCGCGGAGATGATTTCAGCTTCAGTAATGTAAATCTTTCAAACAGTCTTCGCGTTGCGATGTGTACGTGCGTGAATGCGAAGAAATGATGACGAATCTGATAAGGATTGGCCTTCGAACGTTTCTGTTTCATACACATGTATAGGCTGAAAAATAAGCGCGATGAAATCTGAGGGAAAGCTGCGATCTATGATGTCATATCCCATTTCACAACACGGTCGTTATAACGACATCAGATTTTTCGGCGCTATGATTAACCGCAACTTATTGGACTAAGGATGACTTCATACGTTGACGTACTTCCACTGTGGAATATGTTGTTACACTGGCCAATGAAAAACAAGCTTGAGGTCAAGGTTGTACAAATCTGAGGTCATGGTATTGACACAATCTCGGAATAGTTTTCTCGTTTTCTTTTTTTTAGGTATTGCCTTTTTCTTCCTGTAAATTGTGTTCATTGTGAACACAGCCTTGTGCACAGTGACATGAATTCCATATATATAATTGTTAATTTCATCATTGTATACCAGGCATTTAATCTAATAACAAAGGAGTGTAATTAACTGAAAGTCTAAAAGTATATCTTCATATTTAAATTTAAACCCAAGATCTTTCGTGATGATTGGCATTTTTCATGGCTACGGAAATGTCAGTGAAACCAAGATATTTCCGGGAGATCTCTTGGTCTGGTGTAGCACATGTATTGACTATACGGTCTACATTCGAGGTAGCCTGAACAACTTTTTTCACAGCATTCGAAAACATTTAATGTTTTTTAATACAGTTCCGTGACAATATTCTTAGTTGTCAATGGTACAAGTTATTGGAAGAGATAGATCAATTATTGCCGATGTGATGATGGCCGTCCAGAAAATTGTTAAACAATTATGTCATGTTAAACATAACAGACGCCTCAAATATTATATCAGGTTTCTGAACATTTGTCATAAACTTTGGAAAAGATCTTTGTTTTTTAAGTGAAGAAGTTTCTCAGAAACCTGATGGTTCCGAACAATGCATTGTCCTGTTTGTAACCCGGATTCAGGCCTGGGCAACTCTGTGGCTTGTATTCGTAGAACAAGAGTCTCCAGTATCTACTGGCTAATATACAAGCTATTTTATCTTACTTACTTGTTTCGTTGTTGTTTAACACCATATAAACTCAAATATTTTCCCACTTACACGAAGGTGGGTAGGCTTATGGATGGACCTTCGACTGTTGGCAAGTTGATGCTGCGCAAGCTGTTCCACATGTGAAGTACAGATATGCACATCACAATGGCAGACGACATGTGGTCATAAAATGACTTTGGGCTACGCCACCAGCCGCACTACAGTCGCCGACCCTTCATTGTCGCCAATGTGCCACTGACAGTTGGGAGTCCGCAACTGTTTGGTGTTGAAAAGCAAGCACTTTAATTCCTGGAACACCACTCACTCGATCGTACCTGTTGCCGATAGTGCCATTTGGTGCTTAGCAAACCTACTGCATTTCACCAATAAAACGGGGTCGTAAAATCTTAACTCTAAATGACCTGGGGGCCTTTGTGACCGAATGGTTAGCGGACTAGTGCAGAACAGTGACTCAGCAGCCGTTGTGTGTTCACGTCCAGCTTGGCTAACGTGGTTAGGCCTGTCAGCAACCTGCCATTGGTCGTGGCTTTCCTTTTTGCTCCCAGCATGACGCTGGTCGCAGTCGTATAAGTGAAATATTCTTGACGACGGCGTAAAACACCAAATAAATAAATAAATAAATAAATAAATAAATAAATATATCAATAAATGAAACTGGAAACCTTCGTAGAAGCCCAAATGTTGTACCCACTATATCAGAAAATCGAACATTACCCCGATCCGCTACAAGGAAATGTCCTAGCAGGTCTCAAAATATTTTTGAAAGCTAACTTAAACGCCAAAGAAACAAACAAATATACAAACAAGGAAACAAAGATACAAATAATGAAAACGCCAAACAAGCAAACAAATATACAAACAATCTAAACAAACAAAGTACTTGTTATACTCTGAAATCCGGTTTTCCACGACCTGAAGGATATGTTTGTAATATCGAGTTTAAATTCCTGAAAACAACAGATGTCGTCGAGTGGCAAGTGCTTCCCGAACTACGATCAATTAATTTTTTACATATACTCCGATATATCAACGAATGGGTCAGCCTTTTCCACTAATATTGTTAAAACCCGGTGACCCATGGGCTATAAACAGGAAAATGGCAACATAGTTAACACTAGTAACTGTATGTACAGACCTTCTCACTCTGCACGCATGCCTTACTGGCGACATAGTGTCAACGAGACGGCCTTACCTGCAGAGGAATTTGCATGTGAACAGTCCATAAAAATATATGCCAAATTCCGCTCTGAATGGGTCAACAGTAGGATCAAGACTGTTGGGAGAGTAAGGTATCTGTTCGGGTTGAATCTGCAGCTTATATTATGAGCGTGAGCAAATGGCGTGAAAACAACAACAACAACAACAACAACAAACCCAATGAATTTATATTCAGTTAGGTGTGTTGATTTTTACAGAAAAAAGTTCACTGAGATTGAGAACAAGTTTTAACTGAAGCGAAACCCGTTACATTATATATAAAGTGAGTTGGCTTGGAAGTACTAATATGGAAAACGTTCTGAGTAGTTAGTTATTTGGCATGACAAGATATAATTATATTCTTTATCGTAGAAATAACAGAATGGAGACAGAACAACAATGATTTTTCGTTAATTCCTTAAAAAATGTCCTAAAATAAAGTGGGTTACCTTGCCGTTGAAATGAAATGCATATACATTGTTGTATGACAAGTTTGTTGCTACTGGGGATTTACTTACTCTTTTTAGTGTTTAATTTTCATTGACATTTGAACAGTTTATATGGGAATCCAATGTAAACGTGACGAAGCTGTATGGCCTCCCAGGGTCTAATGTTTTCTTCGTAGACCCTCTGGATCTTTCCGAACTTAAATCATGCATGTCCAGCTCTCTCGCCTTTTTTAGCCAAATATCAGCATAAGTAGGTCAAGATAAGTGTCTTGATCTATTGTTAGTATTAACGACTAGGTACATCAAATATGAATCATGAACTGTCATTCATGTAAGAAAAAATTCATGAAAAGTAGGAGGGATGAGGTATTTTCCCACTCGGTAACTGTGCCTATATTTGTCACTTCTCCCATGTTTAGTATCGGTTAACCATATAAGGTTGACGGTAGGTTGGATCCTGGACATGACGTATCTTCCAGAGGGAGTGCCTCATCCATTCATGGGGCATCTCCCGGAGTTTATGTCTCTACTGCCATACACTAATATCCACTGCAACACACAGCCCTGAGAGCTGCCGAGCTTAACCACCCGTATCCTTCCCGGAACAAAGTATTCAACAGGCCATATACGTGCAAGAAACCAACGTACAATTTAACGTGGTTTCGAAATGAATTATTTTGTGAATGAATTAAGCATTTCTCAAGTCTCAACTTATTTCTCAGCTGACACCTCAAACATTAGCCAGTCTGCAGCGTGATTGTCATTAAGCCAACATCCAGATGAGCAGTGTGAAGCATTTTAACGAAGGTTTTTTTTTCTGTCACCCATCTTGAGACAAACCAAGACCTCAGGTTTTGTTTTTAAATTCCCTTCGAGTTGTTTTATAATTTGATTAAATTTGCGTTATCATTTCTTTAGCTGGCGAATAAAATGAAATGAACGGAAGTAAAATATTTACTTACGGTAACACTGACTTTCAGAATTCAACCTACAACATCATACCATACGTGTGGTTTCACAATGCAGATGTGTATTAAACGCTTGGAGCTATGCGCATATCTTCTTGTGCGACGCTTAACTGCTCTAAACCAAGTTAGTAATTTGTAATAGCGTTACTTATACTTTATTTTCCTTCACGGAATGTTAAAAAAGGTGTTGCTACTAAGTGGAAGTGTAAGTGAATAAGACGATGGAGGAACTTGGCTCACTTATCTGTCATCCGATGGCTTTCCAGTTATTTGGATTTCATGACTTCGCAGATAAGCGAAATGTGTTTTGATCTTTACAAATCCCTTTTGTGGGGGCCTCCGTGGCTCAGTTGGTTAGCGCGCTAGCGTAGCGTAATGACTCATGAGCCTCCTACCAGTGCGGTCGCTGTGAATTCAAATTCAGCTCTTTCTGGATTTTTTTCCGGCCGTATGTGGAAAGGTCTGTCAGCAATCTGCAGATTGCCATGGGCTTCCCTCGGGCTCTGCCAGATTTCCTCCCACCATGATGCTGGCCGTCGTCGTATAAGTGAAATATTCTGGAGCATGGCGTTTTCAACACCAATCAAATAAATTAACAAGCAGACAAATCCTAATTGAGTGCTGCGTAAAGAAAGCCGGACAACATGATTTCTCGACAACATCTGTCAGTTCTGGGAATCAGAGAATTTATTTTCTTCCCACTAAATCGGTTATATTAGTGACTTTAGTTCTGCGTGAATGTGAAAGCCCACGAAGGCATCTGATACTAGGAAAGTTAAACAGGCCTCGAATCCAAAGGCACAGACAGATTTGAGTCATACCTAAAGCGTTCATATCGGCAATCTGTGTACACTGTATTTCACAGGCCTGGGGAGGATCTACTCATGGGAATAGGCCAGGCATGTCCCTGTCAGGACTCTTGAACTATCCGTGTCCTTAGCCTACTTAATGCTTTTGAAAGGGTGTTCCCCATAGCGAATTAACATGAAAATGTCCCTAATATTGGGGATGTTCTCTTTATAAGGCTTTGACACATTTTACTGACAGTCCTTGGTCATAGCGACATGTGGTATTCAAAAAGTAACCTGTCAATAAAGAAAACATAAGAAGAGAACTGGCTTAAAAAGCCTTGTAAAAAGCATAATTTTCAAACCGCGCAGGTGGGCGGTGTTAAGAAGTTGACTAATTTCTCATTCGCATTGGTTGCTAGTAGCATATGTTCTGGCTGACTAGCGAACGACAAATTTAATCGAACCCAAACATTTTCCCGAGACAATTACTCTTTAAAATCTTCCCGTACACAAAGAGGGACCAGAAGACAATATATATATATATATATATATATATATATATATATATATATATATATATATATATATATTTTAAACTAGGTAACTTTGGTAGTACCTAGCTTGCCGCTTAATATATACAGTATAACATGTACTGATCCGTTTTGTGTCAGCATATTGTGACTGGGTAGATGTCATGTCTGGTATTTTCGACATGGCGCTCCAGTATAAAGGCAATACTGTAAATATATTAATATTGTATGGGTTCGTCTATTTTCTGTCCCCGAAAAAATGAAGTTATGGTGAGTAAATAGACCATTAAAAACTGTATCTGAAACTTCATTCACTGATTTTTTTAGAATGTTTTTCACCAAATTAAATGCAGTGAAATGTTTTGATTGTATGGTGGGTTTTATGCACCATTTTGATCAAGTCTGTCAACAGTGACGCCAAGTCTACCTGCCTCTGGCTCTACAGCAGAACTTAAAGATCTTATTCGCTTTCCTGAACAAAGGGACACATCACAGGAGTATGGTTCACAATAATTTTATTCCGACCTGGACATTAAGGTGTACAAACATTTTTGTGACGTCACGGTTGACACACATTTTCAATATGGTCCATATTACCCACCATACAATCAAAACATTTAACTGCATTTAATTTGGTGAAAAAAAATCTAAGAAATTCAGTGAAGGTATTTTCAGATACAGTTTTTCATTGTCTTTTCACTCATCATAAGTTCATTTTTACGAGATCTTTCCCTTTTAAGAAGACCCTGTGGGGCTATGACCGATGTGATGTGGAATGCGATGTTGAACTCAAATCAAATAAACACAACAAACATCCAATAGCTAATGAAGTTTTCAAATATGTGACATTTCTCAGAGTATTGAGCACGAAGTGATATGAAAACACTACAATGGAAATACTGACATAAACTTTAGTTAAGCACTGTAGACTGGTGATGATTTGCACTTTAATCTGTATATCCCACAGTCGTGTGCATGTGACCGTGCTACAGACGCATATAGTCCCCGGGTACACCGAGATATGGACTTTGAGCATGATGTTTAGGTTCGGTGTTTATGAAAGCGTGCACGGGGATGGGCATAGTCATCCGCATCTTCAAAGGCAGGCATATTGATGAAAAGAAACGCATCATTGCAATCCATCAACGGCCGAATGTAAATATGAACGCCATTGCTAGGTGGGGTATAGCGTGTGGTGTACGGCAGGCCAAGCCGTGTAAATGTTATCTGTTTTCTCAGATAACAGGTCTTCTTTTTCACGTGTAAGTTATGTATCTCGGTCACGTTCCACCTGTTTAAAGCCACTGTGGGATTTGTAGGCCTACATTATGTCACTTAAGAAGGGACCACAAGCATTTTCCGAGTGCGTTCATAAATATGTAAGCGTACTGGAAAAATGGTGACCAATCATGCTATGACTATTGTGTCTTGTGGTTTTTTATGCCAACCTTTAAGGGAGGTGTACAAACTCGAGATGGCTAATAATGTGTTTTTCACAGTCTTTTCATTAGATATTTTAACCCGAACTAGAAGGAGGCAAGCCAATATGACAATGACATGACCTATATACATAGAACGTTGTATGGGTTTTGATGAAATCCGCATGCACGGTGACTAAGTTACAAAGGGTTGAGTGATGGCGCACCGAAGTCGCAGTTGACACTTCATGCAAACACAGCCTAAACGGAAACACCACTTAAAATATGGCGATCCCTTGCAAAAAGACCACGGAAAGCTGTCTTTAAATATACATCTACTTTTTTTTTTCACTGCACAGTTAAATGCAGTGAAATATTTGAATTGGATGGTGGACCATATTGAAAAATCCATACTGATAAAAGTTTTTACAAAACTTTTTGTTCGCTTTTATGCTCAGCTCTGAATACAGATGTTGAGAATCCCCGTGGTAGGTGTGTCTCATTGTCATATACAGGTTCGGTCTCATAGTGACGTCTAGTTTATTGCCTTTAACATCACTATTTATTTTACGTAATTCTGCTTATGCTATGATACTAGGGGTTGTACCTGTTGTTACTTCTTAAACACTAACGTGAACAGTTAGAATAAAACTCTAACTGAGATAAAGTGAAAAGAGGGCGGATATCACCGGTAACGAGTGACCATTTCTCCACTGTCACACTATCGTCAGCTCGCCACAATATGGCTGAGATATTGTCAATATGACGTTAAGCCATAATCATTCATTCATTCACTATCATCAGTTTTAATGCCCGTTTTACTCACAATGACTTCATTTTTGCGTTGTCCCTTTAACATTGTATGGGGTATACCACTGGGACTTGGTGACAAATTTCGATAGATTTTCCCTTCTACTTTCCCTTGGAGGAGAGTGCGAAAGGAAAGGAACTGTGACGTCACACTGTTTTCACGGGCCTGGAAATGGGCACAAGTGGAGTGCCACTGGACAGTTCTCATTGACATATTTCCAATCGAGGTAAATAACACGTGAAAGAATTTGCAAATTTGCGAATTACGTGAGATTTTTAAAACTTTTTTTTTAGGATCATTAATAATTTTATCACGATCTTTCAGGTACGCGCAAACTTCACACATAGCCACTGCCTGCCACTATTCTCTGTAGTCGAACAGTTTTGTATTAAGGGGTGTGCTGCACACAGTGTGAAAGAAATCTTGTCATTGATTGGTTTTGTTTGATTTTTTTTTTTTGTACTGAGAAGCCCAGCAAATACAAACCGATGTGATGGTAGCCATCTTGGTCATACAGTAGTGGGACACAAGTGGCGCCTGTCCACTAGTTACGGAATTCCGCCCTATGGTATTTACTTTGAGCAAATAAATGAAGGATGAGCAAATTGTCTAACGGGGGCTACAGATAGACTGAAAGGGCACACGCCTGACTTATAGCCTTGTTTGGCGAGAAGAGCTCAGTTCCTACTGATTTACCTGGCCCTCAGCATCAGGTACGGCGCAGAGTGGATAGCACGTTACGTGACGTGAGGTCAGGCTGACTTGTACAGACATACACACGTTTACAGAGCAGGTATGGATGGCCATGTCAGTTTCTTTGCTTTTCGTTTGTTGCTAATAAAACAGTTTTTTCATCAGTGACTGATATTTTGGAGCTTTACCACTGGGTAAATGTTGATATCACTTCTCTCAAAGTTACACATGCAGGCATTTTGAGCTACCCTCCTATTCACCCTCCTTTTTGCCCTAGAATACTAAAGCAAGGAAATCTTTCTTGACGTAAACTGTGCACATGGATATAAGTACAGGCGTGTGGAATCCATCGTTACAGTCTCTGTTCCCGTTACCCTATCGATGGCAACTATAACAAAAGTGCACCCTTAGTTTTGCGATACAGTCACCGTAGAGTATCCTTGTGAGAACTGAATGCCACATTGGACTGCTCTCTGATGTGTGAGCCACAAGTCTGTTATCACACAGAGCTGTTCCCCAGTGAGAAACTGACTGTTGTACCAGTGTGCCTGGTGTAAAATTGGATCTTAATCAAGTTCATCCAAATCAGTACATGTTATTTTATACTACTTCAAAACCTTTAGACAAGAGGAGCTGCCACCCTGGGTGGGAGAACACCTCATGTAAGGGTTTTGTCTTGTGCAATTCTTGTGGAATAACACTGTCTTATTTGTATTGAATCAGATGACAGCTTGGTATTTCGAGTAATTCTAAACTAAAAATTGCAATTAACATCACTGCATCTTTGACTGAATTCTCTTTAAGCCATTGCACAAGGGACGGTGTAAGTTGCTTCATTTACATGATCAATTAGAATAAAACTGAAAGTGAGGTAATTTGACAAGAGACTGGATTTCTGATTTCTCCCCGGTTACCTGTGACCATGTGCCAATTTATCACATTGTCGTCGCTGATCTGGTTTTACTCTCTAAGCTGTAGTTTTTAATATTTATCACATAGGATATGGCCATATAGGATATTGATACTCCCATAACCCATGTCTTAGTTTGATGGCGGCCGATTTTATTTTCAGTTCTGAGGTGTCAGTACATAGATGTCAGAACAATGTTACATTCGTTTCGTTTCTGACTTGATCCGAGTGAGATTTTAGAGGATGTTTCGATGGGCCCATTCCCCACGTCAAATTGGTTCCTGTAGATAGTTGTGCGTGCCACCTTGCCCCTTGAGCGACCCTTGTTGCCTGTAGATAGTTGTGCGTGCCACCTTTCCCCTTGAGCGACCCTTGTTGCCTGTAGATAGTTGTGCGTGCCACCTTGCCCCTTGAGCGACCCTTGTTGCCTGTAGATAGTTGTGCGTGCCACCTTGCCCCTTGAGCGACCCTTGTTGCCTGTAGATAGTTGTGCGTGCCACCTTTCCCGCTGAGCGACCCTTGTTGCCTGTAGATAGTTGTGCGTGCCACCTTGCCCCCTGAGCGACCCTTGTTGCCTGTAGATAGTTGTGCGTGCCACCTTTCCCCCTGAGCGACCTTGTTGCCTGTAGATAGTTGTGCGTGCCACCTTTCCCCCTGAGCGACCCTTGTTGCCTGTAGATAGTTGTGCGTGCCACCTTTCCCCCTGAGCGACCCTTGTTGCCTGTAGATAGTTGTGCGTGCCACCTTTCCCCCTGAGCGACCCTTGTTGCCTGGCTGTACTGATCCTATGGGTTCATGAACTGATACATTGCGACATTGCAATTCAACGATTTACCAAACTTATAAACTCGCTTCAGTTCACTGTTCATGTCTTTTAACATTGCTCTTTTGATAAGATGTTAATTTACTGCTGTGTTCAAATAATACGACCCCTTCTAAGACATCAGCATTGATGTCGGCGCACCGAAAGTCAGCGCAAAGCAGTTGCTTCCTGTACGTAAAGTGTCGGCTTAAGTTTACTTAAATATTCATCTTTTTTCACAGAGTGTACTGGTAAAAGGAATTCACACATATACACCTGTGGATAAAAACATAGAAAAGATACACTGATTGTCTGACGTCATAGTTTTTATTTGATAAAGTCCGGGGCCCTCCTCTGAATGTAAATATCATTTATTTTTACAATGGCAAGGTTAAAATTATTTGTTGGATCTGAGATATCACGTGACGTGGGATACAGTTAGCCGAAGAGCAGACATTTGTCAATGAAAATGATCTGTATCTGCCAGGCAGATATATCATACATCCGTCGGTAGTTTATGTATGGAGATAGAAGCTTATGGGAACACTAACGTTATCGATCTATGGGGAATGCGGATGTCTTTATTTCTGCGTTTTGTAGAAAACTGCGAATGTACATTGTTCTGAAAGATGCAAATCTGCGGTTAAGAGTTATGGCGGAAGTCACTTTATCTGTGACTCGCATTGTTGTACACATACATACACAGCCCCGTGTCTATAAGTCAGTTTGCTATATTAAACATGGGGAATATAGAACCTATATACTTGATAATGTTCTGTAAGGAAAGCTTTGAAAACTACAAACAAAGCATGCACAGAACATATCCCATAAACTTTGCCATTTTTGACGGCTAGCATTCGTTCGTCTGCAGGGATAGCTGCACAGTTTGTTGTGTAGATCCATTTGTTTCTCGAGGCAGTGTGTCACTGTTAAGAATAGCTGGCATCATATCACTTGTTTGAGGACGTCGGGCTCAAAGCCTCAGGATGAATTATAAACGTTCATATGTCCTCCTTGTAATGGTTTGATTTAAAATAAATAGCAGGCCATTGTAAAGACGCCTTGTCTTTATGTTCAGCAAATGGTGGCCCACAAAAGCAATCTATTAGCGCCCTCTCTGTTTTAATAAGATAGCTTTACACTTGGTTAGATAGGGGCGATAATTTTAATGAAGAACCTATGATCATGTTGTATGATTTATGTCAAGAAACCGATAAACTACAACAATAATTAACTTATCATATTTACGTCAGGCATGGTTGTCTTATAATTGCTTTTGTCAAACAGGCAGTATTTACTGGTACATAGTGGAACATAGTGAAATATTGATATATATTTATTTATCTGATTGCTGCTTAACGCCTGTGATTTTTCACTTATATGATGGCGGCTGGTTTTATTTGTTGAGATGCCCATATTGTAAACCAGGGACATTCGTCACTGACGAACTTTCCCACATGTAAAGTACAGATAGAGTATATTTGATCTTCAACGAGGGTTGAACTGAAGAAAAGGCCAAACTACTGTCGTCCATCGCTTATTGTAACGAAGGCCCCCTAAGCTGAGAGCGAGGCATTGACAATCTATAGGCCTCTACTTTGATGAGATCTAACACATAGTATTGGTACCATGGCTAACCATCCAGAGACCCTTTCTACCATGTTCCTCGTCTTTGTTCCATCTGCGGTTGTGATGCTGATTAAATGTGCACGAGCTATTCAGACTCGTTTTAAAAATTGTAAAATAAATGTGTCCATGTATATTTGCACGCAAAGCTCTCTATATACCCTCGGGGAACAATGGGTCGTTGCATTTTACCTACTTGAACTTGTCAGGAAAAATTTGTTTACGGCGGAACAAAGAAGAAAAGGAAAACGGGCCTACTTTTGAGCCAGCCTGTGAGAGTGTAGATTTTGGAAATCTGGAGAGAGTCTCTGTACAGCCTGACTATTGGCTGACCGCAGCGAAAAGAATTGTGGATTTCTCAATGAGATGTTTTGTGTATTACCAGTTGTTGTAAGCCTGTTAGCGGTGGATAAATCACAATCCGTCTGCAGAGACTGAGAGTGGAGAGATAGCTGTAACTGCACACACACACACACACTGACAGCGTCAGCGGTATCGTCAGATCAGCGTATTCTAACGGTATAGAGAGAGAGAGAGCGCACACCTGTCGTCACCTGGCTTGACTCATATACCAGCATCCTTCACGAGGATTTGAATTTCGCACACGGAGCCTGTGTCTTTTTGCTCTCAGGTAAGGAGTTTATGCCCTGTCGATATGTTCGCCGACCGAATATACACCCTCGGTACATCTTGATACATATGTTTTACTTTTATGTACAAGGCTCATACTGGACTCTTTTTAATTGTCTTCGGATAATTCAAGTGCCAATATACTTTTCTATCACTGAAGCATACCATGTGCATGAATCTCGTTTAACAAAGCGATTTTTCTGTATTTTAAAAACACCTTAACTGCACTCAGTATGTATATTCAGGAGAAATCCGTTAAACTTAATAATTTTAAAATGAAAATTGCCGCGTGTGGTAGGACTTCTTATGAACCTCTGTTCAGATCCTTAAATCAGGAATGGATTCGCACCCCTCGCGCATGTAGAGTCTTTACTACAGATACATCACTTTGTCTTTCACTCGCTAGCCCTCGTGTCCTTCCTGGTAATGTGGCGTTCAGCCATAATCATTCTTTACGAATACACAACCGATCAGTCCTCGCTTCGTTACGAGTACATTACTTTGTCTGTTACCGATCAATCCACGTGTCTTTACGGCTACGTAACTTTGTCTGTTACCGATCAATCCACGTGTCTTTACGGCTACGTAACTTTGTCTGTTACCGATCAATCCACCTGTCTTTATGGATACATCACTTTGTGTTTTATCGATCAACCCTCGTGTCTTTACGGATGCACGACTTTGTCTGTTACCGATCAACTCTCATAGCTTTACGCCTACATCACTTTGTATTTTACTGATCAGTCTTCATGTCTTTGCGGGTACCGTACATCACTTTGTCTTTTGTCGGCCAACCCTGTGTCTTTACGGGTACATCACTATTTCTCATCAATGGACACACCTAGTATCTGTTTTTGTATCAGTTGATGTGTCAGCGCGTGGTCAGTGCTGCTCTGTTAGCCCCTCCCTCTCCAGGGTAGGATATTGTGTAAACCTACCGGACCATATCCGTGTAGACATTCCTTTTTGTGATATTTGAGAGTTTACCATCAGATAGGAAACATCTCAGAGTGTACAGTTGAGAAGACGTGAGTTGGGTACAATCAGGTGAGTTATTCAGCCGAGCGGGTCGGGGCAACCAGTATGTCTTTATATAACACCAAATATGAACTCAGTATGAACTCCACTTTGTCGTGTAATGTTTTATCTTTTGACTCTGCAATGTGATAATTTCTGTCTGTCCAAAAAGTCAAGGATTTTTTTTTAGGTCAGAATACTTTACTGGCAAATTGGGAAGGTATTTCATGTGGCGCCTCGGATTTCTTGAGCTTGAAGTACAGAGCACTGTAGGAGTTTGTGTTATTTACTACCATTCTGACAATGCGGCCAATGTTGCCTGTTGGATCAGCCTTATGATATGTGTCTGTAATCACGGAATGCTGCCGCCATTTTATTGCCACTGGAATCTTTTGACCGAAAAACATTTGTTTAAGTAATTGCCTTAATTCGTATTTCCATCAGATTTCTGGAAATGTGTAGTAAATGGCGTTTTATAACACTTTTTTTGTCAGTGTCTTGAAAACTATGGTATGTTTCTTGTACTTAATTCATAGATGTTTCCAGCGGTTTACCGCTAAGAAACATTTGGATGAACTGATTGCAACAACTCGGGTGGGGGGGGGGGGAATTTAGTTTGTATTGGCGTTTTCCGTCCCACTGGGGCGATGCACGCCAGACGGGTTTTGAGGTTGTTAGCATTCGGTAGGTTATGTTGGTCAGTATTGCAACAACTCCTTTTTGACGCATCGCTTTATAACTGACCACGCGGATTATTTCTATACGGGCTCACAAACGCTCAGCGCGATATTAAGACCCGTTCCTTTGATGTAATGTCGGACTTGTTCATAAACTTCGTTTGCATCCTTTCAACGAGAAATAAGAGAAAGTGCCAGGTAAAAATGGTGTTCATAGTTTTCTAACCCGCGTAAGAAATTCATAGACTAATGAATGAAAAGTAAAGAAGATTATATATTACAACTGACTATGTAGACCTGTTGAGGTTGGGTGGGGGTGGAGAGAGAGAGACAGTTGAGGTATTCACGTTTGTACATATGACTGGTTAGAGCATTGTTCGTGCCCCTTCAGAAGTTTTACAGCTTTACAAATGTGATCCCTGAACTGCTGTTGCTTTTCGACTGTTTTGGTTATCTCCTGACCTGTATCCCCGCTAGGCATAAGCTGTATGGTTTTCCTGAGTTGTTGTGGATTTGCCTTCGCCTAGAATCACTACCTATACTACACCGCGTCTCTTGAATCTCTTGAATATGCTTTCGTGGCTCTCTAAATTATGACTGGAGAAGGAAAAACAAGGCAAATAGACATTATCATGTCCTGCATGTGGTGGTGGCAGATAGCGGGTAATCCTTTCGTGTATTCATTTACCTGCATGAGGTGTGCCAAATTCTGTTCTTGTCCATTTTACTTCATGAGGTTTACTCCTGACTTATCGGGCTTGTGGTTCTAATAACCTTCCCGCCTTCTTGCATGTCACCAGTGTTGTTAAATGACTCGTATGCATCCACGGATTGAAATCAGGCGATATGACAGATAGATGTGAGAATAACCTAGATGACTATCTGGGAAACTAATACTTGGCTCCTCGGTGATAGTTTGAACGGCACGCATGATCTTGTTGACAGCATCCAACTTCACCGAAATCACCTGTGTACAGTAATGTTAGGTACACATTACTCGATTTGCACAGGTGAAGTTCAAACGGATCGTGAAATCTGCCTGTGTGATTCTCAGCTTTGTGTGCTTTACATGTTCAGGGGTTTCATCGTCGAACACCTAACAGTTGTAACGTACCGCCTGCCTCTGTATACCTGTAATTGATACGAGATAAGTTGTTTTTGACCAAATGGCACAACATCTGTTGTCGGTTCATGCAAAAATGGAAGTTTAATAGACGTTTTGCTTGCCTGTGTATCGACTCGTTCAGCACAATATACATATACTCTCTCCACAAGAAACCATGGCGTAGCCCTGTGGCATATAGTGGGGACACCAGGTGCAATTGTGACCTGATGTCATCGACGAATGAACTCATGTTGCTTGTTTTAGGATTACTGAAATTCTGAATATCTGATTATGTTGCTGGGAAGACGATAAAAGAGTATTAAAATAAATTATCCCACTTTGGCCTACACCAGTTTTAGTTGTGAAAATCACATATACGTTTATTTTTGAGATAATATATTACAAGATGTGTTAATTCACAGGTTACAAACTGTGAACAAATGGATATTCTGCAATAAGTTGCAAAACACCGATAATAGGAGAAAAACGTGATCTGCGTGGATCTCACGTATTATTTCACATGGTGATTTCACACCACCATTATGATTGTTATTTTACCGTGAAAACACCTGGAAACTTGTTGCCAGACCTCTCACCCGTAATTTTGCGAAACGTTTATAACTGTGTACAGCATGGTTATCAACCCATGCAGTACTGTGACTCGAAGTAGTGTCTGCCATACTGTGTGCAGTCACAAGAAAGCACAAAACAGCTGGACACTTTGATCTGTTATATTCTGGGCTGAGAATACAATCTGTGTGTCATCTGCTAAGAGTTTGTAACAGCCGTAATCTTATTAGTCACTGGTTTCTGGTGGCGACACTTTTTAAAACCCAGAATGCACATTTCAGGATCTCTCGTGTGATGTAAGAGGTGTCGTAAACTGAAAGTGAATGGTTCAACCAAGCAAGGGATATTTCAGAGAAATGAAAACATGATTTGGCTATTTAGATTGTTGCATTATATGAGTACAGCATTTTATTTTGACGGACTTGTTAGGAATACTTGCAAATTTGCATCTCTGGATTGATATGTCGCACTAGCGAAAAATAAGGCCACTGTAGGCCAACGCCACGTCTTTTTCTTTAAATAATTGTATTGTGTTGTTAATCTAATCAACCTCCATAGATTAACACAGTGTGTTTAAACTGACACTAAATCACTATCAGATGACGTTTAAACACTATAAAAATGACGAAATTAATGAGAAAAAATTTCTTTCGAGGTAAACAAATATGTAAGGCAAACGCTGTTGTTCATGGTAACGTCACAAATCCAGAACAAAACAGAGGCTTTGATCGCTTAGACGGCTGTATGCCGCGAGACAGCCACCATCCTCCTAGTGTTTGGCAGAGACAATGCGCCTGCGGACATACGCCGGGTAGGTTTTCTATTGGCTAAACTGACGGCGGAGATTTGCTCTTTCCTGTGGATTACAGGCCTGTGACTCAGTGAATAAAAACGACCACATCTCATAGCCTAAATCCCTCGCACATCCTTCTCCTCACAGATATAAGTGCGTAAAAAACTCACTTTTTAAAACCGAGTGAAATTTCCGATTCTTTATGAGAAGAAAAGAGAAATTACAGAAGTACAAGATTTTCCCATTCGGAGCCGCACTGTATTCCCTTAGCTATTTAACCTAAAGTTGAATAAGCCTGAATGTAATTAATTTCTCCAAGTATAAACGATAGAAGCTTCTGTGGTAGAGAGACTTAAATACTCGCCTTTAACGGTAGCTTATTTACCTTCACAAATAATATGAAGAGAGAAGGAATGTCAGCGCGGCCAACGATTGACAAGGTGTCAGACTTGATGCAGTTTTTATACCCCTTTCTGAATTTAATTAACTTACAAGAGGTGTGTAAACAAATATTCACTAACGCCCCCATTCACTGACTTCTTTGTCTTAAAGAAAGCACAACTGTGCCGGTATAGAAATCATACCCTTGATAATAATCTTGAAGATCAGCCCTATGAGATGAGGCAATTTCGTGTCACGTAGCGACAGCTGACTTAAAGTTCCTAAATGTACACCTAAGTTTCAGATTAATAGACGTGTAAAACAAACGTTTTCTTACAGATACATAAAGTACCTAGCACGTAAACCTCACGAGCTCTGAATAGTGTGATTTTGAATTCCTGGTCTAGTCTAAACATATGGCCCCTCTGTGAGAAACTTTGTCATGGTGTGCCCTTCACAATGCATGCTGGATTAAAACGAGGTCGACTAATGATTCGAGCAATTGTTTGGCTGTGAACGTGTGTAATAAATTACAGCTACAGAACTTATCCAACGATGTTTTTCGCTCATGACCAAAAGACGCACAAGTCCTACTTCTTTGTACAGTTCTGATCTTCCAATCCTTCTGTAAACAGCGGGGCACAAATAGGACCAACGATCTCCAAATCATTCTATCAACAACGGGACAAAGCACTTATAAAATCGCCGTACTATATCCGATAGCGGACAAATCTCATGACTTGAGATCGCGATCGAACCAGTAACAGCTTGATTCGAGCCCGCACCGTCATGGGTCAGGGACTCGTGGTCTTATCCGAGTCTGGGTTCGAACCAGTGACCTCATGGGTCAAGAACTAGTGATCAACGAGGGCAATCTTGACCACTTCATCAGCAAGTGTGCCTTTTCATAACCGGTTGCCCTACACATTTCATGAATTATAAAGCCATAATGAATGTATAGTTTAAGTTAAGTGTAGACATATACATATAGAAGGTGCCTGTAGACATATATTTATAGAAGGTGCCTGTAGACATATACTTATAGAAGGTGTCTATAGACATATGCTTATAGAAGGTGCCCGTAGACATATACTTATGTATGTCCACAATAAAGATGCAGCATTTTTTTCATC
The DNA here is from genome assembly GCA_016165875.1 of Acanthopleura granulata. Classification (NCBI taxonomy): domain Eukaryota; kingdom Metazoa; phylum Mollusca; class Polyplacophora; order Chitonida; family Chitonidae; genus Acanthopleura; species Acanthopleura granulata. The sequence continues at coordinate 46,990,433 of JABBOT010000080.1, read as the reverse complement.
AAAACGTCTAAATTTGTCAGTATTCAACGGAAAATCACTGACGGACGTAATATTTTCCTCTCTGTTTGAGTTTCGTGGGCATGCGCAGTCTTCTAGAGAACCTCCGGCACGTTTTAGTCTCTCCATGCCGAAGGGTGCATGTCTTTGTTATTTGATGAACCCTTAAGACGTGCCGTTGTCAGATAAAACGTCCTGGGCCTGGAAAAAAGAAAATGACAAAAAATGTATATATTTCTGCAGAAGTTTGTCTGCCTTGTGCAGATTTTAGCTTTGTAGAAATGGCGTTAGATGTAGGGAAGTTGAACTGCACTGATGTTTTCTTTCTGTTTTCATTCAAACAGTGCAAGAATCCATTTCCGAGCATCGTTTTACATAGCGGTTTCGGTGTTTCCCTGTGGATATTTACGGTGCTGAACTTTGAGTGAAGACTCAGGTTGCAATTCCACACCTTAAGAGCCTTAGTTGGATTCAGACAACAATGACGAAAGGCAAGCAAATCATCTCAGGGGTGAGTATGAACTGCACCTTTGCACGTTAATTCTTGTTTATAGACACATATGTCCTAAATTTTGTGCGACTTTCCTACACAATGGCATACAGTAGTCATTACCCCGTGTATCCGTCTGCAAGGCTAAGGCGCACCTAAAGTTAATCGGGGGCTTAAATTACCGATAATGACAAAATCTCTATTATTTGTCCTTCACCTAGATCTGCCAAGATTCGGGCTGCTAGGGTAGTTTTCTTGGTTTTAACAGTTAACGTTAAGGTATGTCCTGAGATAAAATGAAAACAAAAGGAAATTGGGAACAATTAAAAAAGGCTAAGTTCAGTGTTGTATGAGAAGGAAACCAACCATGCGGGGATGTCACGAGGTCGTCGTGGGTGTCGACTGGAATAAAGCGTAACGACACTTTCTCTTCAAAGAGATATTCCGGCATATTCCGGCATTTCAGCAATTCTCTCGATACGAGAATTGATCTATGTAGCCACTGGTAGAGTTATTGATTGGAAACTCGGTCTAAATTATAACACACTTTTCGAAAGTAGTATGAAAACATTTAGTGAACAAATTCACTTCAATTGTCATAATATTTCTAATCACCCAAATTTTTGTTTGGTAGAGTTTATGGGTACAGGGTTGCTCTGGTGATCGTATACTAAGAGATAGCCTTCGATACGAGACAGTCTGCACTTGTTTTCCTGTGATACTGCATGTATGCAAGCTTGGTGTTAGGGGTTTTAAAACGCTATAACATGTAAGGTAAAATGTTGTGTCACAATTCACAAAACTGCAAGTTACCACCACAAGTTAGTCACAATGGAAATTAATGGAAGAATTACTTCTCCTATTTTGTGGATTAAGCTGTCTTTCCGATTGAATCTACAACTCAGAATCGGGATCTTTCGATGAATTTGAATTTAAGGCTTCAGCACAACCGTGAAGTCAGTATAGGTCATTGTATATTATATCAGGACATTAGATGTAATCTGTTGGGAATAAGTTGGGCAAAGGAAACAATTGCCAGAGATTTTCTTGAACTGTACGCATTATATGTCCAACAGACAAGGTTAGACTTATTCGTCGGTACTTTTGAACACTGTAATCAGCGGTTTCAGCGAAGCCAAAGATGGTCACTATTTGCTTTTATCTAATTGGACTCACTCTGTTCTCCCGACTACACCATGGCATGTTACGCTCGTGAAACAATGCCCCAACTGGTATTTGTGTAAAGCTTAGTCGAGCTTGCAGACATTCGTATGTTCGCACACCCACTGTTTTCTATGAGGTGACACATAGCTTTGCATTGTGCAACGAATACCGTACTTCATTCGGCTGATGCGTGTTGGAACAAGGCGGTTGGGACTGACAGAGAGGTGCTTTACGTAGTGCTTCTACGCCTCAATAGGCGGTGAGAGTGGGATCAACTGAAACGAGAACCTTTTAATTGATGCCCCATATTTGCGGGCCATAGTACAAGCGTCACACAGACCTGCTATGCGTTGAGCAAAATCAAATACCTGAGCCTGTCAGTCGACCGTGACGCTTTAGACCGTCTCTCTCCCGAATACTTGGACTGGCTTTGCCCAAAACAGCCATTGATCTTGTTTACATTTAAAGCTCACATGTTACTAACTCTGAGTCAGATAAACACCTTAGGGGAACATGTCACTGGAATATCCCAAGCAAATCGTGACCTCTGTGTTGTGTTCATAAAGGTTCGTACCCGATGAATTTTGTTGTAGCAATAAGAATTAGTGAAAATGTTTGTTCCTTGCAACTTTACTTGAATTTACGCTTCTTTTCAAAATACAATGTCCCTTCAAATATGGTCGACAAAATAGACAAAAACACATCAGTGGGCGTCAGTTTAATTGCACCCACGCTAGTTTTTGAGAGACAAATGTTCTTGTGCTGTGTGTGGTAACAGTTTTTAATGCCAATGACAGATGTGTTTTAACAGATATGAGTTTAACTCCATCTGCTCTGTATCAACGAAGCAGTCCAAACCTGTGAGGTAGAAAGATATGATGGGTAGAACCCCTACGGTGTAATACAGTGAAACTTGCCAACACCGACACATCTAAAAACCGACACCTTGTCAATACCGACCATGCTGGTCCGTCCGTTTTTATCTCCATTTACAATTCATGTTACTTTTATTGAATGCACCGATATTCTGAATACTGACAGGGATTTCCAGTCTCCATCGTATTTAGTGTATGTTATCCACACGGCATAATCCGACACATTGTTTTCCAAATTTTATGAAATCAAGCATGACTAACCGATCTGCTAATAAACATCGTGTGGAAATGTACGAGCCCTTGATCGATAAGTTCATCTGGTTCAGTCTTACGAGACTTTCCCCAAGTCCTAAACCGACACGCACTGTTGGTAAATTTACTTTAAGGGATTTCCTAAGATGGAAACAGTTTTACTTTGACTTGACAAGTATGAAAAAATTGCCGATGTGGTAAACAACGCCTCAGAAGTTGAAGTTGCACACGTTTACTCGTTAGCTTATTTTTTGTCAGTATTCCTCTACGTATTAAAAGAAATAGTTATTAGGACCCCCTCCCCCGCTCAACTTAATTCACTCTGCTTGCTTGCACAGAACACGGTAACTGTTCTTGTTGCAGACGGTATATTCCACAAACGCAGAACAGCTTGCGTAAACACTGCAGAAGCTTTGTGCGGCGTCAACATTTTAGCTTAGTATTGACCGTCACTGTTTACCACTCTGTCCACTCTGTAATTTACATACATGGACTGAGAGGTCCAACATGGTCCAACGGTGCAAACGTTTAGTACAGCGTGTATACCACTGTCTCAGAAGGGAACAGTGTGTGTTTCTAAGTAGCAGGTAATCGCCATTAGATGTAAAATGTAAGAAATAAAAATAATTTAAACCAAAACATGAAAAATGAAGAGAAAATAAAAATAAAAAAGAAAACCGTGAGTGCCTTTCCATCACCATGATACTAGTTTTCCGTCACCCGTGAAGAAAAAAAAACTGTTTATACAACTGCCTCCAGCTTCCGACATATAGTATATACTTGACAGCCTCATTAGGCCTGGGGTAAAATTAAGTCGGTGAAAATGTTAGTCAGTTACCGATATAGAGGTAGAAAAAAGGAAAAAGATGACAGAAAAAAACGAAAACTAGCTTTCCGTGTTATGTGTTTACACTTATAGTCATATTTGTACACCTTTATTAAGACTGAACTTTACACAAATTTATTCTAGCCGTTGGAAATCCAATGAAGTCATGCTTGAAGTTGTAAATTGTCACGGGTGAACAATCTAGTCATCAGCCGCAATCATAAGAGCATGGACGTGTACATACAATGCCATCAGCCTCAATCACAACAGCATGTACGTGTACAAACAATGTCATCAGTCTCAATTACAACAGCATGGACGTGTACATACAATGCCATCAGCCTCAATCACAACAGCATGTACGTGTACAAACAATGTCATCAGTCTCAATTACAACAGCATGTACGTGTACATACAATGCCATCAGCCTCAATCACAACAGCATGTACGTGTACAAACAATGTCATCAGTCTCAATTACAACAGCATGTACGTGTACATGCAAAGCCATCAGCCTCAATCACAACAGCATGTACGTGTACACGCAATGCCATCAGCCTCAAACACAACAGCATGTACGTGTACATGCAATACCATCAGCCTCAATCACAACATCATGTACGTGTACACGCAATACCATCAGCCTCAATCACAACATCATGTACGTGTACATAAAATGCCATCAGCCTCAAACACAACAGCATGTACGTGTACACGCAATGCCATCAGCCTCAAACACAACAGCATGTACGTGTACATAAAATGCCATCAGCCTCAATCACAACAGCATGTACGTGTACACGCAATGCCATCAGCCTCAAACACAACAGCATGTACGTGTACATGCAATACCACCAGCCTCAATCACAACAGCATGTACGTGTACATGCAATACCATCAGCCTCAATCACAACATCATGTACGTGTACACGCAATACCATCAGTCTCAATTACAACAGCATGTACGTGTACATAAAATGCCATCAACCTCAAACACAACAGCATGCACGTGAACATACAATAACATTGGTGTTAAACCCAGCAGCGCCGTAAGCACACGTAACGCTACTAGATCTGAGGGCTCTGGTCGCCCTGATAGTTACCTACAAGTAGCTCAGAAGATCCTGATCGCCACGATAATTACCTGCACATAAGGCTGCTAGTTCTGAAGGTCCTGGTCTCCATGATAGTTACCTGCTCCTGATCGGTATGATAGTTACCTGCACGTAACGTTGTTAGGTCTCGATCCCTCGGCCGCCATGATAATTACCAAAGCTCGTCCATGGGAGTTGGAAGGCAACTACGGGTGTGCTTGGCGTCAGGAACACACGTAGGGAACGACGTGGAACGATAAAATTTGAACACATCATAATCTTTCGTTGGCGTCTCATGTGTGGGAACGAACATGGAATTGAAAGTCATTGATATTGGTTTAGCGTTATTATGTGTCCCCCACCCACACCCACCATCATTTATCACACCGCTATAGGTAACTGGACACCGTCAATTCACCTGCTGCTGGCGGGCATGGGAAACCGTCAAGCTGTGAACTCACAGACAACGTGTTGTCAGTGTAGCATACCGCCTTGGCAAGCTAACCCTCATCGTCTACGTGAAAGATTCTGTAGTAAAACGTTCAACAACGAACACTAAATCAATGAGCTCAAGAGTTTATACTTTCAACAACACTCTCTGAAGGTGTTCTGAAGTTTAATAAAATTACGATAAACGTCTTATCCACACTGATATTAACAATGTGGTTTGTGATTTGTATTGTGGGAAGTATACTGAAGTGTAACCATAATCCATTAATCATTATCTAATGTCCTGTTTATGACAATTGACATATACCCCGTCTAAAGTACGTTTCCCCAGTGATAATTCCATTTACAGTATTTAAGTTTAACATTCTGTCCTCACTTTGAAAGTGTCCAGGAAAGCAAAAGCCCTATGGTGAAAGAGAGTTTGCACTGGTTCTTGTCACCTGGAACGGTCAGTCGTGGTCAAACTGAATTTGACCTGTAGATCAGCTGGTTATTTTAAGTCATTTCCCTTTCGTGCCAGGGCAGGATGTTCGAGCGCAAGTTTGATGTGACACCGCGGACAGTGTCGTGTCTCCTTGAATGTTTTCACGCTTGGATTTCCTACCCTTGCTCTGAAGGTCGTTCTTTACGTCAGGTGTTTTGGACAGGCCTAAACCATTGACATTTACATAATCATATTAACGACCCACTAACATATTCAATCGATAGAGTCAGACAATAAAGTCAGCGGAGCGTAAGAGGCTCAAAAGGCGCAAGGTAACAAGTAAGCTTACTCATATATTAACGCTGTAATGCAGTTAAATTGTGAAAAGAAATTGTCAAATTGGATTTTTTTAGACAGATCTGGCTTTAATAGGTTGGCTTACTTTTAATACAGCAGAACAAACCTTTACGAACTGTCTTACAAATAAAAATTTATTTAAAACCAAAAAATTTATAATTATAATGCGTTGCTACGTGAATATCTAATTATTTATTCCAATTTGGATGGCTTTGTGGCCGTTGTAGTGTAAAGCCTGCCATTCTTAAGCACGGAATACTTTGTGCATGCCTTTACGGAGAACAGAAGACAAACATGGTCGCCATCTTATACTACAGTCAGATATAACATCATTCATGTACCAAAAACCGATGTATTGTATCGATATCTATAATTTTCGTGTTCGAGTCTGTTTTCGCTCTGAACTAGTCTCGCGAGATTTTTTAGTCGGACAACACCCATCTGGCCTGGCTAGCTAAATATCCGGTGTCAAAGGACTTTTTCCAGGTCAGTGATTATGAGAGGCATGTTAGAATACCTTTGAATTCCCGGAGTGAGAGTGCTCAAGGCGGTCAGCTAACAAACGCGTCATCTAGAGAATGAGTAAGTGAAAGTCAAAGCGCTGAGGAATCACGAAAACCAGCGCTCTCGTCACGGCCGGCGAAGTCGTTTGGAAAGAAAGCCTTTACTACAAAGAGGTTAATTATACTGGAATGTAACATGTACAGACCTTGACAGAGTCCCGCGCTGAGCTCATTCATATACAGCGATAATGTACTCGGACCAGATAGGGAAAATGAATCGAGAGATTTGTGAATAAAAACAAAATTTATTATGACATATGGCTATAGTTCTTTCCAGTCTGTCCAGTGAAAATGAAAACTTCAAAATGCATATCGGTGGCCATACTCTAAAATCAGAATTTGATTAGCAATATGTTAACGGACAAACCTATGAAAAACCGAACTGAACACTCACATGTTTTACCTCAACTGCAGATTGCGCAGAGGCGAGGGGGTGGAAGGTAGAGGCTACAGCGCAATTTGTGGATTAATCATACATCACTGGTTTTCATAGTATGAAATGAACCACACAAAACCCTTAATTCCACACTGCGAGGAATAATATAACAATTTTTGTGATCTTGTGTAAAACGGCTACAGAGATAGTATTTTTTCTTACAAATGTCCAGATCATATACCTTACCGTTTACGGTGACTAAAACTAGGCGTACAGACGGATCTTGTCTTTCTCGTCCAAACCGCTAGGTAACGTTGGCCTATTGCGGTTGATGAGACGCGCTGTGTCACCGTTCAACGTCTATGTCCACAGAATTAATTGTTGTGAAACAATTTTATACCTAACGACCCTAGAAGACCACTGGAGTAAATCATGTCTGGATTGACTGAATGATGCGTGGTCTGGTAGTGTTTATATGTCAGTAAATGTCTTGCAGTAGGTCATAAATGCTATTATTCTGACCATATCTCACTTCTGTTACACGAATTCGGCTCTGGGAAGGTAATTGGGAAGTGCCGTAAAACCTGTGAATCGATCAGTGAGTCAACCAATTAATCCACAAATCAGTCAGTAACTAATTCAGTTTAAACAGCGTAAGATTCCCACAATTTGTCAAAACTGCACAGTGTGCATACGTAGCAAGTGTGCAGGTAATGGGGGCGTCCGTGGTTGGTGACTAGGTTAAGGCATTCTACTCTGGCTGCACTTTGAATATGAAGTCACAGGTCTCCGTGATAATATGACCCAGAAATATATTTGAAAAAGGAGACGCAAAACACAAATCAAACAAGCAGGCCTGGGTGAAGCGACAATTAAACAGACACTGTAGGGCTTTCTTGTGCTTTACGTTTTTATTCACTGTATATATTTAAGATGGCATGGCATATAAAATCGCACAGGTTTGTGTACTCTCCGATGTACTGCGATTCACGATAGTATAATGTATGTTATGGAGCTCTTTTAACGCATGTTTTATGTGTATGAGGTACACACGTCAGTGATCAGAATTTTCTCCCACGACCACACCCATTTTCTAACAGGCACACGGATTTTTTGTGTTGTTATTTTTCTAACCAGTCATAAAATCCTTTTTATATCCTTGTCGGGTTAAAAACCGCACTTATTTAAACCCCTTATTCGTTCCTTGGACTTTCTCGAGTGGCTCGTCCCGGATATAACAGTTTATAGTTTATAACGGTACTCTTACCTACGCTATCCTGTACATTTCTTTACCGGATTTTTCTCCCCCCCCCCCCACGCACGCACGCTTACACACACACACACTTCCCTCCCCTACCTGCCCCATCCTTACTCCCTTTCTACCCCGTCTACCTGGCACCTCTCCGTGGGAGGATACAGAGGTGTGTTTATTGTTAACAATTCCGTCAGCAGGATATGATCAAACAGCTGACGAAGTTTACCCTTGATCATTACTATATTATAGGGCTCTTCATATGCCCCGAAGTCGCATTCATAAGTATAAAGCGAGGGGCTAACAAACGTCGATCAAGTTTTTCTCTTTAGCGCGAACAGGTCCGCTGGACGTTGCGTCGTGTCGATCTGTATACAATAATACCGTACAGATTTGGATTCCAGTCCACAACGCTATCCCATTCAGTGAGGGCAGCTTCATGCTTGACTGAGCCACCGCTATCAAAAGCCGTTGATATGTAAATCCGGCCTACACAGTTCCCCGAATTTTCCCGAATACAGCCGAAGATTCATAAGAGGATTTTTATTCCAGAATTCACACTCGGAGAAGGGAAAGGCGTCCTTCAGGAGGTCGAGAAAACACAACCACTAGCCCCCGTAATTTTCGTTGTCATTTTAAATCTTTTCGAACTGATTGTGAGCAGGAGTTTTAATCACTGAAGGTGTCATATTTATTCTGCATGCGATAGGAGATTTGAGGGAGTTTTTAGTTGTTTATACCTGTAATTCGTCCGATCAGAGAGGAACAACACACAGCCGCAGACATTTACCTGAGTGCCTCAGCTATTTCACCGAGATTCGGAATCTGCCACACGTGAATACTGACGATATAACACTGTTGAGGAGGTAGCCCGGATATTTTCCTATCGAAAGTAGTTACCTTATAATCAACAGTTATTTGGTGTGACTCTCCGAGGATGACTAGTCGAAAGTCTTACGAGCTGTGGGACAATGGCAGTCCTCCCGTTCCCCCGCCCTACTCCGAGGAAGAACTAGGAGCTAACGGTTACCCGGTAAGTCTTTTCACCAGTCAGTTCTCCCCTCCCGAAATCTTTCCCATGAGGACCCGCCTTATACACGCCATAATGATGAACTCATCTACCACAGTGTTCTCGTTTAACCCTGACGTACAGAATACACAATTTTGGAAACGAAGATGTCAATATTTACCGTTTCCCTCAATAGCTATTCGTGCCGGGCTATCTGAGGATGTGTTTACACTGTGTAACAATGGTGGACGTACACATACACGTATCACGCCAGATACACTTATAATGTTCGGTTTATTCCACCTAGCACGAGCGATCCTACTTATCTGAACATATGACACACCTGAAGTAACTTTTAATAGATATATTAGACATGCGTTCATCATATCAGCTGAGAGATTCAAAGAAACCGAGTTCAGGACAATGACATGTAATAGTAAGCAGAACCAATTAGGATCGCTCAGACGTTTTTTTAGTCTTCTAGAGCGTGTCTTGAAACCATAACTCGATCGAACGTGAACCACATTTCATCCTAGGAATGCATAATTCAAACCAAAAATGTTGTTTTAAGACGTGAACTACATACCATGTTGTCGCGCTCAATGCTGTCAGTATGATGTCATGTATTCGTGTAATTCTTGTTCAAGTATTTTAATGACTAAGACACGTTAGTGACTAATACACGTTACGCCTATTATATGAAACTTTACTTTACCTATAAACGGGAATACTAAATCATAATCGTCATTTCACACATGGTTTAGTGATCAAACAACGAACAATGAGCAAATAAGTCTTTACTAATTAATATTTAATCCTACGTTGGCTTCTATCCCATGTCCAACCTAAGACCTCAGAATTGGCCGTCTGGCCAGCGCGGTATCTGACTCCATGGGCAGCGTGCTCCTGTCAGGCAGCACCATATATGGCGGAGTTGGAGCCTATCATAATTTCACGAAATAATACGAGGAAACTAACAAAACGCTCGCCATTATTTATACTCCTCTGTATAGATAAACCCAAACTACACCAAAATGCCCTGGACTTGCCTTGCCACAAGAAGACATTGTATGTATTATGTATACATACGCCTATACTGCACCATATAAAATACATTGTTTTGGGCGCTGATGTCCTTTAGATTGTACCGGGGCGTTTTAATTTGTCACTTTTTGTTAAGTCCTTTTCTTAACTAGCATACATAATCGTTTATAAAATTAGAACGTCTGTATCATGATATGAGCTTAATGAAGTGGTTAACACTGCTGTTGTACACAGATGTCCCCAGCGGAAATGTCCCTGGATCGTAACTCATCCTAAAACTTTTGTATATTACGTTTAATAATAGTTGAAAGGTGCATGTAAAGAAAATTACTTATCGCATTACTTATGCTGTTAATTTTACAGATAAATGAAGCATAGGCCTATATATACATTGTATACACATATCTATCTAAATTAATGTATGCATATTCTTCATGCAGAAGTATATAGACTTTCTATTCACAAACTAAAGGGATAAATCTACTATAAATGGATATGGCGTTGGCCTACAAAGATAGCAATCTTGAAACAAAGCAGGCTATCACAGTCTAATTTATATATTTTAATACGTCTATGGTAAAAAGACATTACCACTGTCGGTAAATAATCGGGAAATGTTTCTCTTCCTTGAAACGTGCACTAATAACGATGCACGAAATGTACGGGTGATTTGCAATGACAAGCCAATATGTGTACGGGTATCAATATGTGTCGGGAATCCACCTGTTGTGTATTATAGGAGCCCCAATGGCTGTCAGCTGCTGACCACATGGAATGTGATGAAAAGCTAAACTATAAATGGTGTGAAACATAATGAAAACTGTAGTTAAGACACAAAATTACATCTTTGATATTTGCTACAACTCTTCTCTGCTACAAAAGTTCTTTTCTTCGTTCCTGAAGCACCATATGGTGTAATTCAAACGCTGCTCAGTGTCTCGTCCATATGCAGGAAAACTAAGACAGCTGACTAAGATCAAGGCAACTAAGAGCCTTTATACACTACGTTATATGTAACCGGTGTCTCACACTTGATGTTACACGTTGTACAAGCGATTCAAACTTGACGTCGAGCACTTGACGTTGTACAGCCTCGGTGATAAATATCCCTGGAGACCGTTTTAGGGAATGTATGTAAAGCTACATCAAACTTAGCTACCATGGTGACGTAGCTGTGAAGTAGGTGCCGCCATGACAGTTACATTGGACATAACTTACACGCTGTTAGTAAAACGGACTCCTGTTCATTGAGCCGTACCCAGTCTCTCTACCACTTAAAGGCAAATATACATATATATATATATATATACACCAGCGCGAGGAGCTACCTAGAGCTTGTTCTCGTCTCCGCTGAGACTAACCGAAGTTTCGTACAGAAAGCAAAAATACTACCTGTATACAACATGATCTACATGAGGTCATCTACAGGCAGAAACAGGTTTGTGGAAAGTTGAGGGCGTCCAGATTGTATTTACCAAACAAGACCTTTAGTGGTGAGTAATCCTCGTGTATGTGGCGACAGCCACTTGGTGTATATGTACTTGTTAATGTAGAGGCTCATTCAGTTGTCTCATATCTTCCCTCACGCGATAAACATGTCAATGTAAAGGGTCGTCAGTTGTCTTGTATCCTCCCTCACACGATGATTATATTTGTGTAAAGGCTCATTCAATTGTCTTACCCTCCCTCACACAATGAACATGTTAATGTAAAGGCTCATTCAGTTGTCTTTCATCATCTCGAATACGATGAACATGTTAGTGTAAAGGCTCACTAATCTGAGAAGAGCTTGGGATGGATCATTTTAACTGCAAACCTCCTACATCTCGACCACTTGCAGTTGTTTCTTCCCTTCATTGTTTGCAAGTGCACGAACCCGGGAGGTATACAGCTGTAATCTAAATGAACTGATGGGCTGAACGAGCTGTTCCATCAACCGCTTCCTTCTCCTGGGGTATCGTAAGGGTAATTGGCAAAGGCCAGAATGGAAGGGGGGGGGGGATCAATTTGAGAACAGAAACAAAGGAATTGAGAGAGAACATTATTTTTTCATTATAACCCTGGTCAACGCATACTTTGAAACAAATACTTTTATGCGCACTGTCAGCAGATAAGATTAAGAAAACATGTGTTTGCATAATAGACACCCAATCCACTGACGATATTGTTAGGAACGAAACGGATATTGTTGATTTGTGCATGTGTATTCTTTTGCCTCAAAAGAAGTGTTTAAAAGATAAAAAAATACCATTTCGCCGAGTTAGCAAAATTTATAATGCCAACACCTATATAGCATAAAAATGAAGGCTTTCAGCTTTTCGTTTTAATGAGCGATGTAGAGCTTAAGGCTTGTGGCGCCATGTGGTGGTATGCGCAGAATGACAAACTGCATTGCATGTACACAACAACAGTGCTGCATACACAGTGCCGCGGGCTTACATAGTGTTAACGATCGCATATGCAATTTCTTTTTTTACATTGTTCTTGTATGTAGGTGTCATTTATTGGGATTTATTTAAATGCGCTGCAAAATTAATTTGATTGAAGAGAAAATTGTCTGCCAAAGCGATAGCGTTGTGAAGTTAAGTGCACTGAGCGTTATATGTGAAAAAGCTTCTGAATAAGCCAAGAGAAACACCCGAGGACATCTATGTTATAAAACCATTATGTGCATCGTAGACATAAATACATGGATCAAGTCTACTCATGCTACCAGCATACCATTTCTGGTTACAAGTTAGCCTTTGTCCACCACATAATCCATTACACTTAAATGTGTGACCTCCGTCTGTCGTTGGCAAACAGGACCAACTAATGTCGCTCTGTCACTCTCCACAAGTGGGCGCAGTGGTTCAACTATTTAAACCATTAAAATCTTGTCCTGAACAAGGCCTACAGGAGCGTCGTGGCGAGGTTACAAGCTCCTAGACGTGCTCCTCATACCACTGATCGACTTTGTACACATTACATTTTGTCGGAGAATAATTCATAAAGCGCCTGGGTTATCAAACAGTTCCAGCTGGAGAAAACCCGCCGCTTTTCTCACGACATAGGAGAAAGCAGCGCTCACTGCAACACTGGCGATTTCTTGTTCTCAGCTGTGCGAGCGTCTGACTTGTTCCGTGGGGGACCGTCACAAAATACCCCCTTCAAGGTCACTGCTTACCTGAAGGGCTGAAGAGCTTAGATCTAGAGCTGCCCAAGAGCTGTTACTGCACCCACAAAGCGCTATAATCCAAGGCTTATGTATGAGCCAGTGTTGATTTAAATACCTGTGCACTTTTCGAGAGGAGAGATTATGTGCCGTTAATATGCAATAAAAACTGCCTTAGCCGAATTTTATGTGCACTGCATGTGAAAATATGCATTTGTTTGAGATGCCGGTGAGCTATAATCAATATAGAAAAGCTGTAAAAACTGCCTCATCATAGATGAAAAGTAGATTATAAAGCATGTTAGACCCGGTAATAACATAGACTGGTAAGAAGACAGTCTCCATCATGGCTGTCAAGTCGGTCATCCGAACTCTCAACAGAGGTGGAGTCTCCGTGGCTCAGTTGGTTAGCGCGCTAGCGCAGCGCAAGGACCCAGAAGCCTCCCACCAACGCGGTCGCTGTGAGTTCAAGTCGAAGTCATGCTGGCTTCCTCTCCCGCCGTACGTGTTAAGGTCTGCCAGCAACCTGCGGATGGTCATGGGTTTCCCCTGAGTTGTGCTCGATTTCCTCCCCCTTTAATGCTGTCCGCCGTCGTATAAGTGAAATATTGTTCAATACGGCGTAAAACACCAATCAAATAAATACATAATTCCCAACAGCGGTGTTCAATTTAAGAAACATTATATGCAGCCATTACTTTTAAGTGGTGAGATGTCTGTCATATATCAGTATATCAGGCTGTAATATTTGGCGTGAACGATCGTTCAGATTACGTGGAGGTTACGCAACATAATTTCGCATAGGCAAACTGCCGCAGTTGTTGCTACTTACCTTGTCAGGTCACGAAATTTGGCGCGAACGAAACAATCGTTCTCACGTCGGTGACGTGGAGTGTAATTGTGCAAACCGATAAATGGGTTAGTACACTGATTTGTCCCTGGGAGCGTCATCACAACAGCGGTGCTCAGCGGATGTTATTTCAAAACAAAACTGAACTACCATTTCAATTTGCCCGGCCCCTCCAAGAGCCTCACTGACCTACATATAACTTAGTTCATGTAGATCATCTCTTTTGCCAATTTCTTCGTCATTTTCCTGTTGAATAACGAATTCTATCTTCTTAATTTATTAACTTTACTGATGATGCTGTCTTGTTGTCACATGAGCTGAGAGAACTTTGAACGTACCAAATGGCTCATCGTGGGCAGCCATTTTGAAAAGTCTCATAACCTGCTTTTGATCCTGAAATGTGACCGAGTTCTGACATAGAAAACATATTGAAAACTTCGACGTTTTGCATTGTCATCTGTAGGCCATGCTTAAAACTTCACAATAAAATCGCGAAAGGCATAAAAACATTTGTTCTTTTTTTTTGTTGTCAATTTTGAACACAGTTAGGTTTGGGTGACATGAGCGCGAACCTCATTGAATTCAGTTTCATCGACATCGAGTCCTTCGGGTGAAGGACTCAGGGTTGCAATGAATGTCAGAATTTTAAAATAATTTCCTGAGGCCATCTACATCGATGGACTACACGTAACTGTATCAGCGCGGTCTTTGCAGGATACGAAAGATCACTGTATCTGCACGTGTGTTTGTCGGGAATGTGAGGCGAATTAAAGTAGGCTAGATGTACCAGAGCTTTGAGTTTGGATAAATCCCATCTACCATGGGTTGGCCTTCGATCGCACGATTTTTGATTAACATAACATGGAAATGCCACTGAACAAGAACTCCGGTTTTGTTGAGAGTTTCTGTTATCCGTGCGGTGAACAACATGTCGCCGGGATTTAAATCAGAGTACATGGATATGTAAGTTGATAGTCGACATGGGTTCGACACAGATAATCATCTGACATGGTCATTCACGGTGAACTCTACTAGATACCGGTATAACAAAACCGAAAGCACATAGGCCTACGTGTTGTGTATAGCCCCTAATGTTCATAGATCGCCACTGGCAGGAAGTGCTTAATTGGCGCTGAACTTGCTAGTTTTGGCCAGACAGTGTGATAGACTGCGTAACCTTTCGCGTAACCTACCGTTCGCGCAGAATCAGAACGACGTAACCGAACGATGAGTTATGTACGTCTGTTTTCACGCGAACGGTATTTCGTTCACGCAGACATTTAAAGAATTACAGCCTGTATATGACCATTTTTACCCACAACGCATGACTACGTTCCAAGGGTAACTAAAACCACTGGGTCAGTATGGTTAATTCAGTTTCAATAAAACTCATATAGGCCTTATTTTCCAATGCCTGGTGTCGCCAACATGTGGCTGCTACACTGGCGTTAAGTTGCTATAAGCCCTAATCATTCATTTCAATGCTTTTTTATTCTGCAAGGTGAATATGTAGCACGTGGAGACGAATGTCGTTTGGCTCGAAATAACGTGAACTGTCAGATCAGAGGTGCTAAGCACATCAATTTGTCAGTCCATAAATAACCAATGTATTCTGGAGCATTCATACAATGCAGTAGTGTTTGGGATGTTACAGCAATGCCCCTCTGATAAGAGGATATATGTGAGTACCGGGTTGAAATGAATATAATATGCACAAATTTCTGTCGACCTTCGCTACATCACTCGGGGCAAGTTCACTTGTATGGGCGTTCTGTTGTGTTATTTGGATATTCTACTGTATTATCTGGATATCCTGTGGTGTTATCTGGGTGTTCTCTGTTCGGAAGTCGACAAACTAATTCCGGATGCTAAGATCATTATATATATCTATATCTACCTATCTATCTATCTATCTATATATATATATAAAATACTTCAAGGCATATATAAGTGCGCAGACATACTGAAGATGTAACCTACAAAAGTTATTGTGTAATTCCATTAATTAAGTGGCCTTATATATAGTTCAGCGGATGGAGGGGGTTTCCCACGGGCTCCACCCTGTTTCTCCCCACCATAGTATTGGCCGCCGTAGTATAAGTGAAATATTCTTGAATACGGCGTAAAACTCTAACCAAATAAATAAAACTTTCCACAAAGAAGATGCTTTAATCTAATGTAACCCTGTGTACTTTCAGAGTAAAGAGAGCGTGGGTACGGTGGACACAGACAGGGTCGACGATGCAGGGGATCGTGGACAGTGGGGCAGTAAGGCAGAGTTCATCCTCTCTTGTGTCGGCCTCTCCGTGGGCCTGGGCAATGTCTGGAGGTTTCCCGTCCTGGCGTATGAAAACGGCGGAGGTAATAATCTTTACTGGGTTATGGTTGGAGTATAGTTTGAACACTCTGACCATAAATGGTGGTCCACAGGCCTTAAGCGTCTCTCTTGACGCTACTCATTGGCCCTCGATCAATGACGTCACAGACTCAGAGCCAACGATGGTTCGGCTGCGGCCTTAAGTCAGGTCTTTCCTGGAGATTGTTTCACCGTGCTTGAATTTAACGGTTTGCTCTGTGAAACAGAGGGCTAGGTATGTTATGAAGGGAAAACTATCCCGGGACATGTATTTGACAATTTAAGGATTCGTCTTAGGCTTGAAGAAAGTTTTATGCGCATGAAGTTAGCTGAAATATGTCAAACGTGTAAGAATGACACAACTGAATGTATCCTATTGTGCGATGAAAAACCGAAACATTATGAAGAGTTAAATTCGACGTAATCCAAGCATTTTACCGCTGTACCTATTGTAGCTTTAATTGTTATCGGACCTTGCTGAAGTTGTATTAAAGAAAACTAGGAAATGTCACGATCGTGTGACAATATAAGTAGTGTGATGATCATAATGTGCTGAATATTATGTTCTCTCTGCAGCCGCTTTCCTCATCCCGTACATTATTCTCCAGCTGCTCATCGGAAAGCCCATGTACTTCATGGAACTGGCTATGGGCCAATTCTCAAACCTCGGGCCGACTGGAGTCTGGAAGATGAACCCGATGGCCAAAGGTAATGCACGATTTTCATCACACGAATTTTTGGTTCATAATAGTATGCAAACATTTTTATTAGGTACATTTATGAAATGTGTTTTTTTGTTGTTGATGATATTAGTTTATGTAAGGCTTTTTGCTTCTAAAATATCATATCGTATGATATTTATTTGCGAACAGCTGACAAAAAAGTTTTTGAAGCTAAAGTTAATAACTTATTTTAATCTGTTGGGCAAAGAGATAGTTTCAAAAATATATAGAAGAAAGAGATTGAAGTAAATGGCCTGAATCACAAAAGATATTGATTTGGACGATATGAATGTGAAGTCGAATTATGTATTTGAAAGTAACTAATACTTACTTTAATTTCATTGAAGGGATCGGAGTTTCCATGGCTCTTATTTCGATCATCGTAGCCATCTACTATAACGTTATCATGGCTTACACTCTCTACTACTTCTTCGCCACAATGCAGACCACGTTGCCATGGACAACCTGTCCTGATGTGAGTAAATCTTTTGTTGCTTTTACCTCCATCCTTAATAAATCTCTCTGCACCTGAATCTACACCAGATTCCTTGTCTCATTTAAACAAAATGCACAGTAAAACGAGCTTGGACACTTTGGATGTATGCGAGGACTTTCCGGGTCGTAAATTTCTTAATTTTTTACTTTTTTCTTGGAGGGTTCATAATGGTCTACGTGGAAAGTAAATGGAAGAAAACAAATCTCTTTACCAGTAGTCTCACACACCCATGATAATGTCTATAGAGTACGTTTTTTAGAATGATTTTCCAGAATTATGTTAATTGAAGATCTGAACCGGATATAATCTGATTCTAAGTCCTCTTCATTTTAGAGCACCTGGTTGGACAAGGGCTGTGTGACGCGGGATTCGGACACCGTCATGGGAGACGTCAAACCGGGTCTCATGGGCTGTAGTGAAAACTTTACATCTGTCTACAAACTCTGTATCTGTGACGAAAAAGACCTCCGTCTAAACTACAACATAACAGATGGCTGCTCTTTCGACATTTATTACGTCTACGAGGAAATGGAATATGATGAGAATAAGCACAACGATTCCCTGGTGACGGTCTACCAGAAAGACGGTAAAAGCATGGTGAATGTGACAGTGCCCAAGGTGAACACAACGTGTGATTCATGGTGCGTCCAGAGACGGACAGCAGCCGAGATATACTTCTAGTAAGTTCCCGTCGTCCACCGCTATCAGAACCTTCACATCTGACCTCTTCCCATATCCTCTTGCTTTCCGACATTATTTCCGCTTCACCGGTCGCTTAATATCGGCCTCTTCAGGTTCTTTCGGCCTTTTCGTGTTCTTTCGGCTACTTCCGATGGTTGCGAGTAGATTCACTTCCATTTGTCGTGGAACAAGAAATTTTACATAGGCAAATGGTGGTAGTAATATTCTAAAATACATGGAAATCTTGTCCGCAATTATGAGATAATCTTTTAAATCCCACATTTATTTGTTCAAAAATAGATATTGCAACCATGTATGGTATGGTGGCTGTAAAATGTAATGCTTTGGTTCCTTCTCTTTAGCATTGTGCCTGTATATGCATATTCCTTGTGTAATCTTGCAATAAAGTTAACATATTAGATGTCCAGTATCTCTAAAACGATAGTCGGAGCCAAATAACGCAAAGTG
Organism: Acanthopleura granulata; assembly: GCA_016165875.1. NCBI lineage: Eukaryota > Metazoa > Mollusca > Polyplacophora > Chitonida > Chitonidae > Acanthopleura > Acanthopleura granulata. The sequence goes on along the minus strand of JABBOT010000080.1, from coordinate 46,971,534 downwards.
AGTTATTGTCACTGGTTTTCTTTTAAAAAAACCTAGTGATGAAGTGATAAAGCGGTCGAAAACAATTGAAGACACCGGTACACCGATTTGGTATCTAGCTCTGTGTTTGATGTTATCGTGGGTGATCGTCGTCCTCTGCTTGATCAAGGGAGTTAAATCGTCAGGAAAGGTAAGAAAAGAGGAATAAAGATATTTTAGAGATTGCCTCCCTTATGTTTTAGGCGCCTACTATCAACAAAAGTCTTCGGTGAAAGTACATGCCTCTCTGAAATATCTGACTTTTTATTATATATCCCTCATGCAATTGGTTTGATTTTATTGTGTTATGAAAAGTGAGATCAAGGTGGTTTTAGGTAATACTGTTTTTATTCTGGTAATCTGTACCTCCACATCCTTGCAAAATTCTTAGTATGCCAGTCTTGACTTTTTTTTAGTCAATTTTTTAACGCGTAAATTTTAAATATAACACATACCGAAAAGGGAATACCGCTGAACGACGAATCTGTTATGCCTGAATGATGCAGGCGATATTGCAGAGAAATTTAAGATGACTATGTCGTTGTTGTCGTTTCTAGGTGGTGTACTTCACAGCTACATTCCCGTACATCATCCTGCTCGTGCTGTTAATCCGAGGGGCCTTGCTGCCAGGGGCCAAGGAGGGCGTTCTCTATTTCCTCGTCCCTCAGTGGAGCAAACTGTTGGAGTTAGAAGTAAGCATTCAAAGGCTGTCCTGTTCCTTTACGCACACACTCCATGTACTATCTAGACGGCAGCTAAATATTAAGTGTCAGTTTAAAGAGTACATCTTAAATACGTAGAGTTTGGTTTTCTATTCGCTTTCCACAGCCTTATTACATTCAGTAGCCATGTAAAATGATTCGACTTTCACCACTTAGCTCAGAGCCAATGTATATTTGACCCATCATTAAACTAGAGCAAGTCGTTTAGGCATGCAGGCAAAGCAAGACAGCTACTCTTGTTGGACCCCGTCTAAAATACCCATTTGCCAAAACATCAAAATTAGTTCCACACAAAGGAAAAGGCGACATTCAGTTGGCCCTTGCGGGGCCTTAAGTAGGCTTCGTCCTACCTCAGGCCGTTCTGTCCTTGGTCATTTAGGTTACCTTTTCTTGTCTGAATAGGTCGGCTGCAACGTTTGCTTCCGCCACCCATAAACCTGCACACTGAAATATTGGTAAATCCAGTGTAATGCACCAGTTCAGTCAAATCCTTATCTGTGAGGAATCTGTTGTTGACAGGTATGGCGTAATGCGGCCTCTCAGATGTTCTTCTCTCTCAGTGTGTCTTTTGGAGGGATCATTATGTTTGGAAGTTACAACAATTTCAAAAACAACGTGTACACGTAAGTAAAGTCCGGCGACGTTTTGATATGAAGCCAATGAGGGTTGTAGGCTTTAACGTGAGTTGTATTCGAAATTTACATTCAACTATGTGGAACCTTAGTAAGATACTTGAAGCTACAATTGACATTTCATGATAAGCCTGTAACAATAATCTTAATTTTAGACAATGTAAAAATTTAGGTATATGTTTGTCGTTTATTCTTGGATTCTTCTGTCCGTCGCCGCCTGGCTACCCGTGGGTGTTACTGAGCACAGAATTTGCCGCGCTTTCTTGTTGCAGGGATGCTCTCTTCATCAGCGTCATGGACATCGTCACCAGTATCATCGCCGGCTTTGTCATCTTCACAACTCTTGGCAACATGTCCCTGGAGCTTGGTATCCCGATTGACCAAGTGGCACAGAAAGGTGGGTTCAATCTGAAAGGGAGCGTAGATATGAACTCTTCCTAGCAGCCTGTATGGCCGGTGGGCATGCAGTTAACTCGGTTACAGATAGACATACTGTAACCTGATGAAATCTTGTAAATGTTGTACATTTCTTTTCTTTTCTTCTGAAAATTTCGCTCTGATTTACGCTTTTGTCAAACCCCCATGAGGTAAATAACCGAGAATAACGACGACAATCTTATAAAATTAAACTTATAAGTTTTCTTCGATGTTAGTGGCAAGTTTTGATGTTGTATGTTATTTTTTTACAGGATATGGTCTTGCCTTTGTTGCGTACCCAGAAGCCCTCTCTCGACTTCCGGTCCCACATTTGTGGTCCCTGCTGTTTTTCTTCATGTTGTTCACACTGGGATTAGATAGCGAGGTAAGTTACCGTTGAAACCTCTGAAAGACAAAATACGAAAGTATTTCAAGAGGCTTGTGCTGCTTCCATCCATTTTGGCAGAACCTAATATTATGTTTTAGCTATAGTAATTAAGCTATAACACATCTGGTAAATCGATGATTAAATACTTCGTTTGATGTCTGGTTGCAGTTTGCCTTGTTAGAGACGGCCTTGACCTGTCTTCAGGATGAGATCCCTAAACTGAGGAAGTACAAGTGGCTTCTGTGTATTGGTTCTGGAGCCGTTTGCTATCTGCTCGCCCTTCCCTGTACGACCCCGGTAAGTACAATTATCAAAGCACCAAACAAACCATAAGTTTGCTGCTATGTGTACGCTCATGCCTAAAAGAAAAATTTCACAACTTCTATCGGGGTGGTCAGTTCAGGCGATAAGCATGGCAGCTTTACAATTTTGGTTTTGTGCACTTTTGTCTCAGGGGATTTGACTGAAGTAAATTTGGAGGTCAGATTAAAGCTAATTGATTTTGTTTATTGTAACTGGGAATTTTTATAGTACCAGAGTTCACCGATGCTTTCGTGAGCATCTACTCGGCATAATATTATCAGATATTTCAAGGATATGGAAAAATTACGTCCACAAAGGAATGTTATTTTCACTTATGAACCGAATGCCCATTATTCAAACCATGAGCATACCAGGCAGTTTTATAACAATTTGCCTTTCATTTGTTAGGGCGGAGATTACATTGTGACGTTAATGGACACATATGGAGCCAGCTTCTCGGTGCTCTTCGTCGCTGCTTCTGAAATGATCGCCATTATGTGGGTTTACCGTGAGTATTTTCCTGAGTGATCTCTATCAAGCCGTCCTTCGTTGGCGAGAACATCGAGTCCATTTTTAGTGTATATTTTTTGGGAATCCATCATATGTTCTGCCTTTATTAACTTCTCTTTTAGTAGAATTATTGCCGCCCCCCCCTTCAAAGCGGGTTGATTTGCATTGACTTTAACGTGGTCTATATCTATATAGTTTAGCCGTGTAGGCCTTTCCGAATAACTTTGTGGTTCCAATACTGCTTACCAAATCTAATCTTCTATTAAACTATACTCTATACATGTTTAAGGTTAAATAATCGGAAGACCAGTACCGAGTAGTTAATCTGGAATCACTGAACTTAACAATTTTTTTGTTCCGTTGTATAGGTGTAGATCGCTTCATGAAGGACATCAAGTACATGTTGGGTTACGCTCCTCATCCGGCGCCATATTGGATTTTCTGCTGGGTTTTTGCGGCTCCAGTCCTCATCTTGGTAAGGCCACTCGAATTTAATACGGGTTTCGTCCACTGCGTTTGATATGTGGAAAATGAGGATTGATCAAAGTTAGGCTAAATGGATTGCCATTGCTTACCAAAGCGGAAGGTTCCTCTCTCATAGTGTAAATTTGGAATTATCTCTGAAGAGTTTTATACAATAAGTCAGAAATTAATTCACAAGTTTGGAAGAATTGTTTTTGCCTCATTACCACATAATAACTACTTCAGATCTGAAGAGACTTAACACGAATTTACTTCGGTATCTGATAACTAAACCCTGACCTCTTGTGATTGCAGTTGTTGCTAGGCTACACGTTCGCTCAGCATTCGCCGCCCCAGTACCCAGATAAGAGTAACTTCTCCACCGCGGCTCAGGTGATTGGCTGGGTGATCGCCGCTGTCGTCATGCTGCCCATCCCTGTCTGGGCCATCGTCAAAACCATCATGGTCGGCGGAAATCCATGCAAGGTAAGGGATCTGGTTTAGAGTTCAAATCCCGCAGTTATCAAGTTTGCATAATAACAGTAGCCAGAATGTCAGACCATCTTTCGCAGGAACCTTGAACACCGCCATTTGGTATTTGACTAACGCTTAGAATCTTTGTTTTGCGGAATATTTAGTGACGAAAAGTTAAGGTGGAAAGTATCCAGTGTCATTGAAAAAAAGAAAAAAATGAACAAAGAATTTTTTGTTGTAGTGGTACTGCTAAGATCCAACAAGAGGCGATGTCAAGGGATCTAGTTTATTATTTCATCCTGGGAGGAGAGGTGGCACCTGTTTTTTGTTCCACATTTGATGCTAATGTTGTAAATTAAGTCAGCTTAATCTGTGTTCCAGGCTGCCCGTCCAACTTCTGATTGGGGTCCTGCCTGCGGCTCTGGAAGTACTGATGCCTTGGATGCTCACCAAATGTACGCCCAGAGTAACGGCGCCAGTAAAGGAAAGGAAAATTTGGCGTTTGATAGATATTAACCCTGGCGTTAAGCGCTTATCCAGACATTAAAAAAAACAACAAAAAAACCTGTGTATTTGTAACCGAGTCTCGTGGCGGCGTTCACCGAAATATCAGGTCTTCAAGTTACAAACATCATAGGAGTACCTCTTTCTGTGCACCTGTTCATTGACACAACATATTTGTGCTTCATCATGACGCTCACGCAGACCACACGCATTGTTCATACGTCATGGGTGATAATGTGACGTCATGTCAGGAATGTGTGACGTCCGTGTGCATATGGCTGGATATCATATCACCATATCTTATTGTGCAAATAGGACATCAGGGAGACCTAAATATCTATGTTCTTCAGCAACAGTTTTTAAAGTAATTTTACTGGTTTCAAAATGTTAGACCTCTTTTTGTTCACTATTCTGATACTCTTTTCATTTGCTCATTTGTTACGCATCTATTTTATATTTTTAGTGTGTTTATTTTACGAAAGGGGGGTGATCCACACTGTGAATGACAGATATAGACAAGACTATCAGATTTAAGACATTGTACATATTCTATGATTGGAGGCCAATATGGAGTACAGTATCCTTGCACTACTTTATAACATTCCATGTGTGGGTGTTTTGGCTAAATATATATATATATATATATATATGTATATATATACATAATGTCGTTCAGTATATCACAAAACTGGAAAGATATTTGACGATTTGAATTTTCTCAAACTAGAGGCATTTTCATTGAGACAGCCTAAGTATAGCCTAGATACACTGATCATATTTTCCACGTCAATATACGCATTATATCGTCAAATTTGTCCGTCATAAATCATTTCCCCGAGAATATTTCAATTGTTATTTTAGAGGACGTATATATTTGTTTTATATAATTGTTTTCAAAAAGCATTCCCTAATTCTCACAAACCATCGGGTTTTAAGGATGAGTTAGAGGTGGTGTTCGGTTGACTTTGTGTACTTAAATCCAGATGAGGGGAAGAAAGTTTATTTTTAAAAGGAAACCTGTTATACATTCCATTTTATATGTAAATTTTGTATTTGTAAATAAACTATTTCAGATTACATGGTCTTTTTCATTTATTACACTTTCAATTCTACATTGGTTGGGGATGTCATTTAAATGGACCCTGAAATATAAACTATTTTTCCTTCCCTCTTTTATCTCTGTACAAAGCCCGCAGAGTGACGTCTTTCGTCTGTTCATATATTTATCCCTGAAGTAATTAATCAGCACTCTAGTTTTCTCTGCTCTCTTCTTGCGAACGATTATGAGATGGACAGAGCCTGTAAAAAAGACACATGGATTCCGTTTACAGAGACAGGATTAGGCTATTTGCGTGTAGGGAACCCACACCATATAACTATTGAAACTTCCAGAAGTCTATTGGATCAAATGCCTGGCAGTTTAAAGCCGTATTGGTTGATCGAACTGGGTTGGTGATGGTGCTAATCTAAGGTTGAAGTTAATCATCCGCCTTGAACTCGAGTTGGCATTTATGGGACATTCAATCAGTGTATCCTCCCTCTTAGCATTATGTGTCATTGGGATTTTTTCTGTACCTCTGCGGTTTTTTCCACAGGTACAATGCACCTGGAACGTCTTCAAGCCTAACCGCTGTTTATCCATGCAGCCAATGATATAGCGATCAATGATCAGGTATGCTTTAGGCTGGTGCGAGAGTCCCAACTTTCCACACGGCAATACAACTGGGTCTACTTGCATCTGCAAAACTACGCAAACGTATTTCGATGTAAATCATATTATTGTGTAGATCTGGAATAGGTTAGACAAATAATAATAAAACGCCTATGTATACCAGTATGCTGTATGCAGACGACTATGTCGCAGTCGATGTCTGATTTTTAGGCCATTCTATAGTTGCAATAATGTACCTCTCGCTTTTCTGAGTGGCGCGCAAGCGCCGCGAGAGTTACAACGTGTTTCGTGTTCTAAAATATCGCTCTACTGATTGAGGACTTTTATGGGTAAATATCTTAAAAAGTAATCGACACGACCATCTAAAAGTTGCACAGCATATATCTAACGTATATACGGTCTTACCGACAGTAAAAAATGCCACTGATCCAGTCTCCAGTCTCCAGTCTCCTTCCCTGCCCCCCCCCCCGCGCCAAAACATCCAAAACGGGTCTAGGAACACAGGCGTATGCGCGAGAGTGGAAGTTGACCCGATCAAGATGGTGACCTTAGCCGCCCCCTTGGCCTGATATTTGGGCGATATTTATATGATCTTTTATCAACCCTCTCACTCTTTTGGCTTTAAAACTATTCTATCAAAGGAAAATCTCTTCAACCCACCAAGTCTGTTAGGGAAAAGTTGTCCAGAATTTATACAGTTTGACAGCTCTTACTTGTTGGCCTACATGTGTGTGCGCTGTTGATCTCTCACGACAAGAACCGAAGGACTTAAATCACGTGACCTCGTCTGTGCTGCTCCCTTTGTGAAATATGGTAAAAAAAAATAGATTATTATATATATTATAACTCTCGCGGCGCTTACGAGTCTCTCGAAAAAGTGTGATAAGCTACTGACAAAATGGCTATCAGATCCCGTTGGCATGTGGAACGCAGCAACTTGTTATAAGTTTTCAGGTAGTAATTGCTAACAATAATGTAATAACTACTACATTACGGGATTGTACGCCACGACGGGGGTCCGCAGGCGTCTGGACAAGTTGACCAGCAGAAACTGGCCTATATTTCCATTGGCATTAGTTTTTGCTATTTTGAAAGGCGGCGCGTGGGGTTACCTAATACGAACTGGTTTGCCTTCGTTGACACATGCTTGATATCAACCCCAACTGCTGCGATAGCGTTCCTATAGGTGTACCAGTGCTATTCAGGGATTTTGTCTTTTTAACGTAAGTGTGTGTGCAAACTCTACCGGCTAGTTTGGACATTATCTGTGGCCTTACCAGTGTCACATACAAACACATAGGCCTACTGCTGCCACACGGGGTTTGGTAACAATAACAGGTAGTGTTAGACCATAGAGGTATATATTCCCGGATCTGCCTCACACTTGTAACATCTCATGTTTTGTATATCCAAATGTTTGTAACTTTTGTTGAATTAATTTGTAATAAAAAAAAATTCGTATTCATTGCCATATATTTGATTACTTAACATTTACGGTATTACTGATGTCGTAACCACTTGCTCCTGATGCTTGCAAGACGATTACACTGGCAATCTATGCAGCTGCCTTCTTACACATACATTTATATAATGTCGGTCGTCCGATTGTTAATTATCTAATCAGATACATAAGACCTGATTTACCAGCCGTTGGAACCTCTAGACACTCGTCAACAGAAAACCTAATTAATAAAGGGTGTTAAAAATACCATCGTTGCCGTCACCTATAGAAAGGTTGCTTTACTGAGGTTGTTACTCCACATTCTTCCTTTTTCCTGAGAAGGAAACAATTGTCAAATTATTTTTTTTTAATCTTTTGTCCTCTGAAGCAAAATTATTACACCCAGTTACCCCTTCGGGTGTCAAGTAGTTCTTTTTTTCCAACAAATCCCGGAATAGACTGTTGTGAGGTGAGGGAAACCAAAGCAAATATAAACTTTAATCCTGTGGAATTTTGTCCTGCTTGTATGTCTGGTGTGGGCCCAAGGAGGATTGAAAGAATGGACCCAATCAGGCATTCAGTGTTGGAAGGTGGGGACAGTTTTCTTGATTTAGGATACTGGATAGAGGTTAATTCGTTCCAGCATCTGCCTGGAAAGAGAACATTGCAAATGGAAATATTTGTTTAGATGGATTCTGATTTTATTCATCTGCCTAGATCATTCATTGAGTCTTTCGCCATCATTAAAAACTGTTCACTGCTTCTCTTTGATTGAATCCGTCCTATGTTTTTAAATATTTTATGTAATTTCTTAGTTATTTGGTGGTTTGTGTTATTGGTTGTTTTTGGAAGGTGGTTTTTCGATTAATGATCTGGAACGCCCATTTAGGTTGACGGCTGGTATGTGAGTGTCGTAAACATTTGCTCTAGACCTCGGTCATTTCAATCTGTTAGTTGTAAGGACGCTACGTTTCTAGCATCGCCAATAACCTATCAGCCTCCTAGGTCTAATCGCTTTGGGTGCGCTGAAAACGGCCTAATCGGAATGAGGGCAATTCTTGAATCAGCAGAGAAAGGGTGATATTGAACAGCAGTGAAGATGACGTTGCCATAAATAAACCACTTTGAAGGGGAAAAAAAAATTCTCACCTACGACAGTTTTACTGGTGGCCTTTTGAGAAAATACGGTCAGAAATACGGCCATTTTAGCCGGCAGTGCCCAAAGAAGTCGAAGCTTCAAGAAACCTGTAACAAATATTTTAAGTAGACAGAATTGAGGATGACGACCAATTCTGTCCCACAGTCACAAAAACTTGATCTCTGCACATCAGAATACGCACGTCATACGCCCAGCCCAGCTGTGCAATCGGAATTAAGCCATACTGCGATGCCTCAAGCAAAACCCAAGGCCTAAGCTCGGTTTTCCCGATTGATGTTCAGCATGTAGACATTGACTGTGGTTGACTGGTTTTATATGAAGGTCAACGGTGAAAGCTCAGTAGCTGGTATAACAATGGCCGACACCATGGAGAGGTGTTGAAGGAAGAACTTCAACGTCGATACGGACAATGAGTGCTAGTGCTGCCTCGGAATTTCAGTGTCTGCATTATGAAGTTATATACGAAAGTATATTACCTTCATACCAGCGGTTAGTTGAAAACTTATCTGAAAAGCAGACAGTCTCTCGCTAGTGTTCTGGCAGAGTACTCGAGTGTGTTCTCTTTGTCGAATTTAGATCTTGGTTGCTTCAACATTGTCGACACGGAGACAGAAAAGCCGGCGAGGCTACGAATACGACGCACTCTGCTTGACTTCCAAGTTAAACAACAGCAACATTTGGAATCAGCGTTGGCGACTGTGTGGATTGCAGAAATTTGAACGCACAGGCATCAAAGAATACTTCCAGGCAGCCGTTAATAAGCGAATGCCATAAAATATGTCCGGTCTCCACACTCGATACGGAGTCTGATATGTCCGTAAAAATATTTGCGTCACAAAGTATGGATCGTTGGAATACGAATGAAATCTGACCTGTCGGGAAATGGATTTAGAGCAAAACTAATCACGATTTTTAAGTGTGTCACCCCCCCTCCCCCCGTCAAACACCCTGGACTCCAACCATTATCCAGCATGCCACAGGATTTTATTGCCCCAAACAACCAAAAACAGATAAAACACGATCATGGACAGCACTCCATGAAACTGAAAACAAATGAAAGACGATCAGGGATAGTACCATATGCTACTGGAAGCAGATAAAACACGATCAGGGATAATATCCCAAGCAAATGAAAACTGATAAAACAAGATCAGGGATAGTTCCCAATGCAAGTGAAAATGAAACAGATAAAACACAATCAAGGATAGTTCCCCATGAAAATGAAAACAGATAAAACACAATCAAAGGTAGTTCTCCATGCAAATGAAAACAGACAAATCACGATCGGGGATAGCTCTCCATGTAAATGAAAACAGATAAAACACAATCAGGGATAGTGCTCTGTGCAAATGGAAAAGATAAAACACGACCAGAGACAGCTCTGCATGCAAATGAAAACAGATAAAACACGATCAAAGATAATTCTTCATGCAAATGAAAGCAGATAAAACGCAATTAAGGACTGTACTCCATGCAAATGGAAAAGATAGCACACGATCAGGGATAATTCTCCATGAAACTGAAATCAGATAAATCACGATCAGGGATAGCTCTCCATCTAAATGAAAGCAGATAAAACACGATCAGGGACAGTACTCCATACAACTGAAAACGGGGAAAACACGACCGGGAAGAATAAACACCACAAAAGAAATGGCATAAAACCATTTGGTTTAGTGTAACGGAATCTTTTCTGAGCACTAATAATTTTATTAATGTGTAAAAGGAGCCAACTATGGACCACGCTCAGAATATCCGCGGGTATCCATGTTTAATTTTGTTAAAAATCGTTTATATTTTGCCACCTTTATTACAATAGTTGTTTTTGAACGGATGTTCAATAATTCTCAACTGAAGTTTGTCATATTTTCGGGTTAGGAGGAGAACTAAGAACGCTGTTTTCTGTAAGGGGACGTGTTCTGTTTTTGTTAACATAAACCTTTTTTATTGCTCATGAGGTACTGAATGGCAAAGCCTCCGTGACAAAAATGCAATATACCAGCGTGTTGCGTGGGTTAACGGCCTGATACTTCATCTCAAAGATCAATATTTCCACTCGCCCTTCGAATTCGTGAAAATACTAAGTTTATCGACGAAATATTAGGTCGTACACCCACGCAACATGCTGGTATAACATATATTTTTACAGGTAACCCTATAACAGCGAAAGACAGACATATAGGCCTATGATTGCAATGTAAATAAAGTTCGTCCTTCCGCAACCTGCTTTGATTGATTACAAAACTCATTGTGGAACATTAGCAAAGGATGATGACCAGATATACATAAAGTCACTAAAGGTACGAGAAGAAAGTATTGTTCTTCATATCATAACACAACAGCAGAGCAATACCGTGTTTCCTGATCACACATCGTTCTATGAAACATGTTGTTTAAACATGTTCTCCTCACGATATGGCCACAAAATTGCCGACGTGCCGTTAAGCAATAATCAGTCATTGATTCTTCCGTTGAGATGAGGACTCTCTCCTTTCTTAATCGTCTCTGTTAACACATCCGCTGGTATTTCCCATGAGTTACACGGAAATACGCTGAACGGTGCGCATGACACCCCCGACTAGTGAAAATATCCTCGGGCAGGAAAGGAGGAGAAAAACCTTTTAGTGGGTAATTAAAGCCTAGACAATATTTTATTTGTAACTTTATTTTTGTCCCATGCATGGCTGCACAAGCTCTGGCATCTATGCATACAGATACAGATGTATTGTCCCTATATCTGCATGTATGTAGCTTGGATTATCAGTGTGCATGCATGTGCATCAGGTGACGGACCAGTTCAGGACAACTGTGCAACTGAAACGGTAAGTGGAACCTTTTACATACCCAGTATATACAATATCTGAGGCATTTTGAAGTGTTGTGTAAATTTAAGTCAGATAAATCCGTCTACAGGTGCCGACATCACTTATATTATGTATGACAACATTAAAACTAACTGCTGAAAACTTCAGTCATATATTTTCGCCTAGAATTTTCTTGTGGACAGCATTTGGGCATGAAATTTTAGACTTCGTTGCGGGAACAGATTGCGATACGAAATTTTAAAATAGAAACTTATGACACTTCAGGCCAAATTCTGAGCGACTGTCACAACCTCTCTTTCCATTAACATAACAGTGACAATTTGGTCACATATTTGGTGACAGTACGTGTATTTGTGCCAAAACAATTTGATTTTCCGGCATGCCCATATTTTTGCCAATACAATAGGTGTGTCAATCACAATGAATCATTGTGGTGTAACACTTTTTGGCAATATTGCGGCCTTTTTTTTTGTCCTTACGTGCGTAACTTAATACACGTACTAGTAATATTGGGTAAAGCGTGTAACACCCAAAAGCAGGACTCATCTTGCGCTCAAAGTTAATTTTCCTCAGATGGGAAAGAATATTAAAGGAATGTGATGTGATGTGATATAACGGCAAGAACATATTGTGAATTAGGCAGAGTCTATAACCGAACGTTGTGCTCGGTTAGAGTCAACACTCTTCAAAAACGATCAGGTTGACGTTTATAGAGATTGTCAGTTTCAACACAGGACATAGAGCCTAGAAAAGCAGGGAAACGTGCATTGCTTGGCAATACCTTCATACCTGCTATTATTCAAATCATGAAGTGAGTGTTTTCATCGGAAAAAAGAAAAACTGAGATCTTAAATTAAAACACATGAAACATATTCTCTGTCGTTGAAACACCGCCAAAAATATATCTCTGCCTCTCCGAATAAACATCTCCCACATTGAAAAACAATCTTCTAGAAGGAGCAACCACGTGTCACACCAACCAAGCCTTTGCAAAGCCCAGTAAAGGCAGAATGTTCTCCGATGACAATGTCACGTCCAATGGGAAGCCTTTCCAGTGAACATTTACTAAGGCCCAAGCAAAAATAGTACAGTATTGTTCCCTCCTACTTCTGCGGTTCCATTTGTGGGCAAACTCTCTCTCTCTCTCTCTCTATATATATATACTTAAATATACATATATATACATGAAAAAAATGAAAAAAAAAAATAGGAACCTCCGTGGCTCAATCGGTTAGGGCTCTAGCGCAGAGCGATGATCCCAAGCCTCCCACCAATGAAGTCACTGTGAGTTCAGCTCGTGTTGGCTTCCTCTCTGGCCGTACGTGGGAAGGTCTGCCAGCAACCTTCGAATGATCGGGGGTCTCTCCCACCACAATGCTGACCGCCGTTGTATGAGTAAAATATTTTTGAGCACAACGTAAAACACCAATCAAATAAATAAATAAATCAAATATGTATATAGCACATCAGTTTGTTCGGTGTTTTATATATTTGTGTCACACTGACATAGTTTAAATTGTTTTCCCTGTGTGTGAAAGTAAAATGAAAGAATCGTTCATCTGCATTCTTGCGTGAGATATTAAATTCGCCTTAGGGTGTATACAAAACATAGCCCGTCTTTAAAATATTGTATGATGCTCTTTTTGCCACAACCGAATGAGAGTCTGACATACATTTTTCCCTCTATGTACGTTGTAGCCTGCAGTGAATTTATTCGCGAGTTCTCGAGGCTTCTGTGTTTATGGGTTTCGTGTCATTGTACCTAGAGTGTACGTTCTGGAAAGATGTTGTAAACATGTTTTCAATCAAACCATTCAGAATTTTCTTGAGCGACGCAGTCATTTTATCTCCGTCCACTTGAGAGTACATTTACTCTCGTCCACTCAGAAGGATTCTGTGGGATGTGGAGATATCGGTTTTCACGCCCTTCGACAAACGTCATTTTATACTCCATTTTCCTGTAGGTACCACTTTGTGAGCTTGTGTTTCGCCAGTGCGTTTCGCTATTTTGTTTGGAACTTGTATTGTTCATTGACTCTTTGTGCGATTACGAACATTTCATCCCAGTTTACCCTGAAGGTGGCTTTGTGTATGTTTCCGAGGACTGACACATACATCGGCAGCTCGGCATCACGGACGCTATTATCAACCCGTCCGCCCAGGAAAGTTGCACAGAACGGGGAGTTGGATATATACCATCGTCGGCGTACCGTGTCCTCTGCTGTTTGTCACTTACAGGACTGTCATCCATCGATTTGAGAATTCCCAAGGACTGTGGATTCTATATTTACGTGGACTGACTTGCCTTTGGAAGCCTGAATATTCTAGCCGGATTTGGACGCTACCATCAGAAAGAAACTACATATTTTTGTAATTATCTCTGTTGTTTTTTTATACTGTTATCTGTTGTACTACTTGTGTATTCTGTTCAAATAGATGTATTGAATTTTTTAAGCATCTTCGTGTTTCTTTGTTTGATCTTGTGTAAGGTCTATTGCTGTCTGAGAGTTTAACAAGCCATTTATTTACCGTTCCTCCTCTCCTATGTGGTACCCTTACAGCCACTGCACATCATACATCTTGATTAAAACCTTAACAACTCATCAAATGTCTGCCGGCAAACGATAGATCGGAATTATACCTGTAGTTCAGGCGCTATAGTCACGCTGATTGACGGACTTATTAAGGCAAATAGGACTTGTTTATTTGCATGTATTCACTTGAAAGGCTAAGGATTGGTATGAAGGTGTTACAAACCATTGAAGTACAAACGTCGTACAATAAAAACGTTTGTGTGCATAAGTGGCTGCTTGGTTTCTGTGTCAAAGTAGAAATGTCATCCGAATGTTCCATTCTTCCTGTAGAAGATATATCTACTGTCTAAATAGAGTAAGCTAAATAACTTGTTCAGGAACACATGCCGGTGGCCAACATCCAAAAGTAGTTAGTAGATCTACCATTTACAAACGACTATAACATCAGGCTAAGCTATTTGACTGTAAACTCGAGAAAAATTGAGCAGCTCTTCTTAAATCATTTTCTTGTTAGTTTTTTCGTAAATGACGTCTGAGTTATAGGACCCAAAAGATGGCACGATTTACAAGAAAAATGTTAGGATAAACTGATTGATGAAGTCTTTTTTAAACATAGTGCAGACCTTTATTTCATGTCAAAAAAGTTTAAACTAGAGAATAATCACTGTAATTTCATTACTGTAGATCAGAAAAGTGAAGTTACTGAGTTATTTTAGAGAAGGCATTTTTTATAGATTATTTTACACAGAGCTAAATACCATGTAAATGAAGTACTGTCATGTAGAGTTCTTTCAATTTTAAGAAATTAGCCTACCGTCGTAGGAGGAACCAATACATACTGGACCAGTGGAGTGAAAAATTAATAATTTCTAGTATTTTCTTCCTCGCAGAAATTACACCAGTTATAATCTTCAAATGTAGGAAAGGTTAACCCTAAGCTTTCTACTGACAATGTTTTGCTTTTCTTTAATTTCTGTTTTTTCATCTCGGCTGGAAGAAACTGTGTTTTCTGAATTCAGAAATTAAAAAAAAATAATTGTAATTAAAAACATTTTTACCTATGAATGGAAACAATTACAAGTGTACAAGATAGGTCAGAATGCTTTTTTTTGGTTATAGATTTATCCTTACAATAACCGGAAAAAAAGTAAAGAAAAGTGAAGGAAAATTGTGAAAAAGTTGACAAATCATTGAGGTATGATTTTAATTTTCCAGCGTAATGAGAGGCGTAAATAGAGTCAGTGCATAGTTAATAATTAGAAGTGATTACATAATAAAGTTACCGAGAATATCTATCAAAAAGTGACTAGTTTCGCAATTAACTTACCCAACCATGGGCTCCGAAGATGAAAAGACTCTGACTGATAAGTTAAGATATATGTATCTTATTTATCTCTGTTATTAGATCAGTAGGTAGACTGACTGAAAAATTAAGGCACTGTTCCTTCAATGGCTTGGGCACACAGGGCGTGGGTTTAATCGAGGCCGTCAACAGTGACCTTGACGATAAGAAGGGGTCATCACAGTGTTGTTGAAGACACTTTTCCTCCAGCAGTATGGTGTGCAAATCTGTACATCACTCATGGGGATCCAAGTTCAGAAGTATAGCTTCCCAAATGTTGGTGGTTTACTACATGAACCCAACACAGATGGAACAGCGGACTTTTAGGATATTTGAGTCAGAGACAAGCTGTTCGGTGGCGATTGGTTACAGGACTTGTATGTCTTTCATCAGCAATTAAGGACACCCGAGGCACGGGTTAATTTCCTATCTGGGACAAGGAATTTCCACGTCCCTACAAGCCCACTCTCACTGTTTGGTAACAATAAGCAGTCCACAACGGTCGTATGAACATTTACACAGAAGACCTCTTGTCTTCCACCAATACGTGGGAAAGTTCGTCAAACTTGTCAAAGGTCGGTGGCTTACGCCGGGCATCCCGGTTTTCTACATCCACAAAAGTGACAGTCATTGTATAAGTGAAAAATCCTTCAGTGTTGGCATTAAGCAGCAACAAATAAATAAATAAAAATACAAATAAACAAACAAATAAATAAATAAATTCCTTGGATCCACAAGGTTTGGGTGCAATTCCCGCATGCACCAGGGACCTTATGCGTGGTGACAATATGCGGTTGACACAGTCTAAACGTTTGTTTAAAGGGTCATTCCGAGTGCGGGTGACAACTACAACTGCAGCGTCGCAAAAATAGAACGCTGTTTAGCCTGTGGTGCTGCCCTCACTGTAGATGTCATATCAGGACCACACCCATGTCGCCGTGCGAAAATAGAACGGTGCTGTTTTCTCGGCGACCGGTTTCAGGTCGCCCGCATTGGGGACAGTATGCAACGTCATATAGTTGCAGTTGTAGTTGTTTGAAAGGTCATCCCTATTTAATATGTATATTTGCACACGGCCGCAATTGACAACGGGAAATAATGACGGCCACTTGTCTTCGATCAGTGTGGTGTGCACATCTGTAGCCTACATCGCATATGGAAATTAGTGATCGTCAGTAACTTGTGAAATGTCGATAGTTTACTCTGACCACTCCGGCTTGCCCTCTGCTGCATCGTGTTTATACTGAACATTACAGCACAAACATGGGCTTAAAATGATACTTCTCTCATATAGAATATTCACAACATATATACAATGATGATTGATTAACATGTACCTAAATAAGTTGTAAGATAAAAGCATGGGCTAAAATGTGTAGACCTCTTTCGACTTCATATGAGTCAGTGGGTAGGAAATGTAAAATATTCTACATGTTCTAAAGTACAACCCTCTCTTACATGAACAAGATAAGCACTGGAAAGGATATAATTAATGCCGAAGCAAATATGCAGTCAAACTCAAATTAGCAGGTTTCTAACCATCATGCCGTGGTCACTATAGCAATATACTTAACATGGATGGGTAACACTTATATACTGACTCATTCTCAATATCTGTCAGATATTTTTTCAACCTGAAGGGCTGTAATCAACATCTGCTGCTTGCGAGTCCATGGGAAAAAAAAACAAAGGCTATCTTGTCAGGTAAAGTAGATAAAAGGTACCAACAACAGCTTCGGGTTAATTCTAAAGTTACTATACATGTAGGCCTATATGTACTTTATACCTGTAATCGGAGTAAGCTACCCTTTTCGCACGTAGGTTTTGCCTATTTCGATTTGTTATTATGATAGTGTGGTGTGGTCTATACAATCTGTGGCGCTATTGTACGAGTCTATATTTTGTGGAAAAGCCAATTACGGGTTTTCAGCTCCATATGTAAGCCTGCCACTACTTTCATATTCTGGAACCCTTCCCGCCTGAAGTAACTTATGTCCAAACTGTGTAGTCTATCGTTCATTCCTCCTTTTGTGGTGGCGATTTGTGGACAAACTGCAAGCACCGTTCTGATCCGTTACAAGAGGCAAACAAGCCTGTGTTTTTGAGTACAGGGATTACATGAGATATCCGGCCCCGGGTTCAGGATCTTGTTCCAATTTAGCCCCTGTCCACTCCTGTGACCTGTTAGCCCTCACCAAATTTTATGATTTCAGCTGGATTGGCTGCTAGATCTGGTCCTGTTTTGTTTGATTTGAGGGGTTGCTTACTCTCACTGACCGAGTTTTATGATTTCAGATGAGCTGACTACTAGATGTAGTCCTATTTTGTCAGATTTGATGCGTTGCTTACTATCACTGACCAAGTCTTATGATTTCAGAGAGTATTTATAAGAGCCTTGCCTGTGTTTTATGATTTCAGATGGGTGGCCCTTTGTCCCTTGTCGTTTTGTTACTGATCCTACAGGCTAATGCTAGGAAGGAAATCGTGGACCTGTCCCACCAACATAAGCCCGGGAGTGTGGTGTACCCAATCTACCCCGACCTCAACTTCACAATCGACCGAAGAGGGTTCAACGAGGAATTTGGAGTCTGGTCAGGGAAAGTTTACTTAGTGTTAGAGAGTGTTTATGAATACACCGAGGCTGCTTGTACAAAGCTCTCTATGAATAAAAGTGTTTTATTTTATCTTTTAAAAACGTTTTATGAAAAATCACGATGGTTATGACCATTAACAAATAATTGATGAAATTGTCTGCACACCGAGACTCAAGACGTGCGTCTTTTTCAATGGACTCAATCAATCTCAAACATCGACTGAACTGACTAATATACCAGTGTATTATGATATGAGCAAAGTAAAAATATATTTACAAGTTATTTTTCATGGACTAAAATAATGGAAACACCCGATATGCCCCCGTAATCATTAAACTCACTACATATATCGGTTGGACAATTACACCAATTCTTAACTTCATCACGCTACTAATCAATCATAAATCAGTCACAGACTAAATCAGCCAGTCCCTCCCTCCATATATTCATCCACCACACAATAAATAATCATCACTGATTGTGATTTCTGATTTCTTCCAGGCTAGAAACTAACATTGTCCAGACTGTGGAACATTATGGGACGCACGTGGATGTTCCCTCTCACATGATGGAGGGGAAATGGCGTCTTCATGAAGTTCCGATCAGTCAGTTTACAGGTCCTGCCGTTGTGATCGACATCACGGCTCGAGCGGCTGCTAACCCTGATGCCATGGTCATGGTGGCCGATGTTGAAGCATGGGAAGCCAAGCACGGACAAATTCCTGACGGGGCAATTGTTCTCATGAAGTCTGGCTGGGACAAAAAGTTCTCGAACGCAGCATCGTATTTCGATACAAAAACACCAAAAGATGCTAGCACTTTCCATTATCCAGGTTTTCACGGCAATACAACGAAATGGCTAGTGGAAAATCGGCCCAATTTCCACGGAATTGGTGTGGACAGTATTTCACTGGACGCTGCACCAACCAAAACATTCAGCGCACATTTGAACCTTTTCTCTGGCAACAAAGTTGGATTTGAAAATCTGGCTAACTTGGAAAAGATTCCTGAAGCGGGGGCAATGTTCTATGGCATTCCCATGAATCTCTACGACGGAAGCGGATGTCCCATTCGCGCATACGCTATTGTGGACGTGATTTCCAACGCATCTTCTCGTCCATCACAAATGACTTTCTTGGGAATGTTAGCCATCGGACTACAGGCCCTTCTTCTTAGTTTCCTGTAACGGCGTAACGACACAGTTTCAAATAGCTGTTCCTTCCTGGATTGTCTTATAAAAGTTCCTTGTAACCTTGTGATCAAAATAGATAACAGAAAGTACAATGGGAAGCGAATTGAAATGAACAAACTGATAAATAAATAAATATTCAGAAAAACGCTATGTGGGCCTGCAAAGTATAAATCAAGTCAGCATTTGTCTCGAGTGGTGAGACCATCAAGCTCGGTTATGTAAACGGCACCCAGATAGTCAGTGGAGCCACATGGTGGCCATCACAAGACGAGAAAAGGCAATTGTAACTTCGACTCAACGGGCTAATACAATGGGACAAAATTTGTTGCCGTGTAGTTAAGAGAAACGTATTCTCGGCTTTTGTACAGATGGTAAAAACATTATCTTGGTAAGCCATAGACACATGCCATCTGAAATAACAAAAAATGCAAAAATCTGATGAACTGATCATAAAAAGGTATAATGCGCCATCGTACACTGTCCAGTATGTCGAAGTCATGTTGTGAGAACCCATTGGTCATGATCCTGTTCTGCCTTAACCAATTGTTTGCCGTTCAATAAAGGAAATAATAACACAGACAATAAAGACTTTTGTCTTGTCATAAAAGCAGTCAGTTGAGTACACAGGGTTTACAGACCTTGTAATGATGCATGCATCAAATGACCGTTCTCCTTGCTTTGTAGTGGCGGATCGTAAGTCACGATGATTTACAATTTGTAAGCTCTCGCCAACAATCGACCCCCTCTTACAGGAAGGAATTGTAAGCTACAGACAGACAGATATTATATTTTTGGCGTTCCATTCATTGGAATGACTCACGCTAGGACAGCACAACAACACGGATTACAGTTACAGGCAAAACACACAATCGCATGTAGGTTAAAGTAAAAACATACTGAAGGGAGTTGTGGGCATGCAAAAAAAAACAAACAACAAAAAAAAACAAAACAAAAACAAAAGCAACCCCCCCACAATATACCAAAGCAGTATTTCATGTAAAAAAAATTAAAGTTCGTGACAAAACACACGGCAAAACCAGAAATACTGAGGGGAACACGAAGCTAGCAAGTGTCATAAAGACGCCGTTGAACGTCTCATTACCTTACCAGCAACTACCAGAGATATTGGCGAATCCCTCAGTCAAGCGCATGCTGAAGAAAAGGCGGAAAATAGACGCATTATATACAAAATATTTGAAAATATACGTCACTTATGTCGACAAGGTTTACCATTCCGTGGAAGCAGTGCTGCTGCAGATGAAGACGATGGGAACTTCGCACAGATTCTCATTTTGCGTGGAAGTGACGGCCCGTCTCTTCTACAGTGGAAATAAAAAAATATGTATCGCATGACATTCAGAAGGAAACGATCCGTATTCTTTCAAGACAGGTCATAAATGAAATTCTGAAGTCTATCCATCGCTCCGAGTTTTACTGTATAATGGTAGACGAGTTAGCTGACGTTTCCAGTCATGAACAGGTCCTACTAGTTTTTAGGTGGAAGGAATGGATTTTATTGTCCGCTAAGATTTCCTAAGGTTTACAAAGTAAATGACATCTCTGCTGAAACATTGGTAAAAGTAATTTTGGACGTTTTTTGTAGAATGAATGTATCAATAGGAAAATGCAGAGGGCAATGTTATGATGTCGCGGGCAGTATGAGTGGGAGAAAATCCGGCGTGGCTGTAAGGTTACAGGAGTTGGAACCGAAAGCGTTGCTCACACACTGTTAAGGCCACTCATTAAATCTTGCGTGCAACGACACAATCAAAGAGGTAAAAGCTACTAAAGACGCTTTGGAAATTACGCACGAAATTTGTAAATTTATCAAATAATCACATGGGCATGAAGCATTGTTTGATAACATGAAAACTAATATTCAACCCGATACGCGCTGGACTGTTCATTCACTGGGGAGCATTCTTGATAACTATGAGGTTTTATTTAATCTGTGGGAAGAGGCACTACAATGTGTGACAGACCTTGAAGTGAAAGCTAGGATTATTGGAGTGCAGCCACAAATGAGAAAATTCGATCTTTTCTGGGCAATATCACTCTCACACCTCATTCTTTAGCACTCCGATAATCTTAGCAAAACATTACAAAGTCCAAATTTATCAGCAGCAGTAAGTCAAGAAATGGCTTCTTTGACTGTTAAAACCTTTCAGAAAATAAGGCAAAACGGAGATTTTGACCTGTTTTACGAGAAGATTCTCCAAAACGCAAAATCACTTGACGCAGAAGGTCTCTTGCAAACGCAAGACGCCATCACTGATCAACCTGGGTTCCGACAATATAGAAATCTTCAAGATCTGCTTCTGAATGCCTGCAATAACAAAGAGTACAGTGAGCAACTAGAAGCATTCTACAATCAGATTTTGATATAGAGAGACTAAGTACTCAGTTAGATACACTTAAGATATGCTTAAGGTTTTATTCTAACCATTCATGTAAGCTTAAGTAGAATTCGGTGAAGAACGACATACGAGATGGCACTAAGTGAGCATTCTGCAACATTTATAAATTAGGCCCCAGAACTGTGACAGGGGGATCCCAAGTCCGAACCCAGCATTTGTTTATTACACTACTGGAGATAGCTAACGTACTGGTCCGCGAGCACCCTTTTCCTCTAATCGAGTAGATAAATACTAACTATGTAAGCTGGCCTTCTGCTATGTTAGACGGCGTCCTCATAACTAAACGGAAGCCACTCTGTAGCATAGGTGCCATTTTTGAAAGACACTATTCTTGTAGAAACTCCAGTTCTTAACTGACCCCAGTTATCTTAATGTTACACGCGCACTGTGTGATAATTGACAAATGGTCACACGTAACCGGTGAAATCAGGCTTTTTGCCATTTTACCTCAGTCTGAATTGTGTTTTTTTTCTCGTCAAGTATATGCTTAAATAATAGGAACCTACGCCGTCCCTAGCAAGTACAAATGCGAACACATTCATTACAATCACCCCCTTTCTTAACTTATCACAAAAATTTGGGTCGTCAGTATCTACTAACTCGGCCCGGGTTGTGTAATCTAAGTTTCAGCATACGATTAGAGTCCAAGGCATCAAAAATCCTTTGATCCATAACCCTAAATGCCAATAGGCAAAGGGAGACCAATATATGCTTGCAGGAAGTCCTTCTTCCCACAGCCTGCTTTGATGAATTTCAAAACTCTATGTGGAACACTAACAAAGGTGATAGTCAAATCTCATGAAATTTATGACACACACGAGAAGAAAGTATTCTTTATTTTATTGGCTGGCTGAGTAATACCGTGTTTCCTAACTATACGGGACTGCTTCCTGGTTTTAACATGTTCTTGTCACAGTATGCCTGGAATCCAGGAGAGGCATAAACGATGTTGTGATTACCTTAAATAATTCTCCATTCAAACTTACTTCTTCTTTCAGATATCTCGGGGTAGTACTTTATGCATGGCTTACTTGGTCTGAGCATATTAATTACAAGGTAACTAAATGCAAGAAAGCCATCAATTTGATGAGGTGTGTCTCTGGGGGAGAATGGAGTGCTGACAGGCAGCGCCAGCTGTTACTGTACGGTTCCCTCATTCGTTCAAGGCGAGATTACTGCTTTGAGGCCTACGGCTCGGGCTGTGCCAGCCTTAAGTCTAAGCTTGATGCCATCGTGCGGCGCTGCGGATCTGCACAGGGGCAATGCGGACGCCGCCACTCAATGCCATGCAGGTAGTTTGCCAAGAATGGCCCCTGCACATCGGCAGACGAATGTGCACTGTTGGGTTCTCTTTTACACTTAGGGCGGATAGGAACAACTCTGCCTCTGCTATCCTCCTACCTTCCTACTAGAACGGCTTCTATGACAGTTGGCCTAACGCATCGTTACCTTTCAAACAGAGATAACTCTCATTCAAAGTGCGGATTTAAACCTACATCCTTCCTCTGTACCAGACTTTCCACCATGGAACTTGGTTTCCCCACATATCTTCACTGACCTTTATTCTAAGACTAACAAGTCTGATTACTGCGCTACCTCCTTATTATGCGCAAAAGGCCATATTCAGTCTAAGTGCGACTTCATACTGACGCGCCTAAATGTGCTGACACCAATGTGGTGGGAGCGTCATTTTGTGTGCCAGAAATTAAATACAGCAAATCCTTTAGGCTCCTAGCTGTGTTTACTCCCGAACTCGCTGCAATTATGTGTGCCCCCCAATTTTTGATTGACCTAAGACCAATACGGACTCTCTTTGCACTTTAGAGGCTTTGTTGGATTTTGAGCGGAACAAGTCTTCTACACTTATATTTGAAATACTCTACCTATGCACCACACTTGATTACCTTGGCGTCTCTGTATCGCTTGATGGGTGCCGGCATATAGGCCTACCGGTATTCCTGGTAATGATCAGGCTGACTATTTGGCTAAACAAGCTCTTATGTTGCTTGGCATATTGCTCGCTGTTCCCCTGTCTCTAAGAGAAGCAATTAGCTCAGTAAAGCAAAAGTTCATAGATATGTGGCAGGACGAATGAGATAACTCCGACAAAGGGAGATTTTTCCATGAACACAACTCAGTGGTTACCTTATGCTATGACCTGTCGCTTCGTTGTCGTCAGGACGAAATACTAGTATTTCAACTCTTATCCGGTCACCTATCGACCAAGCTATACTTGTCCAGATTAGGTCTCCACAATACAGGACTGTGCGAGGACTGTTTTGTGGAGGACAGTATCCCCACCCCACCTTATGTTTAGTTGTCTACGCTATTATTATGTACGCACAACTACGCCCCCTCGGCATCCGCCGTTTTAACGAAGTTACAATACCGAGCCCTACGAAACATCATAATAGGATAATCCAGGTTGTGGCTGATTTCCTAACCCGATGCCATAGATTCTAGGCACCCCATCAAATAGATACCCCCATGTAGTGTAGTGAATAAGCCTTAGTAGAGTATATGAATATACTGGTTAGAATTACACACGCACACCCACACACACGCATACAGACATTTATGTATATGTGTTCTTTTATTTTTGACTGACAAGTACCATTTAGAGTGCAAACAAACTCAAGTTCTGCCTGGCTTGTATCGCCCCGGTGTGATGGAAAACGGCATTACAAACCAATCCCCTCCTTCCCTCCACTCGGGATTTTATTCCCGTCTTTCAACTGCCATATTCTCTAAATGGTTGTAAGGCACTGGTAAATAAATAAACTTGAACATGCAGTTTAGATTTTATACGCGTCCTCTTTGGCCGAGGTGGTTAGCGCGCTAATGCAAGGTAATGACCCACAAGCCTCTCGTAGTTGCTGTCGCTGTTCAAACCCAGCTCACGCTGGTTTCCTTTCCGGTCCCACCTGGGAAAGTCAACCAGCCACCTGCGGATGGCCATGGGTTTCCCCTGGGCTCTGCCCAGTTTTCTCCTACCATTATGCTGCCGGTGTATAAGTGAAATATTCTTCAGTGCGTAAAACATCAATTAAATAAATAAATAAATGGATCTTATAGTTACGCCAACTGACGGTCTCATGAAGGCAGCTGTCACCGGTTCCTATGGTTCTGCACGCTTAGGCCAAGGGCTGGTGTGAAGGTGCTAAATGTCCGCACACACAGGTCAGCAAATACATATTTGTTGGTACTGTGTATACGAGAGAACTTTCTTTACCTACTACCATCTTGCACTAGGCAGTAGTAACTTATCCCATGGTAACGTTGCAGCAGGACGTTAAGTGTATATATCATTTCATATATTTATTAACTTATTTCAGAGTTGCTCTATAACGTGACAAACAGCGTGAATAAATCCTCCGGCTGCTTCTAGTTAATCCAAATCAAATATTAGTCTTAGCATCTTTCCATCCATGCCCACACATAATTTTGCAATGGTAATCCGATCAAATATTATTTCTAAGGTGGAAGTATATAGGTCATGTGATATTGCTGTGTTTTCAAGCATAGTAGTAAACCGATAAATGAAATTTGGGGAATGTGCCCATAAGTGGACGCTTTTGATTTTGTTTTCTTGGTAGTGTTTCAGACTCCCGGATTATTTTTCCAACACAATTTGATTGTGAATTGGTTTAGTTAGACTGTTTTTGTTTTGCACTACCTGAAAGTTAGCTGTGAATTGTGGTGTCCAGGCGTTCGATTGCTGGTGACGATTCAAGTGTTCACGTGAATCACTTAAAATGGCCGCTCTCTTTATGGTTACACGAGCCCTTTGATTTTCCTTACTATTTGTTTACTTCATTGATGTTAACGCCGCAATCAAGAATATTTCATTTACATGACAGTGGTGAGCATTATGGTTCTCCGCAGGTTCCTGTCGGATCGTCCCACCTACGGCCAGAAAGAGGAAGCCAACGTGAGCGGGACTTGAGCTCACGTGGACGGCATTGGTGAGAGCCACCTAAGTAGTATAAGTATTGAGGGTTCTGGCGCACTTCCCGATGGTACTTGCCCCTCCCTCTGGCGGGTTCCCAGCTCATTTTCCTACCCAGCCTAGAACAGCACATAAGGATTGGCAATTGGCAATTGCAAATGTAGGCCAGAGCGAGTTCGCGTACATAAAATATTAGTAATTGTGGATGTAGGTCGGAGCCTGCTATAGCGCATTTTTTGCCGGAGCTACCGCAGTTCCGGCTACCTTTTTCGGGTAGCCCAAAACTTCGAATTAGAGACTTGGTAGCCCAAGGCATATCGAGCATACCGAAGAAAGCTAGCGGTACCACGATGATAGTAGAAGCAACCTTCCATTCCATGGGCCTGTCGTCCGAAAAACTAGACGTGGTATACGTCTAACGGCTACCTACGGCGCGAAGACTGTGTAGTTCGTGGCGGGCGTCTGTGTTGCACCACTAGAGAGGAGAGCGCCGCAAAGAGCATCGTCGCAAGAATATCCACCGCCGTGCGCGTGAGTATCGGGAAGATCTTCGACGGTACCAGCCATGGCCACATAAAGACGAATATAGTCCACATCCTCGCATACCCGACAGAACGTGCAAGGCTGTCAAATCCTGACTGTCGCCCGGATCGAGTTCGATTCAATCAGGAAGGCACAGACGGAGTGGCGCGGGCTATATCCCTGGGGCGCTATCTTCGTGGCAAAGGTGGATGTTTCCGAAATATCCATGGACGAGCTGCAAGCCTCCTTGCCTGCCTTCGAACGCCAATTGCTGGGCCATGGCTACGGTCTGTATTCCATCGACTACACACGACACTTCTCTAGGGTCCTCGAACAGGAGAGGCTAGTGGGCCCATTCCCCTGGCGACGCCGAACAGTGGCAGAAAAAAACCCGGGTAGTTTGGTAGAAACGGAGTGTCGCGTCGCGGGCGAATGTGAATCCCAGCATTATCCATTTGCAGGCTCCAGCGATGTCTATGATCTTGGCGCTCTGGTCGTCCAGAGCGTCTTCGACATGGGCACAGGTCTGCTGCAACACTTCTGCGTATTGCCTATTCGCGGCCACCAGCTGGGCAGCTGGGCAAGGCGTTCCATCTCTTCGACGTCAAAGCCCAGTCGAGCCCAATCACGTCGCCGCCATTCTTCGGCGTTCGCCGCATCCCGGATCTCTTGAAGATCCTTTTCGCGGCTCCTGGGCTATTTCGGGAACCTCGTGGAGGTGGAAGCTCGAGGTGTCTCTGCCCATTGGATGGCACTTGGTCGCCCGCCAGACCCACGAGCCGTTGTCGTAGATGGCAAGTGCGTCGAGGGGTTGGGGCCGTTCGTGTACGCATCAGCGTCTTTGGTATAACACCGGAGGGGGGCCAGCTCTAAACCTTGCTCGTTGTTTGCTCCGCAAACTACCAAAATGTCGACCCGCAAGCCCGGAAGCCAAAAGTCGGCCGTAGCCCACACTACTGCCCTTTCCCATGTCGTATCGTTGTCTGCATTGGCCGGTTGGTGGGCCTGACCCGGACACCCGAGATCCTGCCCGTCGTCGTGTGCGCATACCAGGCGACGAATATCGTCCATGGCGGCGGGTCGGCCAGAACAAGGCACCTATCGAGGTTGCCAACCAGGTTCTTCCACTGCTTGGTAGGCGGCTGGACCACAAACAGGCCTTCTCCTTTTGGCATTTCCTCGGAGGAAACAAGGGCCAAGGCCTCCGCCACTACCTAGGTGGTCGTGTCGGCCGAAAGGTCCCGCCAACAGCAGGTGTAGAGAGAGACTTCGATACGGCTACATCCGCGAGCCTGCACGTCGGGTTGCAAGAAGGTGCGACGCAATTGCTGGTTCGGTTGATCGACGTAGTCGGCCAGGTGCCCGCCAGTAGGCTCGGGAACCTCGAAGTTCGAAACGACCTTGTTGTAGAGCTTTGTGGGGATCGTGTAGCCTGCTTCGCTCTTGCGCACCCAAGTGCAGACGTGCATTCCTACGCTGTCGGTGTTTGCCAATATGGTGGGATGTCTTCGCGCATGGCGGCAGCGAGGTCGCCTTGCTCGCGAAACCAGTGGAACGCACATAGGTGTTCCACTAGCCTCTCCTGTTCGAGGACCCTAGAGAAGTGTCGTGTGTAGTCGATGGAATACAGACCGTAGCCATGGCCCAGCAATTGGCGTTCGAAGGCAGGCAAGGAGGCTTGCAGCTCGTCCATGGATATTTCGGAAACATCCACCTTTGCCACGAAGATAGCGCCCCAGGGATATAGCCCGCGCCACTCCGTCTGTGCCTTCCTGATTGAATCGAACTCGATCCGGGCGACAGTCAGGATTTGACAGCCTTGCACGTTCTGTCGGGTATGCGAGGATGTGGACTATATTCGTCTTTATGTGGCCATGGCTGGTACTGTCGAAGATCTTCCCGATACTCACGCGCACGGCGGTGGATATTCTTGCGACGATGCTCTTTGCGGCGCTCTCCTCTCTAGTGGTGCAACACAGACGCCCGCCACGAACTACACAGTCTTCGCCGTAGACGCAGAGGTATACGTTGTTGACAAACGTTGGAAGCCGTTCTAGGAGGAAAACGTGGGTGCGGCCCAGGTTGCCGGCTAGATAGACAAACCGGGCGATGTGCGGCACAAGATTGCTCTCGTTCGCGTCCTCCAGTAGAAGGTTTGCGACCATGGCTTTTTCGGACGGCAGGCCGATGGATTGGAAGGTTGCTTCAAATACCATCGTGGTAGTTCTAGTTTTCTAGGTATAGCTTCGGTAGCTCGATATGCCTTGGGCTACCAAGTCTCTAATTCGAAGTTTTGGGCTACCCGAAAAAGGTATCGGAAACTGCGGTTGACCCGGCAAAAAATATGCTATAGTAGGTTCCGACCTACATTCACAATTGCCAATTATCTATGTACGTGGATCCTTATGTGCTGTTCTAGGCTGGGTAGGAACATGGGCTGGGGACCCGTCAGGGGGGTGGGACGGGTCCAATCGAGAAGTGCCCCAGAACCCCCATATACTTATACTACTCACCTAGGTCATTGCGCGCTAACCCCTTCGGCCACGGCTCCTCCTTACTATTTATATAGTAAATCTGCCAACTTCCAAGCCAAAAATATATATCCTCAAACTATTCTCAGCTTGTATTTTATACTACAACAAATCAACCTAGCATGATGACCATTTTTTCTGCTTGATGCAAAGCTACAGTGCGGCGAAGGGGGAGACACAAGGGAGCTTTAGACTATCGAAAAAGAGGCTATATGAAGACATGGCGGGTCTTAATTGGAGTGGTGATACCTCGCGTGGAGGACAAATATTAGGAGCATTTGGGAACTGTGGTGAATAACTATACTTTAAAATATGACGCAGGAGATGTCTTTAAAAAAACATTTGCTTTCTTTTCATAATGTTTAGACAAGAATTCTTCAATTTTCTCACAATAACCCTGTGTTCCTACTTAAATAAAAATTAGCAAATCTATCTTGGTGCAAATTTGATGAACAAAGCAAAATGTTAAAATATTTACGCTACCTGTACTGCTGGAATCTACATTGGTTCGACAACGTCAGCTGAAAGTCAGTGTATTGGAGGAGAGTTTAAGAAAGAGATGACTTCTTTTATCGTCGATTGTTTCGAAGAGGTGGGAATGACACTTTGTGCTTAAATAGAGCTGGAAATTGATGCAACATTCTATTGGACATACTGGAGAGTTTAAAGAGGACGAAATATTGTAAGCACAGCATCGGATACGTCGTTCCACATCAAAACTTTTCCACGTTGTTGTTGGCACACTTCCAGATCATTTCTTAATCAGACGTGTCTGCTGTGATTTTATTGCTCGTGGAGATTTTCTTTTGGAAAGGAAAATTGTGCAAAGTAAGCAGGCCGAGTATTGTTACAGTATACGTTTTACTTCGAATTATATTTGCCGGTTTTACCGTAAAATTAGCCAGTGTTTCTCGGGAAAAACAGTGGGAGTTTTTTCCATTTTATACATTAAAACGTAGCGATCGATCGGCGACAGTTTTTTGAGTGCAGAAAGTTTTAAAAACGCTTTGAATTTGTAGTCAGCTGGATGAAACAAATATAATATATCCTTTAATTATACCATACCTTATAAATATCTTTGAAGCAAGACAGAAAGAAACTGTTGCCTTGTTGATTTTCATATGACCCCATTTGTCAAACCTGTGAAATTTATCCCTACAACCAGTTTGATTAGCAAATCGAAATGCAGCATTGGCTGAGAAACTTGCTTGTTGGGTAAGAGCATAGATTATTTCCAGATATTCATTGGAAACACATAGTCACCATCATATAACGAGAAAAAGGAACTGTATGTAACTTCCTTTGAAAGCGTTACTACAATAAGCCAGATAACTGTTTCCACTAAACATGATCGGACTTCCTTCGCTGGTTGATAAACAGACCCTCGTGGCTGTGTTGAACTGTAGGCAGTCACACACAATCCAGCCCATTTCGTGCATTTTATGTGTCTGTGTGATACTTGAGACTATGCGTCGGCTCTAGGGCTGTTTCAAATGGGAAACTGTGTGAAAACACAGGAGAAAAATTAGTGCTGAGCTCTACACTGGCCTGTTGCCGAAGTCTGTAATATTAGGAGATAGGCATGAGATCATGTGCTTTTGTTTGTCTACAGTAAGGCGCGTTCCGCTCATGCGCAATTATGCGCAACTCGAAACCGCTATCTGGCTTATTGTGCAGCATCACTGCGAAGTAGTAGAGAAACTGCTGCACACAGCGGATACACCAAACAATCTGTGTGCGCAGGTTTAATGAGTCCACAGCTTAATGTGAATCGATGAATGTGTGATATAGCTGGCAAATGATCACACGTAAATGATGAAAATCGATGAAATTACTCTCTGAGCCGAAAAAGTGACATAGTGACCTGGTTTAGTTTGGAAGAGAAAAAATATATAGAAAAAAAGTTTAGCTCATCCGAGATAAAAAGTCTGGGCTGCGATTACTTGACCAATTAAATGTCATGCACCGTATGTGTTGTGACATTGGTGTCATTGGCTTATTCAGCCGCGTGGAAGTGGGAGACAGCAGAGGTGCAGTTTTAGCTGAGGTTTACCAGGCGGACATTCCGGGCTGTTCACTCTCTGACGTTCAGGCTCGCTGCCAGGGGTCTGACTGTTGCAAAAGCCTATCTGTGATCTCCTATTTGGATCAGGGTACAGATGTAGCTACCGTCTGTGGACAGCTGCTGTACTATTGCGTCTAAAGCCTTTGAGTGACTTCTCTGTGTCTTGATTGTCCGAAATTCAGCTCGTGCACGAAGTGTGTGTTCAGGGGTTTTTCACTGCATTGTTGGAGCGATTCTTGTCCGCAGTTTTCCCTAGTAGATCGCTTTGACTAGTGTTCCACACAAAACGTAAGTATTTCACCATGCCAAAGCTTCCTCGGTTTTGTTCAAGGTGCAGCTTCCTATAATTTTGGGGTATTGTTTCCTTCTGAAATAAGAAACGGAAAATTAACGGAAAAGGCCACTGTCTGGGCGTAGTACATTGTGGGGATGTATTTGGGATGAGAGGCCACTGTCTGGACACAGTATATTGTGGGGTTTTATTTGTGTTAAGAGGCCACTGTCTGGACACAGTGCATTGTGGGGTTTTATTTGGGGTAAGAGGTAACTGACGGGACACAGTACATTGCAGGGTTTTATTTTTGGTAAGAGGCCACTGTCTGGACACAGTACATTGTGCGGAGAACTATCGTCCCTTGTTGACTGATCTGATCTGATATGGATTGCTACTAGCCCTGACCGTGTCTTGTGATTTCAGATGGGTGGATTATTGTCCCTGGTTGACTCGCCTGGTATGATAACGATTGCCGATTAGCCCGGACCGTGTCTTATGATTTCAGATGGGTGTACTATTGTCTCTGGTTGACTGCTCTGACCTGACAGGGATTGCCTACTAGATTTCAGATGGGTGGGCTATTGTCCCTGGTTGACTGGTCTGACCTGACAGGGATTGCCTACTAGCCCTGACTGTGTCATATGATTTCAAATGGGTGGGCTGTTGTCCCTGGTTGACTGGTCTGACCTGACAGAGATTGCCTACTAGCCCTGACTGTGTCTTATGATTTCAGATGGGTGGGCTGTTGACCCTGGTTGACTGGTCTGACCTGACAAGGAGTGCCTACTAGATTTCGGATGGGTGGGCTATTGCCCCAGGTTGTCCGGACTGACCTGACAGGGATTGCCTATTAGAGCTGACTGTGTCTTATGATTTCAGATGGGTGAACTGTTGTCCCTGGTATTTTTCTCTCATGAGAGATAGGTTGACTGAGTCAGTGATCATGTTTCATGATTTCAGATGGGTGTGCAATTGTGCCTTGTGGCTTTGTCACTGATCCTAAAAGCCAGTGCTAAGAAGGAAATCGTTGACCTTTCCCATCAGCATAAACCCGGAATTGTGGCTCACCCTATCTACCCCAGTCTCAACTTCACAATCAACCAAAGGGGATACAGCCCAGAATTTGGAGTGTGGTCAGTTCAATTTTATACTGTCACTAAATAAATGCATTACCGATTGTACAGCATGCTTACGGAAAAAACTGAATATTAGACTCGGTGCCTCAATCTGTCAAACAATTACATACATTATTTATTGGCAATAAATCTGTCAGTCAGTCCACTCATTCGTCGATCCATCCCTGTCTCCATCTTTAATTCAATAGATCAATTATCATTGATGGTTGTTGTTTCCAGGCTAGAATATAACAGTTTCCAGACAGTGGAACATTACGGGACGCACGTGGACGCTCCCTGCCACATAGGGAAGGGAAAATGGCGCCTTCACGAGGTTCCAGTCAGCCAGTTTATAGGTCCTGCCGTTGTGATCGACATTACCGCTCAAGCCGCTGCTAACCCTGATGCGGAGGTCATGGTGGCCGATGTTGAAGCATGGGAGGCCAAGTACGGGCAAATTCCTAACGGGGCAATTGTCCTCATGAAGTCTGGCTGGGACAAAAAGTACTCAAGGGCAACATCGTATTTCGGCACAGACACACCGAAAGATTCCAGCACTTTCCATTTTCCTGGTTTTCACGGCAATACAACAAAATGGCTGGTGGAAAGTCGGCCTAATTTCCACGGAATCGGTGTGGATACAATTTCACTTGACCGTGGAATGGGCAAAAAATTCAGAGCTCATGTAAACCTCTTCGCTGGTAATAAGGTTGGATTTGAAAATCTGGCTAACTTGGAAAAGATTCCTGAAGCGGGGGCCATGTTCTACGGCGTTCCCATAAACCTCTACGACGGAAGTGGAGGTCCCGTCCGTGCCTACGCTATTGTGGACTCGGATTCCAACGCATCTCCTCGTCCAACAGCAATGTTACTGCTGGGGCTTTTAGCCATCGGGCTACAGGCCCTTCTTCTTCGTTTAATCTAACTCTGTAATAAGTTTCGAAGAGTATCCCCACCAAGTACATTGTAATTGTTCTTGAAAACATCTTGTAATATATTAATCAAAGAATAAACTACAAAGAGATCACTGTTACAGGTGACTTACACTCGGTAGATATGTAATTGTGGGATTTCATGGTTCATGGCTCATTTCAGGGAAAAATATGATATCCTTTTGCTAAGATCCCAAGCTGAGTGGAGGTAATCCATAGTGGCCTTTAGTGTCTAAAACAAGTCAGTATTTCTCTTGAGTGGTGAGAATAAAAATTGCCTCTTACAAGACGGTCGTGTTGCGTAAACTTATATTGAGTGGATATTCAGTGGAAACGCGGAAAAAACCCTCAGGGTGAGGGAAGGGAATTGTGTCTCGTATTTAACACGTTACTACAACAGTCCAGCTGTGTAAATAAGAAAACAAACGGAAATACTCCTTAACCTTGAACTGTACTACGAGATTGTCTATGTTGATGCATACTAAAATACGCTTCTTTCGCCCTGGATTACGCAGCTAGTGCCCTGGTCGAAGTATATTTATGAGCATAACACCAGTGATGTACACTTAATCGTGGTAGCTGCGTATTTCAGACAGGAAGCTCATTCTTAACCCTTCATAAGTTACCTATCGTTGACTTCTGAGTAAACCCGTAGGTTTTTCAAAGTCAACATGCTGTTAAAGGTATTGAAAAAGAGAGGCCCTTATACATTAAGAGAGTAACGTATATACTAGTTTCTTGTGCAGACAGTAATTGAGATTATCTTTGAAAATAATATACATGTACATGTCGTGTACACACTAAAATAACAAACGTTAAACACCACGATAAATGCATTATTTATATCATTTATAACAGTACAGAACTCTATCCACTATGTAAAACTAACAGACATAGATTGCACAGACATCATCACTTTCCCTTTGTGATATGGCAACACTGTTTCTCGCCCAATAATAGAAACCTACAGAAACAAAGCAGACTACTGACACTTCTCTCTTTCGTTAGAGACAGTTAGCTGAGAATGCAAGTTGTACAGACCTGTTAATGCTACATGCATGAAAAACACGGTCTCTCAGTCCATTTGACCTAATGTGTTAGCCTAACTCAAATGTTTTAGTTCATGTAAACCAGTTCCCGGCGAGGACGTTTAGACGTAGACAATTCAGCTATGACTGGTTACAAAATCATGTTGTTCCAGTTAGATTTCCAGTATTAATGACAGCAGAATGACGCCACGCATGACGTTGACGCCCTTTTGTCCTTTGTGCTCAGGTTTTATCCAGTGCATGATGCTTAAGGGGAGCTGACATAGGAATGCGTGCACCACTGCATGGAAACGACATGAAATGAACATGTTTACCCCACCTATAATTTATGTTTTATGTTGGCTTAAGGTATTGCAAAATCATAGAGGCCATGCCCGACCAGTTTTCTAAGGCGTCATCCTGGCAGCAGAGAACACGAGGCCGTTTTACAAATCCATTCGCCCCATTGCATCGTTCAGACAATCACCACCGTCAAACTAAATGTGCTTAACGTAACGTTCGCTGTTTGTAAAATAGTCCTACATTACTCTGACGTTCGCTTTGCGAAATGTTTTCGGTCACATCAATACCAAGAGCTCTCTCGATTTAAAACATGCACTGGACAAATATGTTAGCAGAAGGCCTACATCAGGTACATAAGGAGTATTACCCAAGATTCTCTGACAAAAGAGGCCTTGGCAATCGCCGATCGATCTTGGACTTGCGGTATACAAATGGGTAGGTAAGGGACGCGTGTGACTGCAAACTTTAGGCCGAGGACATGTAGCCTATGGGGCGATGGTAACTTATGACAAATTTCAAAGGCACTTATCTGATTATTAAATAGCGTCGCTTTGATGACTGCAGTCCATTGAACATGTACAAATGAAACACTTGCCTCTTGTGTGCTGTACTGAAGAAGTAATAGTTTCTCCTAATAAGATGAATAACGTAAGAAGGCGCCTTCACAGCCATAGGACATTGGTCGTGGCCGAGTGGCCACACGGTGTATTGGCTCAGTTCCGGCTTGGGTCAAGCAATAGGTACACTCTCCCCACTCTCACTAGTCGTGGGGCCATTTCTGCAGTCTAACGTTCGTTGAAGACCACTTGTGTTATACAAATATGGTGTGCATATCTATGCGTCACATGTGGGAATGTTCGTCAGTGATTTACCAGTGGTTGGTGGTTTGGTGGCACTCCGGTGTTCCACACACATGAAACCGACCGGTATTTTTTCAAATTAAATATTTCGATTTTGACGTTAAACCACAATGAAATCAAATCACACTGAAAAGGAACGTTACTCTGTTGCCCTAATGTTATTAGATAGCAAATAGAGATTCTAGCCCAGTCTCTTGACCGATTATCATATCGGGCTCATTACCCTTTTTTTTGACTATTTATCCATGGAATTTCTCAGTTTCAATTCATAGCACTGAACATCCCCTGACACTATGTAGTTTCACCAGAACTACGCTCTTCTTCTCTCCACACGATATTAAAATTCAATCAGCAAGACAACCGCTTTGCAATATCTATTGCTGCAGAATGGCGCATTTTGTCGCCATGGTAACCTCCGAAGGGTCAATAAAATAATGGGTAAACAGTTTGTTTTTCGACATTTCTTTCCTAAACAGAAAATATTTAACTACACACAAAACATTTAGTTATTTATGTATTTTATTGGTGTTTAACGCCGTACTCAAGAATATTTCACTTTCACAACGGCGGCCAGAACTATGTGGGAAGGAAACAGAACAGAGCCCTGAGGAAATCGAGGACCATCCGCAGGTTGCTGGCGGACCTTCCCACGTACGGCCGGAGAGGAAGCTAGACTGAGTTGGATTTGAACCCACAGCGACCGCATTGGTGGGAGGCACGTGGGTTATTACGAGGCGCTGACGCGGTAACCCCCTTGGCCACGCATGCCCTTAGAAGCAAAATAAGAGTACATTCTGCAGTGTTGTCGCTCATTTAATATTTTTGTGGTTTAATATTATCCTATCAGTGCTGGAGCGCTTTTTGATCCCTGTAGGAAAATCCGTCAATAATTGATCGGTGCTAACGCTCAAGAATGTTTCACTAATACGATGGCGGTTTCCTCCCCTCATAATGCTGGCCGAAGTCGTATAAGAGAAATATTCTTGAGTACGGCGTAAAACGTCAATCAGATAAATCAGATCTGTCCAGTATCATCACTCTAAGATCCATCCTTGACCTGACATTTGACCTACAAAAGAACATAAATCTGCCATGCACCAACAAAGTGGACCTATATCCGGCAAAAGCTCAGAGAGAAGGTTAAGGAACTCTTCTAGCATTAAGCATTATAATGCTTTTGGGTGGAAATTTTTTTGGCGATTTCCCTTTACTTAGCAGGTCAAGAAATTTCTTTTAAAGAAACTCTGTTAATGTTTGTGTGTTAAAACGGAGTGGAAGGATTGTATTAGTATCAATTAAATTTATTTACTTGAAGAAAAGACAACAATGAATATGTTACCCAAGTACCCCATGTGCATATGGTTAAAACAGAGGCTTCACGTAATGAAAGCGAAAACACCCGCGTTCTCAGATTTTAGAAATGCCTGGGGCCTGAATGGCTCAAATTGATAACATGGAAACACTTCAGGTTGTCTACATGTGTATATATAACAGGAACACATGCATTTGGTGCAGTCTTGCCGTTTTTAAAAAAAATTACTTCCATCTTTTATCACAATATACCGCCAAAAATAGCAGGGTTACAGTTCTTACTTGACCGATAAGTTTTTCCCTTATCCCTAATAAACTTAATTCGGAGTAAACTTTACACATTTTCCTGTACGTCGTTGTGGTGTGTGTAGATGCTGTGTTGTACAGCACGTTCGAGCGAAATCATTCAGCA
The DNA here is from genome assembly GCA_016165875.1 of Acanthopleura granulata. Classification (NCBI taxonomy): domain Eukaryota; kingdom Metazoa; phylum Mollusca; class Polyplacophora; order Chitonida; family Chitonidae; genus Acanthopleura; species Acanthopleura granulata. Next base: position 46,934,626 of record JABBOT010000080.1, on the reverse strand, counting down.
GCGAGAAAATCCAACTGTCAGCTCTAACAGACTTGTTAACGATGTACGTTTGCATACTTTGAGATACTTGCCGTAATCTCTGGGTGTCTTTCGACAGTCTCACTGACATGGTGAACCAAGGTGTCACTTTACGACAGAACATTCACCTGTATGGTTCCATTAATATTGAATGAAATGTCTTTGATTTGCAGAAGTGTTCCAGCCATAAATAATGTGGCAGAACGAATTGGTTCACTTCATTGGTTCTCTCGATGGTTAGGCTGCGTCGGTAAGGCCCGGCGTAAAGCATTGACTTACCGTAAGCTAACATCGACATTTTCCGTGTATGAAGTACAGATAAGCACAATACGTTGGTGGAAGACAAGTGTATGACCCTCAGCAAACGTTAGTCTGAGCAAACGGCCACACGAGCGTTATCGACTGCTCATTGTCGCCAAGGCAGCCAGAGCAGTGGAATCTATACAGATTCTCTATATCCAAGGAGGGGTTTGAACCCTGTACTATTGCGCGCATGTCTGTAACGTGGTGTTCCAGCGAGGATTCACTATGAACGCCCTAATTACGATAGGTCTGCTACAACACGTCTGCGGCGTGATACTACTGAGGTAAAGCTCAAAGAAACCAGCTGAAGTAAGCGACCGGTTACTCATTCTCGGTTACTTATTCTGAAATAGGCGAGGCTCCAGATGGTCTAATCGCATGTCGACTATTAGCTGATTTTAAGGTATATGGTGTCGGCGCATTTTATTATTGATAACCCTTTATCTGACCAACTTCCCGTAGAAGCTATGTTAAATATACCTTATTTTGCCCATCAGTTAGTTGATTTGAGTCATAATCTAGAAGAACGTGTTCTACATGTATTTGTCCATACAAACCCAAAAGTAATTAAATAGTAAGACATAAACAGGCGATCTATTTGTGCCTCTCTAGAAAGGAATTGTCCACTTGATGCATTTACTATGTCAGTGCTACATCCTATTTTTTCCGAGAAAATATCGTGTTTTACGTCCTGTATGACTCTTATTTAGAACCTCCTATCATGATCATGGTATCCAAGCCAGAGAAGAAAAGGCTTTGGAACTACATTGGTTACTAAATGTTTTCAAATGACCTCTGCTGTGCACACAAGATCAAGATCAGGTAAATCAATTGGGGCCTCCCTCTTTATATCGACCCTGAACTGACCCTTATATGCAGCAAACAACTGAAGTATAATATGTACAATCCAAGTGGCTCTGGAGACAAATCCGTCCCTTATGCCACTCTAGAAAGACATTGCGTAGCTGGAAGATTCAAATTACAACGCCCTATTCGGTTTTCATTAGGTAAATATGGAGTCCTCATGTTCTCTAAGGCCTTTAATTAGGGCGTACTGTGTTGACCCCCACCCCACCCCCATACTTATCTGGGAAAAATAGCTATGGAATCACAATAATTTGTTTTATGCCACTCTAATGTGCTGTTAAACATCTTCAAATGTCCTCTGTCGTGCACACCGGTCCAAGTTCAGGTCAACAAAATGGGGTTTTCCTATCTGTGTAGACCCAAAATGACCCACACATATACCAAATGTAATTTAATACGGAAAATGTAAATGGCTCCAGTGACAAAACCGCCCTTTGTGCCACTCTAGAAAGACATTGTCTATCTGGAAGATTAAATGTACAACGCCCCATTTTGCGTTAAGAAAATGTAAGGTCTTCATGTTCTTTATGACCCTTAATTAGGGTCTCCCCTGTTTAGTGTCCAGTGCATAGCTGGGAATAAATGACTATGGAATCAAATAGTTTGTTTTGTGCCACGCTAAGTAAATCTCTTCAAATGTCCCCTGTCGTGCATATATTTCCAAATTCAGGTCAATGAAATGGGATCATCCTAGGCCTCAAAATGACCGACATATATAATAAAGACTGAACTCTTCCAGGCACCTTTCATATGGCTCTGGTGTCCAAACCGCCATTTGTGCCGATGTAGACTATATTGTGTACCTGACTGATTTAATACATGGACGTTTCTTTCAATTTTCATTGAGTAAATACAGGGTTTTCAGGTTCTGTATGACACTAATTAGGACCTACCATCTTGATCCTCCTTTTCCAGGACTGAAAAGAAATGGCCATGGTATTACATAACTTGTTTTGTGCCATTCTCACGTTTTTCTTTTAAATCTGTTTCAATGAGCGTCTGTCGTGCACACCAGACCTAGTTCCGGTCATTAAAATGGGGTCTTCCTACCTGTGCAGAACCAAAAGTGACCCACATATGCAGTAAAACTTGAACTCTGATAGTACAATTTCAATGGCTCTGGTGACAAAATCGCCATTTGTGTCGTACTAGAAATACATTGTACCTCAAAAAATTAATATCTGGTCGTTCCATATACTTTTTTATGTAGTAATTATGGGGTCTTCGTGTTCTTCATGACCCTTATTAGGGCCTCCCATCTTGATCCTCCTTTTCCAGGATAGAAATGACCTTTGAGTTACATAATTTGCTTTGTGGCACTCTCACGCTCTTTTAAATCTTATCAAAGGACATCTGTCGTCTACTCCAGCCTGAGTTTAGGTCAATAAAAAGGGGTCTTCTTGTCTGTGTCGACCCACATGTATGTAAAAGACTGAGGTCTAATATGTACAATTGAAATGGCTCTGGTGACAAACCGCCATTTGCACCGCTCTGCATACACATGGAGGATCCAATGTATGAACGTTCCATTTAATTTTTATTGAATAAACATGGGGTATTCATGTTCTTTATGACCCTCAATTAGGGCCTCCCACCTTGATCTTCCTTTTCCATGCCTGAGAAGAAATGGCTATGGAGTCACATAATTTGTTTCGTGCCACTCCGAAGTGCCCATAAATCTCATGAAATGTCCTCTTTCGTGCACACTAGTCCAAGATCAGGTCAATAAAATTTGGTATTCCCGCTTATATCTCTTCAGACGTGTTCTCTTATTTACTCCTGTCTGAATTCAGTTCAAATTAATGAGTTCGTCCTGTGTATACGAACTCCAAACTGACCCCTAAATACGACCATATCCTACTTTTTAATGCTTAGGTTGGAAGTGGCTCTGCTGACAAAGGACTGCCTTATATTTCTGCCGCCTTATAGAAAGGGATTTAGCTACTTCAGCCATACAACGTGTTGACTTTATATCCTATTTTTTTTAGTAAATATGTTGTCCTCTAGTCCCCTATTGCTTTAAAATGCGATACCTTGTTCCGCCCAATGGCAATTAGGTTCTAGACTGACTACACTATTGTTTTCTTGTACTGCACGAGTTCTACGTTATCAGTTTGCCAACAAAACGTCATCGTAAATGCAGATATAAACAAAGGGCTACACAACTTTGCCCCGAGTAAGACTTAGCGGTAAAAATTCCCTATTACAATACAAGTATTTTTTTATTGGGTAACTCTTAAATGTATTAAGTCTCTTCAAAATCTTCTCTTCTGTACTCGGGCCTAAATTTATGTGGTATAAATGAAGTCTCCCCGTTCACACAGACCCTAAAATGAACCCGAGATATGACCATATCCTGACCATTAATGTTTCCGTTGAAAATGGTTCTGATGAGAAAACCATCATTTGTACCGCCTTTGGGCACTTGAAACGTTCAGTATGTCATCGTTACTTCCCAATTGTATTGCTATGGGGTTATCAAGCTATCTATGAGCCCTGAGATGAGGCCTATCCAATAATCCCACTGATCTACACTCGACAAGAAATGACTTAAGAATCATATCAGTTGCATTGGTTGCATTTCAATGGTCCTCATTGGTTGTGTTGTATTTCAGGACAGAATATGGGGTTTTCCTATTCATATGGACCTCCAAAATGATCCACATATATAATAATGGTCTGAAAATTGATGGAGCTCTAAATTTTCATAAAATCTCTCCAAATGTTTTCCCATTTGTACTACAGTCAAATTTCAGAGAGAATAAATGGGGTCTTAAAGTCAGCACACACAGGTTTACATTCAATGTTTATGCCAGAAATGCCTCTGGTGAGAAAAAACCCATATGTGCCACATCAAAAAGTCATTGAGCACTTAAGCATTCGATATTCATCTCAATCATCATCTCCACTATACATGTTAAATTTGAATATTTCCCTCCCTTGTGGATCATTTTGGGGGTCTATACGGACAGAAAGACCCCATTTTTTTACCTGACTTGGAATGGGATGCACCATAGAGGACTAAACAGATTTAATAGCACTTCGGAGCCACACAAAACGAACTGTTGCAATTCCAAATGCATTTCATCTCAGGCATGCAAAATGACGCTCAAGACATTAATTAAGGGTCATAGAGAACACTAGAGTGAACGAACATATAATGAATCTTGTTCTAGAGCGGCACAAATGTCGCTTTTGAGCCAAATAAATTGAATGGAATCAACTTCGATCTTTTTTCCTGTAAAAGTCAGTCATTTCAGGATGTATATTTATACACACAGTTAGACTTCATTCTACTGACCTGAACTGAAACTGAAGTGCACGACAGCTCTTTATGGTACGCAATGTCTTTGTAGAGACTCTCATGCAGACAAGAGGGCCCCATATTATAGAACTTGAACTGCCGCAAAAGGTATTTAAAGAGATTTATTACCATTTGCCAGTCGCACAAAAGAAATTCATGTGATTCAAAAGCCATTGCTTCTAAAGCATGGATATCACGACAAGGATGGGAGGCGTTATTAAAGATTCTCAGAGGACACAAAGGCTCCATATTTACCCAATAAAAATTGAACACAAAGTTCATATATTGAATTTTCCAGGTACACAATGTCTCTCTAGTGTGGCAAAAATGGTGGGTTTTTTCCCCCGAGATTTACATTTTCTGTATAAGACTTTAGTGTTTTGCTTTATAAGTAGATTAGTTTGGGGTCAACACAGAGAGGAAGACCCCATTTTAGTGACCTAACCTTGGTCTGGTGTGCACGACGCATGACATTTAAAGAGATTTAACAGCACGTTAGAGTGCCAGAAAAGAAATTATGTTATCCATAGCAAGTTCTCCCAAGGCATAGATAGGACAGCCAGCATGAGAGGCTCTAATTAAGGGTTATAAAGTACATGAAGATTCCATTTTTAGAAAATGAAAGTTGACTGAAACGGTGTATATAGAATCGTTTAAATGCATAATGTTTTTCTCGAGTGGCACAAATGGCAGTTTTGTTACCAGAGCCATTTACATTTCTCGTATTAGACTTGAATGTTTTGCTATATATGTGGTTCATTTTTGGGCCTACACAGAAAGGAAGACCCCATATTTTTTAACCTGATCTCGGAATGATATTCAAGACAGAGGGCATTTGAAGATGTTTAACAGCACGTTAGAGTGGCACAAAAGAAATTATGTCATCCCATAGCCAGCTCTTCCAAGGTAGGGATGGGACATCGAACATAGAAGACCCTAATTAGGCGTCGTGGAGAACACGAAGACCACATTTTTAGTCAATGAAAATAGAAGGGAACGTTGTACATGGAATCTGCCAGGCACACAATGTCTTTCTACAGTGTCACAAACAGCGATTTCGCCATCAAAGCCATTTACATTTTTCGGATGAGACTTCAGTGTTTTCCTATATATGGGAGTCATTTTTGGATCTGCACATATAGGAAGACTCCATTTTATTGACCTGAACTTGGTCTGGTGTGCACGATAGAAGGCATTTGAAGAGATTTAACAGCATGTTAAAGTGGCACAAAACGAATTATATCATCCCATAGCCATTTCTTTCCGGGTACCGATTAGGGGTCATAACGAACATGAAGACCCCCATTATTAGCCAGTGAAAATTGAATCGAACGTTGTACATAGAATCTTCAACGTCTTTCTAAAGTGGCACAAATGGCGCGTTTCCCACTATGGGCCATAGACATTAATGTTTTCCTATATATGTGGGTCATTTTGGGGTCTACACAGATAGGAAGACCCTATTTTATTGACCTGAACTTGGCTTGGTTTGCACGACAAGAGACATTTGAAGAGATTCGCGAATCTTACAGAACTAATGGACATCATTGTTAGAACATTATATGACACCACGACATGTCACTAATGTATGCACATTATTGCAGACCCGGGTTTAATTCTGGTTTCAGAAGTCTGTCAGCTTCATCACGGAGTGTCAGCTTTTAACCAGTCATGGGTGAAATAAGAATATGTTTTGTTTTCGCGAACATTGTTTGTTGATCAGTTGTGAAACTGCACTATATAAAATTCATCACGTTCTTTTAGATCCATTCAGATTATGAAACACAATCCCGGGACGGAGTGACATTTGTCAGATCAGATCACACGAAGTTCGTTTACATGCTATCATTGTATGTGTCGCAGTTTGCAAAATCATTAATGAAAACATGGTCATTTCAGGAAAGTCTGTAAATGCTACGCTCTGTCTGTGGTGCCATAAATGTTTATTTTTTCATCAAAGGTAGGACCTGCGTTAAATGAGAAAAAAAAATTCATGATACATTTTTCATTTACGTTTTCCAGGTCGCTTCTTACGGGTCTATATAATTGAATCATTCAGTGCCCGTGTTACACCCGGAAGTACGCCACATTCTCAGCGATATATGGGACAGATGAAATCATTATCTCGGCAGACTAATTACACATACAACAGATGTAAATCACTTCAGGGGATAAAGGTGTGGAAAACTGACTGGTTTCCCCTGCAGAGAAAAAAAACACAAATAAAGGAAATAAACACAAAATGAATAAAACAACATGCGCTTCAGTGAGACAACACAAGCTATTTTTTCGCCATTGCTGTGATCTCAAGGCTACTTGATATACCTTCATAAAGCACAATGGAAAGATGTTTAAACCATTAGGATCAGTGTGTACCTCTGGCTATTAAAATATCTTCATGCGTAGCGCATGTTACCTAACATTTTAAACAGTTTTTTAAATATCAGTACTGATTTGTATAAAGAAGCTTTGCCTAATAAAACAAATCACATGGAGAGAACCAAAACGAAGTTGTGCGCTTTCAACAAAGCCAGCAGTGATGTAAAAACTTCTGAATTCTGAAATCTTATATATGTAAAGGGGTATAAAATATGCTGAAGAAGTACATCATGCCATTAGCCTGCAAAGATGAGACTTGATTATGACTTAATTAGCTTAGCTCACCCAATTCTTCATCGGTACATCCAGTAAATGCAACACGTTTTATCTACGTGTAGATATATAGACTACATTATCTAACAATTAGTGTGCAATTGGCTGAGTTATGAAGGGGATGCACTTTAACCGGTAAGATACTCGAAGTGTGGGTTCAAAGCCGGCATCGGACGGGGATTTTGTACATCCGTCTGCTCCTACTTTCGCGATTCTTTAGTGACAATAGTCAACAGTGTTGCTGGTGTGACGACATTGTCTGTCTGGAGCGTTCGTTGAAGATCAATTGTGTTCCTCCTGTAGGGTGTTCGAGTATTTCACTCGTGGGATTAATGATCGTCAATAACTTGCCGTGGGTTGTTGGTTAATTTCCTCCTAGCTAAGTGCTACCCACAAATTGAACTGGGCCTATAGGGTCAGAACCTGACGGTAACGGGTGGGAGGGTAAGATGTCAGTAGGTTGCCAAAGGTCGTTGATTTACTCCAGGCACTCCGGTATCCTGTGCCCTTGACACTAAACATCGCTGTGCAAGAGAAGCATCCTTAGCTAAGACCCTGAAAACCGATCAATAAAGCAGCTTTTTATTACTGGAGGGGCTTAGTTTTCCATACATTTCTTTTATCCCATCCTATTATTTGGTGAACCTGAACTAATTCCAGAGGAGTCAATTACTATGCTTGAAGATGAATTTGAACAGTTTTCTATGTCACAAATCCGTTTGCTACGTGAACACAAGCACTGGGGTGGATAATGTAAGTGTAAGAGTGCATGGGGAGGGACACATAGCTTAACACATGCACTGAGGTGGGTAATGGAAGGGTAACAGTGCAAAGGAAGGGACACATCGCCCAACAAGAACACCGTGGTGGGGTAAGAATGCATAGGAAAGGATCCATAGCTTAATACAAGCAGTAGGGCGGGTAATGTAAGGGTAAGAGCGCATAGCCTACGCAAGCACTGGAGTGCATGGGGAGGGACTCATAGCCTAAAGGAAGCACTGGGATGGATAATGTATGTATGAAGGAACACAGCCTAACGCGATTACTAGTTATGGTAATATAAGGGTAAAAGTGTACGGGGAGAGACTCATAGCCTAACACAGGCACTGGGGAGGGTAATGTAAGGGTAAGACAGCAGGTTGGGGGAGGGCATAGCCTAACACGAGCACTGGGGTGAGTGAGTTAAGGATAAGAGTGCATTACAAGGGACACATAGCTTAACACAAGCATTAGGGATGGTGATATAAGGATAAAAGTGAATGGTTAGGGACACACAACCCAACACAAGCACTGAGGAGGGTAATGTAAGGGTAAGAGAGCATGATGAGGGACACAAGCACTGGAAAGAGTAATGCAAGAGTAAGAATGCATGCGGAGGGACCCATAGCCTAACACAAGCACTAGGGAGTGTAATGTGAGAGTAAGAGTGCATGGCAAAGAACATATAGCGTAACACGAGCACTGGGGAGGGTAATGAAAGGATAAGAGTGCACTGACAGGGACAAAGCCTAAATCCCCATAGGTCCAACAACAACAACAGGCTTTGGCCTCCACATCGATATTTTCTTTCTTCCACAAAATGCAGACAGCTTAACAATCCACGAACCCCGGAAAAGTTTAAAGGCTAAATGATACGCGTTGTGCGGGGTAAAGTGTGATGCTAGTTTCCGTGGGTGGGGTGTTGACAAGTATGCCTGTTTCCCACGTATAAATGCATGGGAGAAGGTGTGCCTTCATGGTTGACTGCCTCGCTATGCTTTGACAGCGAAGGAGAGTACCCATTCAATGAGTGATCATTGAAGCGGTGGATGTCTCTGCCACAAGTTCGACGATTCCATTTCTCCCCAAAGGGGGTGCGCACTAATTTATGTTCAGGTAAATGAGTTGGCAAGTCCATGCTTACATTACATGGTGGGTACACGTGACAAGTAAGACACTGGAAATTCACTATGGACGATGATGACTATGATCGAAGAAAGGTGAGTTGCACGCAACCAGTGTTTTCTTCCACTTGTTGTCATCAATACACCACAAGGGTGGAGAAAAGCTGTGTAAGCCTTCACGGATTAACACGCGTACAGCAAAGGACCAGTACATAGGCCTAGTTTACCGTTCAGCTTGCACAGAAAGTTTTTCAGCAAGCCGAACTTCACCTCTACCTGAACATAAATGTCTCACGTTTACAGGCGTGTAGGGCAGTATTTTCACACTTTTAATTCCGGCTCGGACAACTACAACGGTATTCTGTATTTCTAGCAGTGGAACATCAACAAAAAAATAATCCCACTAAAATATGGGTTTATATAATGTGAAATAACATCGTTCTAATTTATAGAGTACACTTTAACATTTTATATTTGACGATGATGTTGTTCTGTATTCATCCACAGTCACTGGACTTTAAACTCAGAAGAATAGCTTATACGTGAAATTCACTCTGGACTGGAAGATATCTATGAATAGCGTGAATGTTGTATAAGCCGAGTCGGCATTGCAGAAGTCTCTCGAGATCACGCTGGTTTTGGACGAGAGAAGGTGGGGTTTCTCGCGAACTACCTACCCTTTCTCGTCTGAAACAAGCCTAATCTCGAGAGACTTCTGCAATGCCGATTCCGCTTGTTACCTGGCGCCGAGTTGGAGATTGTCTGTAAATGAAAGCTGATCCTCTGACAATGAAAGGGCATGTCTTCCTATAAATACCATTTGACCGTATCTTTCCATCATAGCCAAGCCCATGTAAAGTCTTGTAAACGGGTTAACTGCCGTTCAGTGATTTATTACATTATTCCAGGTCAGAATTTTAACCCGATGTTAAGGGTAACAGGGTTTTTTAGCTATGAAATGTTCGAATAAATTCAGTATACAACCTGAGCTGACAAACAATATTTTCCTTCTAATATTACAAGGGTCTGTAAAATTTGCGAACCGATACAAGAGGCCAGATTTAATGGCTTTGCACGTATTTAATGAATAGAAATTATATCATTTTTATATGTGCATGTCCGAGAGTATAAAAAAGAAATCTTTGCTGTAAGCAAGAGAGGCTGACTAACGTTTTCTGACCAGTTTTTGTCCAGTATGTACAGTTTCATGTCAGTGTAGGTTTCCGTCCGGTCACAGTTCACGTGTATTTATGATGCCCATATACAGTTTCAAAACTGCATGTATTTCCTTTCAAAACCAGGCTACAATCCACCCTCATCCAATAAGGTAGTGCTATATGAAAACCACTGCCGTTTAGTGCGAGAGGCCAGACTCAGCTCATTTGGTGGATGGAACCACCACATCTCTCTTCAGATATTTAACTGTATATACATTGTTGAATGTTTATTATTAGCTGGGTATTAAAATATTTATTGTGATGCACCCTGTTTGAAATTTGCGTCTGAAATAAAGAATTATTATTATTATTGTTATTGTTATTATTATTATTATTATTATTGTTATTGTTATTGTTGTTGTTGTTGCTATTATCATAATAATAATAATTATTATTATTAATGCTGTTGTTATTATTATTGTTATTGTCGTCGTCATCATCATCATCATCATCATCATCATCATCATCATCATCATCATCATCATCACGGGGTCTCCGTGGCTCAGTCGGTTAGCGCGCTAGCGCAGCGCAATGACCAAGAAACCTCCTATCAATGCGGTGGCTGTGAGTTTAAGCCCAGCTCACGCTGGCTTCCTCTCCGGCCATACGTGGGAAGGTCTGCCAGCAACCTGCGGAAGGTCGTGGGTTTCCCCCGGGCTCTGTCCGGTTTCCTCCCACCATAATGCTGTCCCGTGTTGTGTAAGTGAAAATAGTCTTAAGTACGACGTAAAACACCAATCAAATAAAGAAACAAAATAAATATTATTATTATTATTAATATCACTATTCAAGACCATGGCCTTGAACAGTAGAATAAACCTTTTCATTCATTAGGCAGCGTTCATGTCACGAGAGTATGGTCAACATCATAGCGTATCGTCATATGGGTCCACAGCTATTTTGCCGCTTTTCTTGTAGATTTCGATTCCGGATATATTTATCATGACTACATATTCGACAAGACACCTTTGTCTGTCTCATTACCCTAAACACACGGAAGTTACCCGGCTGAAATCAAAACATTTGCTCAGTGTGAAAATAAATTCAAGGGCGATATTTTATTCTTGCAACGTAACGACAAGTTGCATGTTTTCGCTTAATTGCGAAACAATCTGCCTTACGCTCGAGGTTTATTTACCTTTTGTCTCAGATTTAAAGTTTCTGCTTTGTCACGTGCAAATGATTCGCGCTGTTGCGCAATATTATCTTACAGGCAATCTTGAAACTGTTTGCCTCCAGCATCATCAACGACCGTGAATTCATTTCATCCTAAATTCATTGCATTTTATTTATTGTTTCAAGGATAAGAGCTTTATACACGTCCAGTGGTGATAGAATGTGAAAATTGTTTTTGCAAAGCTAAAGAAAAAAATATTTTATATCATATAGCACAACTGTCAGCTGCTTATAAAATCCTGACGTTAGGCACAAGCAAGTCTATTCGTTGAACTGAAAGTTGTGAGCATAATGTTAAACGTCCTGAACCCTTCTAGTACGTGCAAAATCAATCCCGGTTTTAGGCAAGGAACATTTCCCCTTTGTAATTATTTCAAATTTCTCGATGCTTCTCGCCTTCTTGACACAAGGCCCGCAAGACTATACACATATAAGCCGGCGATTCAAAGTTTGAAATTGGCATTTGCTTCTAATGTCGGAGGATTTAATGCTCAAACTCCACCACATGAGGGTCACGTAAAACAAATTCCTAAAATTTAATTTAAAACCTGAAAGCAGGCTTTCCGGTTGCTCCAAGTGCTTAGCTTGGTCTCGCCTGACTTAAATATTTCAGAAACTATTCTCGCATGTGTTGATATTTGCCTCGTTCATTCTTGAGAAGAAGCAGTTGGCGGGAAAAAAATCACACATGGACAGGAAATTACGAATTAAAAAGTAGTAGATATAGTGCGCTCTTGATTGGTTAGTTCCGCCAATTGAAACTAATCAGGCTTCAGCAACATGCCTGTCCTGCACAAAAGACATTGTAAACATTAACGATTCTTTCTGTATTTTCGACCTAAGTTGAAAATGGCTTTCTACAAGAGTGATCTTTTCCCAATGATTTGCTCTACTTCTGCACGATGATGTATATGATACACAAGCAATGTATTTAAAGACTGTTGGCTTGTATAATGTGACCTAGTTGAGATAGATTATTCCAACACTGTAAAAATAGCCAAAAGTGGCTTTTGAATTTGGTTTTACATTGTCCATTTATGTGTTTAAGTCATCAATTTAGATGTCATCTCTCGCGTGCACGGATTACCATAGTGGTTCCAAACATCAGCAGCTTATTGTCACTCTATAGCTTAGATACTGTTAATGTGACGTTAAGCCATACAATTAACCCGTTCGTGTACTTACTTCTGGCAGGAGGATGAGAGGGCTGCAATCGAGGAGAGTCAGCTGGAGTCAAACCGGGGTCAGTGGGCCAACCGGGCAGAGTTTCTCCTCTCCTGTATCGGACTCTCGGTCGGACTGGGAAACGTTTGGAGGTTTCCCGTCCTGGCTTATGAAAACGGCGGAGGTAAGAAGGGTTTATGAGGAAGTATATATTAATTATGTCTTTGTATCAATTGCAACCAAACCATTTCGTCATTATGATTGGCGTTTGATTGATTAGTTAATTGATTTTTGTTTGCCGTGCTCCAGAAGCTTTCACTTATACTGTGGTGGTCAAGGCAAAGGGAAGAGGAAACAGGAGCGCCCGGAATAAACCACAGACATTTGACAAGTTAATGACTAACCTTCGCAGTTGTGACGAACACCAAACTGATGGAGAATAGTCAGGGTTTGCTTGCGAGAAAATTTTTTATTAAAACTTAGAGTTTTTGGTTATATTAACGTAATTATAGTTCGAATGTTCTTTGCAACAGTTAGACAATGAAATCGTCTTTTTTGTGTGTGTGCCGTAATTCCGACGTGGAAATATTCCACACGTATTACCTGTATCTCCCGTGCCTTCCTTAAGACGGCACGTTGTGTCCTGCACAAGGTATATGTGAATGACCTGTGCATCGCTATAGGCCATATACTCCAATTTGTGAAGGGAATCCCCTTTTTTCTGAAGTACATTATATAAAAGAAAAGATAACAAAATATATAACCAAATTTATTTCAAAACGGGGGTCCATACGCAACCAAACGGGTGTAACCATTTTTAGGACGAGCTTGGTAATTCTATAAATCACTTTTTAATCCGGATTTCTTACGAGGCCTTGGGATACACCATTTTAGAGAAACCGGAACACCATGTCGCGTCATCCGTAACCTGCGCTCTTCACTCCTTTGTGTGCGAACTTTATGACACCCGAAGGCCACGCATTGTGGCCTCCTGGATGAGGCACTGGGGAATAATCCCAGACGTTTCCCACTACCACTTTCTCGTTGAAAATGTCTTTAAAGCATATCAGAATTGTTTCGTAAATGAGAGGTAAACAGCTGATTTAACACTAATTCTATATGGCAAAATGGTGAACTAGGAACGCGTGACGTCACAGCCGATGTCTTCTTGGGTGGTAGAAATATCTCGCCGCTGATTGGTTAAAATTGATAGCATGCCAGCCCGGTCGATTTCCCGAGGTCGACCTTTGTGCATACTTTGAACTGCAATATCTCGGTTATCCTACATCACAAAAATAAAAAGTGACGTTTTTTGAACTTTAAATGGGATTCTTTATCGATACATATAACTAAAAAGATATTGTTTCTATTCCACAGCTGCCTTTTTAATCCCTTATATTGTCCTGCAGTTATTGGTCGGCAAACCCATGTACTTCATGGAATTGTCCATGGGACAGTACTCCAACCTTGGTCCCACGGGGGTCTGGCGTATGAACCCCATGGCGAAAGGTAAGTTCTGCGAAATGAAATCTGAACCACTTAGTTTACGTCATGAAATTGCCCATGAGGCAGTTCTTCAACCTCGTTTCCAGGGGCGTCTGGCGCATGAACTCCATGGCGAAAGGTAAGTTCTGGTGAATATGATGGAACATTATGGAATTGTTCACGAGACAGCACTCCTACCTTGCCCACGGGCGTCTAGCTAATTAACCCCAAGGCAAAAGGTATTCTCTGGTAAATGCAATCTGGACCGCTTAGTTTACGTCATGGAATTTTCTATGGGGCAGTTCTACAGCCTCGGTACCAGGGTCGTCTAGTGTATGTAGCCCATGGCAAAAGGTTTGTTCTGGTAAATGAAATCTAGAAGCCTTTGTGAACTTTATGGAATTGTTCATGGGATGGTTATCCAACGTATGTCCCACGGGCGTAAGGCGCATGAACTCCGTCGTGAGAGGTGGGTTATGGTAAACATAATACTAACCACTTAGTGCACTTCATGGAATTGTCCATGGAACAGTTCCCCACCCTTCGTCTGGTGCATGAAACGATCGCGAAAGGTAGGTTCTTGCAAATGAAATCTGGAAAACGTGCAATGCAAATGTCTTGGTCCCAGAAAAAGAAACGCATATATTGTTGAGCTTTCTCATGATAAATTTGATTTAGTTCAAAGATGAATAACTGATTTAATACAATGCCATTGTCAGCGAAGTTATGAAATCCGTATTAACCAACAGGGGTCCATTCAGTGGTGACATCAGACTAAAACTTGACGTATATCTCAACATTAACTGTCTGTACTATGTGCCACCTGTGTGTTTCTTTTTAGACAGGTCATAAGTGAACGTATAGAGAGTATTACTAAAAAAAATCTTAGACGACAGTAGCCATGATGTTGGGAGGAAACTGAGCAGAACCCAGGGGGAAACCCACCATCATCCACAGGGTGCAGACACACACATTTAATTGGTATTTGTAAGCAACATGAATGAACAGTCGTCTCTATTGATTTGCAGGTGTTGGCGTTTCCATGGCGCTGATTTCCTTGATAGTTGCCATCTACTACAATGTTATCATGGCCTACACACTGTACTACTTCTTCGCTAGTATGCAGACGACTCTACCCTGGACAGCATGCTCGGATGTCAGTACTATATATTTACTCATTGTGTGTCCATACATTTATCATCGCTATTATAAACAGGGATATCTTGGCAGAAACAAAAAATTTGTCGAAACCTATATTTGTACTTGTGACAGGCAATAGGCGAGTTTTGCGGTTCTTCGATTTCCAGACGAAATTACCACGGTTTCTGATTTTGCCGTTGCTTTCCAACCGAGAGCTGACGATCACAATTTTAGTCATGACATAATGAAATCAGACTATTGGCTGAAATCAGCCAATGAATATCAGTCATGATGTATACTTGTTTATCTGGCCTATCTCTGTTTTACCGTAGCATCATATTTAAGCTTTTCCGTGAAAGTGAATGCTAATATGAATACAGAGGTGGGCTTACATAATTTTTTTAATTTTATTTTTCCACGAATAAGAGCCAACTAATCCTTGGCCACATAATCCAGCGTTTGATTTACAGAGCAAATAATGTAAAAACAAGAAGAAATTTTGTTGCCTTGAATCCCATTTCATAGGCCATCTTAATCTTAAAAAAAAAACCGAAGTCGAGATTTTCCATAAAATGTGCCATTTAAGTCCATTTATTTCTAAAGCAATAGGAGGCAACTTCTATCTAGTTTTTCGATTAACATTTATACATCATTTAAGTGTTGAATTATCACTACATTCACATGATAATGGAGTGCGCACAGTAGCAAGGACAGTCTCTTTGTCTCCTCTCCGAAATATGCGCATGGTAGCAAGGACAGTCTTTTTGTCTCCTCTCCGAAATATGTTAGCATGACTGTGAAGACATGTCTTTGTCTAATGTTTTCAGAGCTGGTTGTCTCGGAACTGCGTCGTACGGACGAGTGAAGAAGTCAATTCCGGTCTTGCCCTCTGCAAGGAGGAGGATCCTTTCATCAATTATCACATGTGTGTCTGTGACGAGAAAAACGCCACACTGAACTACAATCTTACGCAAGATTGTTTCTTTGGATATGAAACTAAAGTTGATTTCGTGCCGTTTGACAAGGATAATCACAACCTGACAGATGTCATCATGGTGAATGACAGTAAATTCATCAAGCAGGCCCGGGAGGTGGTGAAGACAAACTGCTCGCAGTGGTGTGTGAAGAGATCCTCTACTAGAACTGCAGCAGATATCTATTTTTAGTAAGTTACACAGGAGGGGCGACTGTGAATTCTACCATAAAAATTCTTAGCGAAGGCTGTGAAGCACTGTTTGAGGTGGACGGTCTGTAGAATATTGCGTACTACAAGCGTCGCTGGATTTTAGGCATCTTAGGCACCGACCTTCATGCTGAAGCATGAACAGTTGCAATTAAAACCTGGTCGTGAATTCATGACATCTGGAAAAGCAACGATTGTTTCTTGCATGTAAAAAATGCTGTTTAAGATGTACGATGCTTCATCCGAATGAAGCATGGAATCACTCATCAATTTGTGGGTTGTCGAAACTGACATTTCCAGTTCAGAAAAACATTTGTAGTGCAGGTTTAGGTATAAGCGAACTGCACAACGGGAGGAGAACTTTTATTGCTATGGTTATAATATTACTGACAATATTTTAACACTCAACACTAGGCTTACAAAAACGGAGTTAGCGCTCATCAGAACCATGGCAACCGTTTATGTGAGCCAAGTGGTAAACGAGAATCGCAAAATGATCGTAAAACTAAAAACAACGGATTTAAATCTTTTCCAAGAAATATTATGTAGCAAACTGACTGAGCCCTTATTGCATAGTCTGTTATGCAGCAACTGTGTCTTATCCGCTCGGCGATTGTAGAATATTAGCCTAATTATTGATTGCTGTTCGTTCTTCAGTGATGAGGTGATCAAATTGTCCGATGGCATCCACAACCTAGGCACCCCCATCTGGTACTTGACACTTTGTCTAATTCTCTCATGGCTTGTCGTCGTCCTCTGTCTCATCAAGGGCATCAAATCATCAGGCAAGGTAAGACTACGTACATCGCAGGCCCCTTGTAGGTAAACACAACGAGTACTTGCACAGGGCTTTGTTGTTAACGTACCACCACAACCCACCCTACACCACCTAAAATATATACAATATATTTATCTTTATAGTTTATTCACGAATATAACATCATGATTCTTTATTTTAAGATCCAATGTTCTCGTCTTTTTTCGTATGTTCTGTAGGTTGTGTATTTTACGGCCACCTTTCCTTACATTATACTGCTGATCCTGCTGATCCGCGGGGCCACACTGGACGGAGCGCGGGAAGGTGTGCTTTACTTCCTGGTGCCAGAGTGGAACAAACTGCTGAATCTGGAGGTGCGAATGTTATCATAAAAAAACTGGCATGAAGAGTCTGTGGAAATAAATAATCACTGTAAGATCCCCCAGAAAATACTCCAAGTCAGGTATTTCAACAACACATTTTTGTGTGAAAAGGAATTATAGTACAATCGAGCACAAATATACCCTCGGTGTCTGTGAGTGGCTCGTAACTGGCTCATTTTTAGTTGGCTTCCAACATTCCAATACAACTTTCACTATTCACCATGCACTAAAGATGTGGAACATATATGCTAGCATAGACGAGTCAACTACTGATCTGTACTACGCATGCATTCTAATTTTGGAATCCATATATTTTCACATGTCTGCACCAAGACGCAGGGTATAGTCGGCTTAAACAAGGGGTCATGTCCTTAACATTTGTCAGGGATGGGTTAAAGTTTCCAGATCCGGTCCCAAAAGACTTTCTATTTACAAGCACAGATATACATACCGTTTAACACTCGGATGGATGGAAAACCTTGTTATTCTATAGTTTATATATGTTTTAGCCATTTATATGTGCAATCTGAACTGAACTATGAACTCAGTAACTGTATACGTGATCGAAAAAAAAATCAGACGATACAGTTTTAGCCGGTCCTATCTTTGCAGGCTTAATTACGTCTTGGTGCATTGATAAGCATCATCCCAGTTGCAAAATTGCTGTTGTTTCCAGGCGACATTCAGCGACACAAAAAAGTGACCAAAGTTAAATGACTATTTTAATACGCTAGTGTATCATGTATGAGCAATGCATGTAAATGACGTTTATTTGTTTACGTTCAGGTATGGCGCCGTGCGGCTTCTCAGATGTTTTTCTCTCTCGGTGTCTCTTTTGGTGGAATCATCATGTTCGGAAGTTACAACAAATTCAGAAACAATGTGTATATGTAAGTTGAAGACAGATGATGATACCACATTATAGAATATAATATATCGTGATAAAAAAGTTTCAAAACATTATCTGCGTCGTATGTTTTTTAGTTATATACAATTCCTACGTCAGCAAAGCCTTATTCTTAGCAGGTTCAGCCTCTTATATATATCTAGTCTATCCATTTCAAATGCTTCATGAAGTTGTGAAATCGATGTATATTTGAAATTAACAAAATAAATGTTAAGCATACACATTTTGGTTGCTGACCGTGGTTAATTGGAGAAAATCACTGCAGGTAGAAATCACCCTTTCAAGCCACGTACACAGTTTTACGAGGATATTCGTGACACAAGGATGTAGCTAGCTGTGTGATACCATGCAATTACCTTTTTCACTCGACTGCAGCTATACCTAACGCCATGATGAAGACGAATTCCAAAGTTGCATGTTAACGAGTTACTGAAAGCTTTCTTTCTCACTGACTTTGACTCGGCTATTTCTTTCAGCGACTCTCTCATCATCAGCGTCATGGATATCCTCACTAGTTTCATCGCTGGCTTTGTCATATTCACAACTCTCGGTGCCATGTCCAAAGAACTGGACATTCCCATCACGGAAGTGGCCAAGAAAGGTAAACATGTTCAGAATTTAGGAAGTCCTCACTGCTCTTTACCTGTTGACAATACGGGGCAGTTTATGTAATCTGAAATGGAATAGCGGCAAATCATGATTCTTGGTGGTGGTCTGTTCACCTCCACGACCACTACAGCAATTCAGGTGCAGCATGACGGAGAATTTGAAACAGATTATTTTTTATTAATTTCAAGGTTTTAAGAGACATTTATTAATAAGCGTGCACTACCTGAGACGTCTAATAGTCCTAATTTGTAATTAATGTCTGATTTGTCACCTAATTTTGCTTGTCATACTGCTAGGGGTTTTGTAAGCTGCCATTATTCAGACAGTTACAGGAACAGTTAGAATAAAATCCTAACTGAGGTAAACTTACAAGAGGCCGGATTTCACCGGAAACGTGGGATTCTTTGCCAACTGTCACAGTGTGGTCGCTGCTCAGGTTTTCCTAAACACTGTTTTTATATTAGTACTTTTGCTGCATGTTTTCAAAAACGAGTTGTAGCAAAATGTTAGCAAAGACACTCATTTCCGTTTGTGATAATAATCTGAACACTTGTTTGTGACGGCCGACTGTGTGTTTCCAGGTTACGGGCTCGCTTTCGTGGCCTACCCAGAAGCCCTTTCTAGACTTCCGATTCCACATTTATGGTCACTGCTCTTCTTCTTCATGTTGTTTACTCTTGGACTTGACAGTGAGGTAATGTAGAGTTTCTTAACGGAACTGTACAAAACATTCTACAATGACCATATCTAAAACATACTGCAATGACCATATCTGTTAAAAGGCTAAATTATTTATTCCATGAACAGACAATGCCAAATGCTAAAGTGTTTCTCCGTAGATTCTCCCAGTTCTGAACTTATCTCTTCTTTGACTTGACCACATGATGCATGATTTTTCCAAAGGGATTGCTCAAAACCACAATATTTGATTAAGCGTGTAGCTTATCAACAACAAATCTTGTTTATATTCTTATATTTCATGATTTCTATGTTTAAACACCACACCTGTTCATTCCAGCTGTAATTGTTCTGCAAAAGTTTTCTATTTGGTAACGCCTGATTACTTTTCATGGACAGTTTGGCCTGCTGGAAACAGTGTTGACGTGTCTGCAGGACGAGTTCCCCAAACTAAGGCGGTTCAAATGGGCTTTGTGTATCGGCGTGGGTGCAGGATGCTTCCTGCTGGCGCTTCCTTGTGTCACCAATGTAAGTGGGCTGGGACTGTCATGCCGGTTTTGTCGGTAGCCGATATAGTCCAGCAAAGGTACTTAAACACAGGAATTCCATCATACATTTTGAAATGGATTCCAGCGCATCACACACACTATTTAACATGTATTCTGTCACACTTGTTATTTCTTAAGTCTAGAAGGCAGAGGAAAGAAAAGCCCCCTGTAATATGGAATTTCATCCGTGTTGCACCTGTGACAGTCTAGACAAGTTGGGCTCTTCCAGATAAAGGGTGGATTGGTTATGGCCATACATATCACTGTCGTCTGGTTCATTCAAAATGTACCTTTGTCACACACAGTTGTCAAAGTGGATTCAGCTGTTACCGGACAAGATCATATCAAGTTTAACGGAGAAGAAAAGTTGGGATACCAGATGAATGACTCTGATATGTAGGCCTTGTCATACTAAGTGCCCTTATATTGCTAAACTTATTTCGACGTGAATTTCCTTACCTTCTCTCTCGATGACCATTACTCTTAGTCTGCTGATTGTTTGACACCTGACTGCCGACAGGGTGGCGATTACGTGGTGACACTGATGGACTCGTACGGGGCGAGCTTCGCACTGCTGACTGTTTGACACCTGACTGCCGACAGGGTGGCGATTACGTGGTGACACTGATGGACTCGTACGGGGCTAGCTTCGCACTCCTTTTTGTCTCCACATCAGAGGTTATAGCCGTCATGTGGGTTTACGGTAAGTCTGATTCCCTACAAGAGATTCAGGTGAATGAATGAACAGAACTAGAGGTGGAAATTTCCTGTTTGATCTATTCAGAACCATGCCCATCGGAACGATTTTACTTCTTTATACGTGAGCGTTTTAGATCAAAGCAATAAGAACGACAGATTTTGAGGGAGGGGGGGGGTATTGATGTTAAGCTCTGTATCACAGGTATTTTGCATGATGACCTGTATCACATAGTTTAAATGCTGTATAAAAGATAATGGTAAGTGACATAAAGAAGCACCGAGTCGAAAGTCCTATTTCCTTCTGTGTGGCTTCAATCATTGGACAATGCAAGGGTTATACTGTTGGGAGCCTTCCTCAACATGACTTAGCACTTCTGAATTACATTTTCTACCAATTCTCTTTTCAGGGGTGGCAAGGTTCTTTGAGGACATTAAGCTGATGATAGGTTACACTCCTCACTGCTGGCCTTACTGGGTGTTCTGCTGGTTTTTGGCAGCACCAGTTCTTATTGCTGTAAGCATGACCAAACTATATATTATAAAAAAATCCCTAACATCACAATTTACAATTTACAATTTACCTACATGTCTGTTGATAGTGTTGCTCTTGTTGATATTCACTTCAATATCTGTCATGTTGCCAGTTGTTATAGTCTCGGCATTCGACTGTGTATTTCTTCATATTGCCCGCTGCTAGTGTCGGTATTTACCTGCATATTTTTTCATGTTTCGGTATTACCAGTGTATTTTTTGATGTTGCCAGTTGCTAGTGACGGTATTTATGCTGACGTTTATACACGCGTATCTCTTTCAACGTTGCCCGTTGGTGGTATCGGTAGTTACCAATAAATTGTCCTCGTGTTGCCAGTTGCTAGTGTTGCTGTTGCCAATATATCCTCTGCTGTGTTCCAGCTCCTCCTGCTATACACAGTGATCAAGTACTCGCCGCCGACTTACGGCAGTGGAGAAGCGTTCTCGGTGCTGTCCCAGGTGCTGGGCTGGATCCTAGCCGCTCTGGTTATGCTGCCTGTGCCCATCTGGGCTCTCATCGTTCTGGCCAGGAACAGGTGGAACGTTTGTGAGGTGAGTGCTCTGGGTTCACCAGGCCATCGCTGTTTTCCACGTAGGATTTCACTCTAAACACATACCGGAAGACTGTGATATATACATGTAATTGAATTATTTAAGTGTTTCAGAAAGTCTGACCCTAGAATCACGAAGCTGTATTAGATTTGCACGAGATTTAAATGCGCCAAAATTGTGAGTTGGCTAATTTTTTTTTAAATTTTTTAACTTTCACAGCTTTCAACAATGTTGAATTCAAATTTAAGTTCAAGCTAAAAGTTAAATCTAACTTAAGTGTACAAGGACAGCTTCGTTATTCTGTGTCCTGAAAACTTTTAGAAAGTGCAGTGGAATAGAAAAGCTATTATTTTTCGTTTCTCTTCGTTTTCTCTTGCCTTGTAGGCTGTCCGACCAGACGTCACGTGGGGTCCAGCGTGCGGTTCGGGGAACTTGGATGGAACGCCAATGAGCGAGATAAATGAGCATGAGAGAGAAAATCCAGGCTTTGAAAAATTCTGAGAGGCATCAAGCAGCATTATGAATCACTAACAAACAAATAATAACTTACGTCATGTTTATATGTCTGTAGCTCATAGTTTTTATATAGAAATTATCGTGACAGTGTGCGATCAGCGTGTCTGAGGTCCGCGTGTTGTATCAACCGAGCTCGAAGATGTGTTCCAATCATCATTTATTTACAAGTTACAAAGAATATTTTTAACGGGTAAGGAATGGTAGCTTATATAGGTTGAAACCAAACTTTTTGTAAGGAAAATAACAAATTGATTTTATATGATATCAAAGATTATTCTTAATGTTATAACAACACAGAGCGAGTATCGTTTGTGATCGTTGTAATATTTATTTGAAAGAAATGTAGACAAATTAAAGTGCCCTTAAGAAAGTGATTTTCTTAGATGGTACGTAACAATGTAAATCATTCAAAAAATATTTTTATGGTAAAAGAATGTATTCTTAATGTTATAATAACACAGAGCATGTATCCTTTGTGATCGTATTAATATTAAAGAAATGTGAACCAAATAAAGTGCTTTTAAGAAAGTCATATTCATAGACGGTACGTAACAATGTGAATCACAAAAAAAGAATTTTTGTGGTGAAAGAATGTATAATTACTCTTAATACCACTGGTTTGTGACGAAGAATGGTTTGTATCGTACCACGCACTGGGAAAGAATTGATTACAAAATCTTGCATCCACCTCAAGAGCCTGACCACCGTTAAGCTAATGGATTGCTGCTTGTGCCAAGCCCACGCTGTACACTATACTTTTTTTTTACCTACATCCCTGGGACAACGGTGGCGAGTCGTTTACAAAAATTAAAGCAAACGAAGTCTTACGTTTCAGGAAATTTGTTGGCAAACACGTGACTTTGGAGAAGAATTGTTTACAAATATCCTCCATCTGAATGTTTGTCACCACGATGGTTATATTCACTAGTGCTCAGAAAATTGCCTCTGGTTGACATCTTGGGCAACCGGTTTTCATCATCAACAAAAATGACATCGCATGAAGACAAAGCTTCTGAAAACGGCAATAAACACATACTGTTTTAATCAAACCTTATGTAGGACTCCACTGGCCAGGACCCGAGAAAACGTCGTTTCATGTAGACGGCCTACACACATATTTAAAGGAAATTTTAAACTAGTGTTGGATAAACTCTCCACTGATCCGCATGTCACGCATACATAATTTTAATCTCGCAGCAGCAAAATTACTGTAAGCTAAACAGGCATGGGCCCAAGAGCCAAGAGGGAAGGTGTATTTGGCGTATTTTGATGCTAAATTTATGGCAGGAAGCAGAAACTGCATAAACCCTTTTCAGGTGAAGGTTTTATTATTTTGGGATACTCAATCAGCGGAGGGGTTTATGCTGTACTAGCCATTGTCCAAGAAAGCTCCGCCTACGCCCCGGACCGAAGTTTGGCCTTTAAGATAACCGAACAGTCGTTTTAGGCGATTTTTGGTGGCTAAAATCATGGTATGTGTGAGGTGTATACAGGAGGTTTGGATAAACTGCCCTTTCGGTGGCACAGCATATATTTTTGGGAGGTTGGGGTGAAACAGGTGAGGGTCAAGTGGCCACCTAGATATGCTCTGGCAAACCGAGAAAAATGCGCCCTTGACCTTGTCGGCTATAGGCCTTATGACTGGATGCTAGTTTAAACCAGCGGAACTATATACGCTTATATCCCTTGCAACAGGCTGTTTTGCCATGGGTCAACGGGGCCCGGGAATCACTGACCTTTCAGACAGCCGGGGAGACATTTTAGACAATTAATGCATTGTGGCATTATATTCAAAGAAATCTAACCTATGCATCAAAACAGACATAGGTATACAAATCGGCAACCATGGTGGGCGTTCGGATCAATTATCAGTAATCGAAAGAACTATATTCAAAGGTCAATAAAATCCGCCAAATTAAGAACAATAACTATAGATATGCATAGGACGGGCAATTTGTGCTCCATTGTGATCAAAATCAGAGCAAAAGACACGTTACAAATTTAGTCGTGGATGAACTTGTTAGGCTACTCAATTCTGTAACAATAGGCTATTCATTCTTGTTTTTTGGTGTGAGGTTTCACAAATGTATACTCTGATAAGACAGCCAGTTGATCTGCTTGTTTGCAAGGTGTGGCTCTATCGCATTTCGGCTTGCTCTGTTAAGATCCACAGTCTATTAAGACTCCATTTCTTCCGTTTGGAAAATAAATAAATAAATAAATAAGTAAATAAAGAAAGAAATAAAGCGGACCTTGTCTCCGAGATCTATGTATTGGAAAAATGAATGTTTGTCCAAAGGTACCATATAATTTGTACTATATGTTGTATTCCTCTCGTAGGTCTATTTATTTGCTTGGCTTCTGTTTGTACTTCGCTTGCCCTCGCAATGAGTGAGTGAGTGAGTGAGTGCTTGGGGTTTAACGTCCTACTTAACAGTGTTTCAGTCATATGACGACAAGGAGTCCTTCTTGTGTGTACGTATAGTGTGTCTTTTTGAGGCAGTTCGAGTTCATGCCGCCAAAGTGCTGCCGCCATTGGAACATCATGCCGAAGACACCATGCATGACACCGCACCCAGCCACATTATACTGACACCAGGCCGACCAGTCCTGTTTCCTTACTCTA
The DNA here is from genome assembly GCA_016165875.1 of Acanthopleura granulata. NCBI lineage: Eukaryota > Metazoa > Mollusca > Polyplacophora > Chitonida > Chitonidae > Acanthopleura > Acanthopleura granulata. The sequence goes on along the minus strand of JABBOT010000080.1, from coordinate 46,909,428 downwards.
ACCTCTCATTGCTGAGCGCCAAGTGAGGCTGCAGCGAGCACCATTTTTAAAGTCTTTGGTATGACTCGACCCAGGCTTGAGCCTGGATCTCCAGGTCTCGAGGCGGACGCTCTACCTAGGCGGTCACCCTCGCAAGGTTCTCTATGATGTAATTGAATTAAATCATAGACCCCTTGATATAAACTTTTTATAGGCCTATATGAGCTAGCAAACTCCATATGCAGAATTTTACGTTTCAACGTTTAAGTTAGCCTCCCTTAGATCCAAGACAAATTGTCTAACACATTACCTTATATATGAAATATCAACTGGCCATCAACATGTTTTCCGAACTACATGTAGTATTATTTTATCACTGGATTTTTTTTGTAGCCCGGGTGAAATTTAACTAGGGGATCTGTAAAAATGGCGATGAAGGGGAGGGACGTTCTTGCCAGAGATTTATCAAAACCTGGCTTTAATGCCGATGCATGTAGGTAACTCGACAATTGGAGTATGTTTATTTTGGTGTATATACACAGAAGCCTGCTTGAAATTTTAAATTTCAAAAAAGCACGTGAAAGGAAAGAAGTATCAACCGTCTCTTCTGGCATAGAAACTGTCATGACATTATGTAAACACTAGTTTTCGTTACCTTTGAGCGGGTGATTAGCTCTCTCTCTCGTTCTGCATTCTTGACTGTTTCAGCTATCTTCCTTCCGTTAAACGGAGGAGAATTATCTGGAACATGATTGGTAAATGACATGAATGTGCACATACATTAGGACTAATGATTGGTGTCTTTATTTGGAGGACGTTGTATTTGTATTGGGGATTCGTAAAGTTCAGGTTGATGGGCTTGTCGCTTCTGTATGATGTCCTTATATTCCCACGGTCATGTGCCTGTGCTGTGTTTTCATTTGTTGAGAAATGGAATTTTTTATTGTACGAAAAAAAAAAATTTGCACAAATGTTATGTTCTATTCTGTACGGGAAGCTGTACATGATGTTGTCTATCGCGCCGATCACATCTAGGTGTATGTAGAGTTCCTGTATGTGTTGTCTTGAAGTTTCTGGAGACAGTCGCTGGGTTTGAACTCCTCGCATACATCAGTGTTGGATCTGTAGACATATGTCTATACCACTACACCATTTGGTTTGTTGCGTCAAAACATGTTTTTTAGACGTTATTAAGATAGATGAATTTAGTAAGGATCCAGTGTGCATGTGTGTATGCCACATGGTTTTGTCACATGGACAACATTTGAAAAGGGGATCCTCAATGCTTCAGTCAGTGTTCAACAAGACTCATTCAGGGAAGCAAGTGTGGACTGATGTCACATGCCACTTGGAAAGCGACATGCCCATCAACCTCATCTTTACTGTAACCCTTGTATTGATTTGTACCAGTGTGCCTCTGTGGCCGAGGGAGTTAGCTGCTAGTGCAGTGTAATGACCCAGGTGTCACTTACCGATGAGATCGCTGTGAATTTAAGCCCAACTCACTAAGGCTTCCTCTCCGGTCTTGCGTGTAGATGGCCATTGGTAGCCCCAGGTGGCTATTTCACTCCTGGTTTGTAGTATCATAGCCACAGCGGCAAACAATGCTAGAGATTAGGAGCTTGCACGCCAAGTCTGAGAAGTCTTTCCTGCAGGCTGTTTGCAATCCAAATAGGCATCAACTGTGGCTCTTTCTTCTCATCTAGGCCACACGCTCAATACCCCACGTAATGACTAGCCTACCTCAAATTCTTGAAAGGGCAAACTATTTTGCAATCATCTGGCCATGATGTGCTTCTTTTTGGGTTTAGTGCTCATGTGCAGTCACAAGAATAAGACTCTTGAACATCCATAACTGTGGTTACTGCAGAAATGGCCGCCACTTCAACGATGACCGTTTCCCGATTCAGGGCTGGCGTGTTGTTACCAAGTGGAATTTACGAGGACTGTTGTGTGTGCCACTGAGCTGAGCGGTATTAGCCACAGTTGAAACCTGTTTTAGACTGCAAACGTCGTTCAGAAAGGGCTTATCTGACTTGTTGTGAAAGCACGTAAGCTGTAGCATTGCATGCCTCTGTGAATCTATGATTTGACAAGCCAGAAGTGAAATAGCAGTCTGGGGCTAGTCGTGGATTTTCCACGAGCTTAGCCCGGTCTCCTCCTACCATAATGCTGGCTGTTGTTGTATATGTGAAATATTCTTGACGAAGACATAAAACACCAATGAAATAAATAAATTGTACCTGTCTGACACAGCAGCAAGTATTTGTTATAAACAATGTTTCTCTCTTCACTAAAGCAGATGTTAAAACTGTATGTGTACTAGTCCCATATAACATGAATCTTCCGACTCCAAAGTCGAATCAGGGATTAATTCCAAATCACCTGTTGAAGACTTTTTTGAAAACATAGGATTCCATCAGCTTGAAGGAGTGGTGTTTTGTCATGACAGAAGAAAAGGCTTTCAGGGATCAGTTCTTTAGCTATTTGACCTTACTCCAGCAAAGACACTTTGATGGTTTGACTGAAAACCTGAGTGGATGTTGTTGTTGTTAAGAGGTAGGTATTCTCTACCAACCTTCGAAGCCATGGATGTATGACTGAATCAGAACACACACCTTCATATTGTATAGGATCATTATATGTGTACATGTGTGTGTGTATGGGTAGCCTACGTGTAATTGAATTTCTCCCACCAGCTGGCTGCCGTCGTACAAGTGAAATATTCTTGAGTATGGCGTAAAACACCAGTCAGATAAATAAATCAGATATTTGTAATGGCACTGTCTGCAGATGAAGTGACTGCTTTTCATGTGCTGTTTTTCAGATGTGAGTGGTCTGTCCCAGGGCGGTGAAGATGATCTCCTGGAGACCAAGCAAACGATGCAGCTCCTGGCTGAGGACACGGCCCAGTCCCTCAAGAAGAATGTCTACAAAAATTATACTCAGTTTATTGAGACGGCCAAAGAAATCTCAAGTATCCTTGTCACTGACATAAGTCAGTGCGATGGAAATGAGAATGAATGAGCGGATGATTAAGTTTTAGTACCACATTGACAGCATTTCGGACATGTTGTGGTTAGAGCATATTAGAGCCAGGGGACTTTGTGGGTGACCGGATTAGCGTGCCAGCGAGGCAAAATGACCCAGGTGTCTCCCTCCAGTGTGATTGCCATGAGTTCAAGTCCAGCTCAAGCTGGCCTCCTCTGCGGCCGTATGTGGGAAGGTCCGTCAGCAAAATGTGGATGGTTGTGGATTTCTCCCGAACTCTGCCCGGTGTCCTCGCATCATAATGCTGTCACAAAGTGAAATATTCTTGAGTATGATGTAAAACACCAGTGAAATAAATAAGAAAAGTAAATGTTAGAGCCAGGATACTGTTGTGAGCAGAAATTCAGAAATATGTGTATCTGGCTTAGTTATAAAATGTGTACAAGGGAAATATTACTCATCCTTGATAAGATCCACTTAGCTGAATGGGGAAATATTTGAAGGGATTGATTTAAAGAAATTAAAGTCTGTTTTATTAATCGGCTGGTCAGCATTAGGTTAACATTAAAAAAAATCCACAAGGGGATAACACACACATGAAAAATAATACCTTTTAATTTTGTCTTAGTTTTGTTTAGCGTGAATGAGGGTTGTTTCTGGTAGCCTCTAGTTTTAGTAATAATCAAGTTGGTCAGTTTTCAGGTACATTCTTCATTTCATGATCAGACATTATACGTGTACGTGCACTGGTCACTATTGCCACATTAATTCCCTTAATCTTGTAAACAGTTTTGGAAGGAGAAATGTACCAGTTAAGTCACATGCTGACAGACCAGAAGAGTAGGATGACAGCCATGATGGAAATGTCTCTCACCAGTGATAAAGGTACCAGTGATGTACTTAGATTGTTTCTGGGGTAAAATCTCAAAGGAGGGTTTACATTGCACACTTTTGGCAGCCAAACACATGCAGTAGTTGTGCAGTGGATCTACACTACAAGCATGACATGCCCATAATGGTGATACAAACATGACATGCGCATAATGGTGATACAAACATGACATGCGCATAGTGATGATACAAGCATGACATGCCCATAATGGTGATACACACATGACATGCGCATAATGATGATACAAACATGACATGCCCATAACGGTGATACAAACATGATATGCGCATAATGATGATACAAACATGACATGCCCATAACGGTGATACAAACATGACATACCCATAATGATGATACAAACATGACATACCCATAATGATGATACAAACATGACATGCCCATAGTGGTGATACAAACATGACATGCCCATAGTGGTGATACAAACATGACATGCCCGTAGTGGTGATACAAACATGACATGCCCGTAATGATGATACAAACATGACATGCCCGTAATGGTGATACAAACATGACGGTGATACAAACATGACATGCGCATAGTGGTGATACAAACATGACATGCGCATAACGGTGATACAAACATGACATGCGCATAGTGGTGATACAAACATGACATGCCCATAACGGTGATACAAACATGACATGCCATAGTGGTGATACAAACATGACATGCCCATAACGGTGATACAAACATGACATGCCCATAGCGGTGATACAAACATGACATGCCCATAACGGTGATACAAACATGACATGCGCATAGTGGTGATACAAACATGACATGCCCATAACGGTGATACAAACATGACATGCGCATAATGGTGATACAAACATGACATGCCCATAACGGTGATACAAACATGACATGCCCATAACGGTGATACAAACATGACATGCCCATAACGGTGATACAAACATGACATGCCCATAACGGTGATACAAACATGACATGCCCATAGTGGTGATACAAACATGACATGCCCATAACGGTGATACAAACATGACATGCGCATAACGGTGATACAAACATGACATGCCCATAACGGTGATACAAACATGACATGCCCATAACGGTGATACAAACATGACATGCCCATAACGGTGATACAAACATGACATGATAGCGGTGATACAAACATGACATGCCCATAACGGTGATACAAACATGACATGCCGATAGTGGTGATACAAAACATGACATGCCCATAACGGTGATACAAACATGACATGCGCATAGTGGTGATACAAACATGACATGCCCATAACGGTGATACAAACATGCCATAACGGCCATAACGTGATACATGACATGACATGCCCATAATGGTGATACAAACATGACGCCCATAACGGTGATACAAACATGACATGCGATAGTGGTGATACAAACATGACATGCCCATAACGGTGATACAAACATGACATGCGCATACAAACATGACATGCGCATAACGGTGATACAAACATGACATGCGCATAGTGGTGATACAAACATGACATGCCCATAACGGTGATACAAACATGACATGCGCATAGTGGTGATACAAACATGACATGCCCATAACGGTGATACAAACATGACATGCGCATAGTGGTGATACAAACATGACATGCCCATAACGGTGATACAAACATGACATGCGCATAGTGGTGATACAAACATGACATGCCCATAACGGTGATACAAACATGACATGCCCATAATGGTGATACAAACATGACATGCCCATAACGGTGATACAAACATGACATGCCCATAACGGTGATACAAACATGACATGCCCATAACGGTGATACAAACATGACATGCGCATAACGGTGATACAAACATGACATGCCCATAACGGTGATACAAACATGACATGCCCATAGTGATGATACAAACATGACATGCCCATAGTGGTGATACAAACATGACATGCCCATAGTGGTGATACAAACATGACATGCCCATAATGGTGATACAAACATGACATGCCCATAGTGGTGATACAAACATGACATGCCCATAATGATGATACAAACATGACATACCCATAATGATGATACAAACATGACATGCCCATAATGATGATACAAACATGACATACCCATATTGATGATACAAACAACAAACATGACATGCCCATAATGGTGATACAAACATGACATGCCCATAATGGTGATACAAACATGACATGCCCATAATGATGATACAAACATGACATGCCCATAATGATGATACAAACATGACATGCCCATAATGATGATACAAACATGACATGCCCATAGTGGTGATACAAACATGACATACCCATAATGATGATACAAACATGACATGCCCATAATGATGATACAAACATGACATACCCATAGTGATGATACAAACAACAAACATGACATGCCCATAATGATGATACAAACATGACATGCCCATAATGGTGATACAAACATGACATGCCCATAATGGTGATACAAACATGACATGCCCATAATGATGATACAAACATGACATGCCCATAATGATGATACAAACATGACATGCGCATAGTGGTGATACAAACATGACATGCCCATAATGATGATACAAACATGACATGCCCATAGTGATGATACAAACATGACATGCCCATAGTGGTGATACAAACATGACATACCCATAATGATGATACAAACATGACATGCCCATAATGATGATACAAACATGACATACCCATAGTGATGATACAAACAACAAACATGACATGCCCATAATGGTGATACAAACATGACATGCCCATAATGGTGATACAAACATGACATGCCCATAATGATGATACAAACATGACATGCCCATAATGATGATACAAACATGACATGCCCATAATGATGATACAAACATGACATGCCCATAATGGTGATACAAACATGACATGCCCATAATGATGATACAAACATGACATGCCCATAATGGTGATACAAACATGACATGCCCATAATGGTGATACAAACATGACATGCCCATAATGATGATAATGGTGATACAAACATGATATGCCCATAATGGTGATACAAACATGACATGCCCATAATGGTGATACAAACATGACATGCCCATAATGATGATACAAACATGACATGCCCATAGTGGTGATACAAACATGACATGCCCATAATGGTGTCAGATGTAATACTTTGTTCAGTGTAACCTTTTTTGTCTAATTGTCAAGCTTATTGTCCTTTGAATCATTAAGTTGTTTTTACCCGAAGCAGTACTCATGAAATATATGTTTAAAAGCAGTACTGTTTATGGGTGAAAGAAAATGAACAAAGTGCAAGGAGAGCAACCACCAATCTGTATGAATTGGATTCAAACTCTCGACTTCATAGGTAAGAGAGACTGGAGGAATGAGTCATCAAGGTTCAGTTACCTCCCCTTAATGTAATAGGGTGTGTGTGTATAAAACAATGCATGTACTTTGTGGATACACAACATGGGTCATTCTAGGTCAGTTAAACTTGATTGCTGTGCTTTCTTTAATGTGAACAGTCATGAAGTTATGAGAAAAATGTAAACATTTACCCCTGAACTTGACATTTTGTAGAAGTGCAGTGTAGTCATGTTAATGGTCTCTGAAAAAATAGCCATTTCCTTGGTACTGGACCAAATTTATATATATCAATTGTAGATTTTTCTTGTCTAATTCCTGATCATGTACTTTCTCTACAGCTGTAGTGGAAGCCCCAAAGGAAGAGAAAGAAACAGTTAATTTAGAAGAGGAGACTCGTCGGAATTTGGCATTTTTATTGGAGAAAGTAGAGGGATGCTCAGTAAGTTGTACATTTAAAATATTTTAAAATGGCCAATGTTTGCTTTTAACATAATTTGATACATCACAGTATAAACATTTGTTAAGATTTCAAAATTTGGCCGTCCTATGATGTGCACATGTAATCAAAAGGATAACTCATAAAGTTGTGTTCAAGCTAATCTTCGTACAGTTAGGTTTTCTGTTTTATCCATATCTCACATGTTGTTCTTGCCACATGCATGTGTGTTTTAGACGATAGCAGATGTTCCAGGCCGCCAGTTGATCCACAATGGAGACCTGATAGAGGTGGATCCAGAACACTACACACAGGGCAGGCGAGTTCACGCCTTCCTGCTGAATGACAGTCTGATGATCGCTAACTGGCTGGACATCAAGTGAGTGGAGCTCAGAGTGGCAGCATTTGCAGAAGGTGTCTAAACAGTCTCACCATTTTCATATTACCTCAATGGGTAGACAAAGTCATAATAAAAAATACATAAGAGAAAGGAGGTTTACAAAGTTCTCTGAAAATTGTCACCTGGTTCGTAAATGTGGCAGATGTGCAAAAATATGATAGAATGGATCCGCACTGGAAGGATTAATTAGCGCAAGTATGCATGCCGTTCATCCGACAGGGAATGTTATGGGTGTGTGTTTGGTTTGCAGACATGGTCCCGTGCGATACAGGTTTGAGGGCCTGTATGAGCTGGACAGTCTGGCTGTGGTGAACGTACGGGATGTGGGACCGCTAAAGAACGCCTTCAAGATCCTCATGTTCCCTCACCACAGGATGTTCCAAGCCGACAGCTCCAAATCTCGGGTGAGAATCCACATAATATGAGAGAGTTGTCACAAGAGCCAGAGTTATATGCTTGTCTATACCATTGATAATGCCGTTACTGGTTCATTAAGGAAAAACAGGGTTCCAGATCCATTACATTCAACTGAATATACTGTCTAAACATGATTTCTAAGCTAACCACGGACTTCAGCCTTACCTGTTCTATTTGGATGAGATTTAGTCGCATTAGTTAGCCAACAAAGCCAAGAAAAAGTTCTGAAAACTTGGTTTGATGACATTTCTCTGCTGCAAACAAACTAACTACCTTCTTCATAGGTACCCAGGATGATCACATGAGTGCATGCCAAGTTTGTAAACCATCACATCCAGTAAAAATGACGTCATTCAAAATGGCTGCCATATTGTGATACTATTCTGTGTAAAGCAAAGCGATAATCATCAGTTTTTAGTAATTTTGAGTTACAATGAAGGCATGGTTATGCTGTATGTGTGATTAGCTAGTGATCTTAAATTTGATCCCATATTTCTACATCAGTAATTCCATTGATAACTTCTTTGGGCCTTTGACTCTAGCTGAAACAGTTTTGGGATGTAGGAGGAGTCAGGGGTTCTGTCTGTGAATCCCTGAGACAGGGGAATCATCTGGGGGAATTCCCAAGCGCGTGTACTGGTGATCCAAGCTGCCGAAAAGGCACATGAACTGTCACGTGAAAAGTATTCTTATGTCTCCTGCAGCACATCTGTTTGGTCACATGATGTCAAAACAGCTTGACTAATTATAGGTTCATAGGGCCCGGTTGAACCATGGCTGCATTCCTCCTATTTCGTAAAAGATTGATGCCAACAATTGTGTCTGTTTATCTTTTTTGTTCTATCTGAAATGTCTTTTCATTTTTCTTGATTTTGAAAATTATATTTGTTTTCAGTATTGTCACAAAAAAACATTTTATATAGTCAATGGAGTGTTGTTTAGGAAAATAAACATTGTCAGAAAGAGGATTGAGCAGTAATTTTGACATCCATTTTGTTTTTTTGATTTTTGATACTTTTATGGTCACTGTCAGACTGACATCCACCTTTTGATGTTATACATGACCCTTAGAACATCCCTGGCTAGTTTGTTTGTTTGTAACAGAGATGCCATCCAATGACAACATTAATCAATGGGTATGTAGGTAACTGATGAAAACAGAGCTATGTATGGATTCTATACGTGTGCATTTGTTTTGTCAGTCAAAGCATGATATGTGTATGACCTCAAAATAAGAAACGTCTGTATGTAAATAATCTATGTATGAATATAGTTTATTTACACATAGGCTTTTCTTCTCTTGCAAAATGTTTGTATGCCGAGATCGTCTCTGTGAAGATAGCTGTTCTTTCTGAAGGTCTGATGCAGACAATAAGCCAGATAGCTTTTTCCACTACGCATGACCGGACTTCCTTTGCTGGTACATAAACAGACACTCGTGGCTGTATTGAAGGCCTTGTAACCGTAGGCAGTCACACACAAGTCAGCCCATTTAGTGCATTTTATGTGCCTGTGTGACATTTGAGAGTGTGCCTAGGCTCTAGGGCTGTTTCAAGTGCAAAACTCTGTGAAAAACGCAGAATAAAAATTAAAACTGAGCTCTACACTTGGCTGTTGACGTAGTCTGTAATATTAAGAGATAGACATGAGCGGCCATGTGCTTTTGGTTGGCTACCGTATGACGCGTTCTGCTCATGGGCAATTATGCACAACTCGAAACCGCTGTATGACATATTCAAGTGTGGCATGTTTTACTTACTTAGCTTGAATAATGTGTGATCAAGGTAATGCATCCGGTGGTAAATTCTCTTGAATTTAAAACTTGCAAAAATTTTCTTGCATTTTACAGAGACAGTGGCTGGACATTTTGGAGGATACCAAGAAGAGGAAAGTGGCAAGGGATAAGCAGAGAAGAGATACGCTGTCAAGGTTACCAGAGCAACAGGAAGTGGCTAAAACACCAACATCACCAGAACGTTCAAATCGTAAGTTTTCCCGGTTGCAGTAAATTAGCAGACCGGCATTATCCGAGACGTTCCAGAAGGAAACGTTGGTACAGTAGTGAGGTTCAGCTGTGACTTGGTTTATCTGCCAGTGTTTATTTCTTAGGTAGAGGTTGGTGAGTTACAGGTTGGGTTTATCAGAGTTAGAGCTGCTTATTTCTTGAGTATCCTTCACTCGGAATATGTACAGAAATGTATATTATATAAAGATGTATCACAACCCAAGCCTATGATGCTTTTCAGTTTTATATGCAATTGATATCACACCATTGTTGTGACACGCTATGACACCGGCTGCAATTGTAACATCACAGTTGACAGAACCATTCTTACGATGCAAAGTCGTATTACAAATCACCAAAGATTAGTTTTGGCAGTTGTTGCCAGTTTTTGCCGTGCTAAGGAACTGTGCATACGCCAGAACTTAATATGCTGAAAGGATCAGTTGTATTAGTGACGAGTTCATATTAAGTATTGTGTGAAACCCCAAGCTAATGTGATATAGATTTATGGATTAACAGTAAACCAGTTGACTGCAATGAATATGATTGCCTTGATAATAGCAGTTATCAGAAAATCAAACCAAGTGGCCCATGCAAGAATTGCAGATCATTACTTTGGACTTAATAAAAGTCAGCAAGTGTGATCCACAGTTAACATTTTTAAGTGCTAAAAGTACTTTTCTGCTTTTATTGACTTAAGCCTTAATGTTCATTTGATTATCAGTTTAATATTTGAGAGTAATTTTGTCTAGAAATGTTAATGGTAATATGTAATGTAATGTGATGTGATGTAATGTGTTGTGTGGTTTCAGCGTTTGACTCCGGAGATGAAAGCGATGCCTTAATGGCCATGGAAACGGATATGCTGAATGTGGATTGGTTGCAGGAACTCCCAGAAGACCTGGACATGTGTATAGCACAGCGGGACTTTGAAGGATCCGTCGACCTGGTGGAGAAAGGTTTGTGTTACAGGAAAGTTCATGTGTGCTTTTAGACATTGAAAACAGTAGAGATAGGTGTGTGTTGACTGATTATGAATGATTTTGATGTGAAAGTGATGAAAGAAATAAATTATTTCCATGTTTTATGTAGTGTTTGTGTGTGAGATAACAGTGAGCAGTAAATGATACTCTTAGGGCCATTTGCACAGCCTGGCGTTTATAATGTTGTGTGGAAGCCTTTCTGTATTAAAGTCAGGGACTTGAAAAGGGTGTTCACCTTTTTCCTCCACCTCTGAACTGCCACTGCATAAGTGGAAAATTCTTGAGTTTGGTGTTGTACTAGAATGAAACAACAGTCACATCATAATTCCCCTGTTGCTTTTTATTTTGGCTCGCTAAATCATATTCAATATGGTCATTTTTTCTTGTGAGGAACGAAGCACGAAATTGAAAAACGATTAATTTGTTAGAGTAAAAGACGGCTCGTGACTGAGATACTGTCCATTTTCTCTTGAATGCAAAAACCTGTTTGAATTTCTATGAATTCTTTGGTGAAATATCTATGTTTGAAGTGTGGAGTATTTTGCTGCTGACTCTGGATCTGAAGGTGCCCATGTTTTTGAGATTATGAGGGATTGACCAATCAGAGAGCTAGGAGATATCAACTGTTTATAAGCTGTGACGTAAATGTCCTGAGTCGACTGTCATTGTAACATGTAATAACATGCGGACAGGATAACGTTTTAATGTTATATGTTCTACTTATAACAAGTACATGTGTGAACAATGCCACCACATATTTCCAGACCATAGTGTTGTGGCGGGAGGAAGTTTCTCGATCATTTCTTGTTATAAATTTACATATGTACCTAAGTTACAAACATTGCTCTAGCAGCTACCCTAGTAGTCTCGGGTGACAGGAGTGACCTGCACTATAAACAGTTATGTCACAACCCAGGCAGAATGGCTGTGTTTCACTCTAGCTAAAGGAGCACGATCAAATGTCAGTTTCCACTGTTGCAATAGCTGTTGGAAAAAATGCTTTACTGAAATAAATATTGTATTGTCCAACCTTTGTGGCAAACATAACTTTCAGCATGCCCTGCCTTTCACTTTAAAAACATTGGTACCATTTCTGTTACCACTGCTGAAGAAAGGAAACATTTGTGAATTGAGGTCATCAATGTAGCAAATAATAGAATATTACTGAGTCCTATACACTGACACAATACAACCATGTTTCTTCCTTATTTTCAGTGAATAATTATCTCCAGGATTGTCCCCGTACTCCAGCTGTGAAAGAATTTCAGTAAGACACTTTCTGCGTGCATGTACAGTATTAAAATGATTTCAGACGGAGAGTTGCAGTGTTTTAAATCTGTTTCTGACAAAAGTAAGTCTTGGTGGCGTTATGTTAGTCATCTAAGTTAAGAAAAGTGTACATGTATACCATTATGAGTCACACATGATAACAGCGAATGAAGCTTGACCTCACTGTGTTCATCCTTTGCCTTTGTCTGTTAGAGCCAGGATAGACCACAGGGTGAAGCAGCTCACGGAGGGCCTGAGGAGTGAGTTACAGGTGTCACCAGAGAGGTCACTGCGAGGCGGTCCCCGGGCGGCCCGCAGAGCAGTGCTACAGCTCATACGACTTGGCAAGTCAGCACAGGTACATTGTCAGACACAGGAGAAACTGTAGTTTACCTGCAGCTCAATGGTCAGAAAAAATGTGATGTTAAAAGATGCAGTTGGTGATGGATGTAGATTTCATCAAGGTCATGATTATGTCATCTTGTCCAATTCATGCTTTTTGCATGCTTACCTGGTTAATATATAAGCACATGTTTACTTGTTTCGGTGTCATCTTAAGTCATTACCTTCAAGACACAAAATAAACGACATTTTACTTAAAAATATCTTTCACTGTCTTTCAGGCTTGTGAGTTGTTTCTGAAAAATAGAAGTGCAATCATAAAGTACAACATCCGACAGTTGAAGTTTGAAGGGGCCACAACTCTGTACATCAAGAGGCTGTGTGCTGGATTTTTCACGAGCCTTGAAGAAACGGGCAGAGAGTTTAGGAAAGCATTTCCAGAACACTACGGTTGTTACTCAGGTATGAGTTACTCTGATGCAGACATGAACACTACGGCTGGTACTGAGGTATAAGTCACTCTGATGCAGACATGAAGGGTACAGTTGTTACTGAGGTATAAGTCACTCTGACACAGGCATGAAGGGTACAGTTGTTACTGAGGTATAAGTCACTCTGACACAGGCATGAAGGGTACAGTTGTTACTGAGGTATAAGTCACTCTGACACAGACATGAACAGTACAGGTGTTACTGAGGTATAAGTCACTCTGACACAGACATGAACACTACGGCTGGTACTGAGGTATAAGTCACTCTGACACAGGCATGAAGGGTACAGTTGTTACTGAGGTATAAGTCACTCTGACACAGACATGAACAGTACAGGTGTTACTGAGGTATAAGTCACTCTGACGCAGACATGAACACTACGGCTGGTACTGAGGTATAAGTCACTCTGACACAGGCATGAAGGGTACAATTGTTACTGAGGTATAAGTCACTCTGACACAGACATGAACACTACGGTTGTTACTTAGGTATAAGTCACTCTGATGCAGACATGAACAGTACAGTTGTTACTGAGGTATAAGTCACTCTGATGGAGACATGAACAGTACAGTTGTTACTGAGGTATAAGTCAGTCTGATGCAGACATGAACACTACGTGTGTTAATGAGGTATAAGTCAGTCTGACGCAGACATGAACAGTACAGTTGTTACTGAGGTATAAGTCAGTCTGATCCAGACATGAACACTAAGGCTGTTACTGAGGTATAAGTCAGTCTGATGCAGACATGAACACTATGGCTGTTACTGAGGTATGTCACTCTGATGCAGACATGAACACTATGGCTGTTACTGAGGTATGTCACTCTGATGCAGACATGAATAGTACAGTTGTTACTGAGGTATGTCGCTCTGACGCAGACATGAACACTATGGCTGTTACTAAGGTATAAGTCACTCTGACGCAGACATGAACAGTACAGTTGTTACTGAGGTATGTCGCTCTGATGCAGACATGAACACTACGTGTGTTACTGAGGTATAAGTCACTCTGACGCAGACATGAACACTACGGCTGTTACTGAGGTATGTCACTCTGACGCAGACATGAACATTACGGCTGTTACTGAGGTATAAGTCACTCTGACGCAGACATGAACAGTACAGTTGTTACTGAGGTATAAGTCAGTCTGATGCAGACATGAACACTATGGCTGTTACTGAGGTATGTCACTCTGACGCAGACATGAACACTACAGTTGTTACTGAGGTATAAGTCGCTCTGATGCAGACATGAACAGTGCGGCTGTTACTGAGGTATAAGTCACTCTGACCCAGACATGAACACTATGGTTGTTATTCAGGAAAGACGTCACTCTGATGCAGATATAAACACCACGATTGTTACATGGTTAAGGCAGCAGTGTAAGGTTGAAACTCGGGCACATGGAAGATTGCAGTGTTAATGTGTTACATAAACATTACATTATGTGTTACATAAACACTACAGCTGCTTCATTTAGGACATGTAAGGAAATTTATGACATTGATGTGGGAAGATGCACATCCATTCATGAACCCGAACAGGTGTTCACTCCAGCTTTGCTTGCTTTTAGCTGGCTCTCAGAGGGCAGGAATGGGCTAACTTTCTTGTGTTAGTTGAGATGATTTGACTCGTGAGCTTTCCCCCAAGATTGAGAGCACAAGTTTTAAAAGCAGTGGTTGATTCTAGTTTGATAAGGACAATAGCTCTAGCAGCTATTCATTATCCACTAGAAATACATACAATAATCATAGCAGTAGTCTTGTTCCAGAATAAAAATCTCCACCCAGCCTGAAAATCTTTCCAGGGGAATGGCATACGCAGTTCACAAACCTTTTTTTCCAGTTTCCAGTTGCATTGATCTTTGCACATTTGGAACTGCTTGAGTAAGTGTATATCAGATTTGCCACATCACACGCCTAATAATTCATTGTTTGTCTAGGACATGTATTATCATTGAAGCAGTGACATGTACAGATAAGCACAATGCAACTTGAAGCCTCGATAACATTCCTGTGAACTCTAACGTTTTTCATTTCAGCTTTTGTTCTGTGGTCAAGTGAAGAACTGCGGACTTTTGTGGGCATATTCTCTCGTCAAGTTTTTGGAGGAAAATCTATTGTGTCTACTATTGCAGAGTGTGTCCAGTTGGCAAGGCAGCAGTGTGACAAGGTCTGATCATCTGTACATTCTTTGTTAAAAAATAATACTTCCGTGAACAATTGTTTATGTTAAAAAAAAAAATTAAAGTATTTGTGCAATAATTTTACAGTTGAGGCTTTTATAAAATTGCTTTTTGTGATACAATTAAATATTAAGGGCTCATGTCAGGATTTCTGATTAGCTGGCCGTTAATATATGCCAGTAATTAGTCTGAATATAATCCGGTTACTGTAAACTTGTCCGAAATGATTAAACGGGGGCCTATGTGGCCAAGGTGGTTAGCCTGCTAAATTTTCAGGGATGATATTTGGTAGTAAGTTATTTGTTTAACTCCATATTAAAATGCTTAAAACTGAATGTACTTAGAATCTCCATATAATAAAGGTCATGTCTAGCACTGATAGGGGTGCTGACTGATCAGTTTTACTTGATTTATATTGCTCTCTGGTGAGGTCTAAATTGGCCTATAGGTCAATCATTTATGGTTCCGTGGGGAAATCATATCTTAAAATGTTGGATCTGGCTTGAGGCTCAGCCTTGGTGCCTTTAGAACCTCACCAGTAGAATGTTTATTACTTAGAGGCTAATGAGCCTTCATTTGTTAACAGATGTCTTAAATTTAGCCTTCAATATGCTTCAAAGCTTAAAGCTCACCCAATAAACCCTGTCTGTGGCTGTGTTTTGAATCCATCATATGTAGATAAATATAATAAATGTCCTAACAAGATCCCTTCATTTGATCTTCGTATTTGGGAAATAAAAGCTAATTGTCCGAATTATGAATTTATATATGTTGATGGGTCAAAGAATGGGGACAGGGTTGCAGCTGTGGCTGTCTTAGAACAGCGAATCATTTCTCTTTGTCTTCCATTGTCATCTTCTATCTTTTCTGCCATTGCCAGGGCTGTACTTCTGGCCTCATCACATGTTTCCTCTGGGTGTGCCCAGAAGGCAGTGATGTGTAGTGACTCGCTCTCTCCTGCCTTTTGGCAACAGGAAGTAATAAATTAAAACTCTCTTAATACTAGGAATACCAGTCAAACATAGGAAACTAATTAAAAGCGGTAAAGATATTGTGTTGTATTGGATACCAAGTCATATTGGTATCCACAGAAACACAGTCCTAGACTGGGAAGTGAAAGCTGCGGTATATAAACCTATATCTCGGGGCAAAATCCCATATACTGACTTTAAATCTAATATTCTTAAGTATATTGGCCCCCTTTTGGCAGGGTGAATGGGACTTGCAGGTCCATGACAAACTGCATGCTATTCACCCTGTCCTGGCTATAATTCTTATACTCATGGTATGTCTAGCAGACATACCAGGTTGTTTTAACGAGGTATCATATTGGGCTTTCTCGTCTAACACACGATTTTATCTTGGGTTGTTGCTTGTGAGTATGTTGGATGTGATGCCCAATACGGCATCAAACATATCCTTCTTGGCTGTGTAGAATTTGCCCATGTCAGGGATAGGTTCTTCACAGTCGACTCTATATTCCATTTGCTTGGAAATTTCATTAAAGTTTTTTAAAGTTTTGTTGGCCTTTATCATAGGATATACATGACACGTAACGTAGTTTCTCCAGAATATGGGACGCTTTGTGGGCAACTGCACACATCTAAAGATGTATATTAGAACACTCTTCACACACGGGTATGCGTACATGCCCGGATTCCCAGTCTTTCCTGAAACAAAAAGATACTCTTGTAATTGCCAGCTACACCTCAGACAAAGTAATGAAGGCTCAATCATGCATGATCTCCATCAAGTGGTCTGTAAACTGAAAGACTACAACCCATCACCATTTGATAGGTAATTTGCATAAGAATGTGAATGGGCGTGGCCACGGGAAATGTTCACACCTGTCAGTTCATTCTATCACAAATGTATAAACTCGACTCTGTGCTAAGACAGGATTTTGCAGCGTTTATAGAATGAAACTTTGCCGCTAATACATGATCTTTTTGAACTATTTTGTTTTACAATGACAGTTGTGGGCTTAAATTTTTGTGTGTAACATGCCACACATGGATATGGATGAACAAGCAACGGCAAGTTTTTATGCTGATAGTGACAGATTAATTATTAAATAGCAATGGATTATCACTCAACACCTGTGGTCTTCACGTCGAGTATATGTGTTAACTGGTAAGTGTTTCTTTTTGACTTGTCACTTTCATTTGAACTGTAGGCGAAGACAAGTTATCCGAAGCTCCTCGTATTACTATTGAGAAAATTGCGACCGTGTATAAAAACAACAACTATAGCTGCCGATCCCGGAATTCAACTAAACTACACCGCTGTCGGTCTGTTGTTTATAATATGATATGAAATCCTAAATTTTACAAATGCCCGAAGGTTAGTGTACTGTCAGTGTAATTAATTTGAGGTGTATCGGTAAATTTAACGAGGTTGAAGACGAAAACTATTGCGCTTACCGTAAAAGAGGCACCCATTGGAAAAATGTTTCTGGCCTGAAATCATGTGCCAACGCTGTGTTGATGTGGTGTTTTAATGAGGCTATTTTTTGGCATATGTATATAGACTATAAATTCCCAGGATAGACTGGGCTGTAGTGTAGGCCAATGTATATAACCTTCCTGGCAGGCCAATACCGCCCACTGTGAGCAGTTGCGGAAGACCTGTGTGATCTCCGTGGCTTACACCCATTTTATGGAGAAATTAGGGTGTGTGTGTATATATATATATATCTCTTTATAATATAAGAATGGCAGCTTTTGACATTTAACTGGTGTTAAATTTATTTAACTGCTTTGTAAAAAATGTTCATCTGTTTTATTTTGATTTTTTTCAGTGTTCATCACATCACATCAAAAACTATACACTGCTTTCTGGTTTCAGCATGTTCTTGCCACGATATAGCTCAGATTTTGCCGATGTGGCATTAATCATTAATCATAATCATTCATTTTGGTTAGCCTGCTTTTGCAGCGTAATGACCCAGGAGCCTCTCACCAGTGTGGTAGCTGTGAGTTCAAGGCCAGCTCATGCTGGCTTCCAGTATGGCCGTACAGGGAAAGGTCTCCCAGCAACATGCAGATGGCCGTAGGCTGCCCCCAGACTCTACCTGGTTCCCCCCCCCCCCCCAACATAATGCTGGTCACTGTCCTAAAAGTGAAATATTCTTGAGTATGATGTAAAACAACGATGAAATAAATAAATAAATGGTGAAACATATTTTTGTTTTACAGCTGTCAAATGCCGGGCTCGAGCTGGGATTTATACTAGACTCTCTCATAGCTCCCGATGTGTTGAGAGTTATAGAGGAAAGTAGAGACCAATTGATAGAAGCTGTCAAGCATAGGGCTAATGTGAGTATTGCTGTACTTAAACCAGTCTTGATTGGGTTATTCCTTGACCAAGTCACACGTTGCTGTATAACTTGTTTAAGTGGCATTTAGAAGTTGGGATGGAAGACATGTCTTTCTTATGGATATACAACTTCTTGGTTAGATATTAACATCGTTATATGTTATATCTACATCGAAATGTCATGACAATAAACCAAGAAGTTGTATATCCATAAGAAAGACATGTTCTAGTGTACATTGCTGTGTGTTATAAGATCACATATACTATATGCACTGGCATGATTTGACCAAAAAAACAAACAAACAAAAAAAAAAAGCAACTGAAGCCTGCTCACAGAAATTGTGATTTTGCCATAAGAGTATGAAATAAGAGGCCATATCACAGAAATGTTAGGATTAATTCTGAATGAATACATAGAACTCAACCTTAAACTGTTGAATACCAGTCAAGCCTTCTAGATTTAAACATTAAATCAAGACTGTAGTTTCTGAGTTGCAGTAGCAGCCTAATAGTTTGTCCTTCACAAACGTTATTTCTGGAGAGGAGAGGATGACTTTCTTGCGTACAGTGTAAACCACTGCATGTCACCTAAAGCTTACATTTTTTTTGCAGGTGACACATTTTGCTTGATTCTGATTGATTCATTTACTTCATGCGGACACTTGAGAGATTTTTGTACAATGTGAATAATTTCCTGTCAGAAAAACTTTCAGTGCTGCCATTAAGAGTCTCGTTTTAAGGCATGCATGTGCTTCTGAAAGCACAGTGTTGCCATTAAGAGTCTCGTTTTAAGGCATGCATGTGCTTCTGAAAGCACGTTTTTAACCATTCAAACTTAAGATGAAATACAGTATCACCATGGTGACCATAGTTTTGTTTTCCTCATTCACCAATTAAATCATGTAGAGCTGTTTATTGAATAATGCGGATATGAGGTGACCAGTGCTCAGACCCCATTGAAACATTTGGGCTTCATGACCCTTCTGTGTTATTGTCCAGGATGACTTGTGGCGGCCCCTGAATCATGTGAACGAAGTGATGCTGAAGAAGTTTGTGGAGGAGATGAAGTCAGCTGGAGTGACCTCCGTGGATGAGCTGGTCTATGGTGAGACAGCATGGGAATCGTATCAAACTCCTAAACATACTGCTGTCGTTCTTCAACGATTTTACATGCATGCAGGATGTTTTTTCAAGCATGAGGGAATTATTCTGCATAGACTAAGGAAATTAATTTTTGGGGTGAAGATGGGATAACCCAACAAAAAAGTAGTTTTCTCTCTAAATCAAATTAAAAAGGTGAATAAACTGTTCTGAATATTGTTTTTTCTTATGTCATTGACATCTCTACTAAAGGAGGAAGTTATCTCTTGTTGGTTTTTGGTTGGATAACATAGTGTTTGTTTATAGGAGTTCACAGCTATCCACGTCTTTGGTAATCTGTATAAAAATTTAGATTTTGGTCCCAATCTAATGTTGGCCAGCCTTACTAAAGAAGTCTGATTTTATTAATTGGCTGTGAATACATGTGCATAAAATGTCGAAAACTTTCAGGGTTTTAGTTGCTACAAAAGGAAAAAAAAAAAAGCAGGGACCAATAGGCATTGCCCTAATTCCCCAACCTTTTTGCACATGAAAAAGCAACTTTCAGTGCAATTTAAGCACAATTCTTATTTGATTTTGAAGACAAACTACATTGGTTGGATTAGCCAGTTTCAGGGCGACAAGAAAAAATTTATAATTTCATCAGTCAACATAGAATAACGCCTTCAGATTATGCTTGAATAAATGTCTTGCAAGCAGAAAGGTAATATACGGTAGTCGCATCATCTCACAAAAAGTGTACCGCTAAGGGTTTTGTGTCGTCTCGCATTTAGGGTTGTCATAAAGAGCCTTAGCAGCTTAAATGTCAAACCATGTGACTGACAGCCCTATCAATCGATTGCCACACAGACAGAATGATTTATAATTTCTCATGTGTAAAAGGGAAGTTCAACCATTACAATTGCCTCATCTTCTCCCTGTACAGATGAATGCTGGGTAGGCATGACCATGAATGTGGCTCTGTTCGCCAAGTCCTCACTCTCTTTTGTCGATGACATGATGAAGTTCATGACACCAGAGCTGAAGGAGCTCATCATAGATGCCATTGTCAAACTATACACTGCTGAGCTGGCACATTTCAACACTTCATTGAAATCGGACAAATTTCTCAAAGACGTGAGTAATGTTTAATCAATTCATGGATCTGCACTTTGAGTACAGAAATGTTTTCCTGTATTAACCATAAATGTTAGTTAATCACATGGAATTTGCAGTGCTTTATTCTTATGTGGCTGAGTGATTAAGCTGCATATCTCTTCCTTCACTTTGACAAACGGATTGTTTATTCAATCCAGACCAAGTTTCCAGTGCTGAGAATTTTCAGCTGATTTTAAGGGAAATAAGGGTTATTTTTCTAATGGGGGTCAGCTAGAAGAAGAAGTTTCATCTGTTTTGATGGAAAAGGTTCTCATCCCTGAGCATCTTGGAGACTCCTCTCCTTCCACAGCTCATTGGGGTCTCTGGCAGTAACTAGACATGTAAGACCTTTGAGGTGGTCTTACATCAAGTTTGAGGAGGATAGCCTGCTTTCTGCTACATGTGCTATGTCACATGTAGCAAAGACTGTCCCTGTTTTCATCCAGCACTCCAGTTCCCACAACCCATTAATCAATACTCACAGAAGTGAAATCTTGGCACAAAACATCAGTCATGTTAATAAATATTTTTTTGTGATATAATTTTGTGATGGAATCTTTGTTTTTCAGCATGCATTCATTGTGAAGAATGCAGAGTTCATACAGCAAGCCCTCCTCAGCAAGACTGTGAACATATTAAAACAAGACGAGGTCACCATTCCTAAGCAGTTTATTCTTCTCCAGGAAGATTATGCCAGATTGAAAAGGGTTGCAAAGGTTTCATGATCTTGGCTTCACGAGAACTGTGCAAACTTTGTCAATTTTGCTGTGGATATGAAGAAATTCTGTAACAAGATGTTCCTTAGATATACATGTATATTGCACTTCCTCATCAATTTCTAAATACCACTCAAAGAAACTAGGAAGAGAAAACAGATGCAATATAGTACATTGTTATTATGATATCAGAAGGGACATGTGATAGAGGTGTGACCTTAGTATGGGAAATAATGAAGGATGGTTAATTGATTCATTACGTGTCTACCCATTTCAAGCTTTCTGGAAAAACTTGCTTCATATAGTGCTGAAAATTGTAAGAAAGTTCTTCAATAAAAGAAATTACAACTGGTACTTAGGATGTCACAGCCCCCTGTAAATATGGTAATATAGTGCACTGTAAACTGTTGTTAGTCATAACTTACTACTATGATGTTGTCGCACAGCTCATCAGTGTCAGTGATCGTATGTGTAAATAAAATGCCTGACTGACCACCATGTAGGTGTAAGTGAAAAGTTCTTGAGCCATACAAGTCCTATAAAGGGTGCCTCTGTGGCTGAGGTTAGTGTGCCAGCATGGCATAATGATCCACGTGCCTATCACCAATGTGGTCGCTGTGAGTTCAAGTCCAGCTCATGCTGGCTTCCTCTCCGGCTGTAGGTGGGAAGGTCTTCCAGCAACCTGCACAAGGTCGTGGTCCCCCCCCCCCACTCTGCCCAGTTTCCTCCCACCATAATGCTGGCTGCAGTCGTGTAAGTGAAATATTCTTGAATACACTGTTAAACACCTATCAAATAAATAAAGAAATAAATTAAGTCATATAAGTAAATAAATAAATTGTAAATCTCAGTATGCCTGTTTGTTTGTCCACTTGTTTATCCATTGCTGGTACGTTATGCCACAAGCAAACAGTCAGACACATTTGCTGGCCAAGCCTGAATGAGGACACTCTGTACATCTCAAATCCATCTGTCTGTGCACAGACCATGGCCGCAAGTCAGGAAGTGTGTCAGGTACTTGGCAAGGTGTGATAATTTCCCAGTCTTTCTGTCTGCTGATCTGTTGGGCAATGTGACGCCAAATTTGGTCCTGTAACACTGGTATAGTGCTCATATCAAATTAAGAACCACAAAGCAATTTTTGACCCAAGGCAAAGCTGAAAGCCTGAAAATAAAATTTGGTTTGTGGCCCCAGAGGTTAAAATTTTGGTATATGTGTCATAAGATTTGTTGACCACTGCTAATTTTAACTTGTACAGTCTAAATATAGTCTGTTACAGAACATTTTTAATTTTGACTTACATCAAAGTTTAAATCTTGACTTTAGTAATAGAGGATGAAATTGAGACATCTTTGTCATAAAATAACATTTGTGATGTGGTCAACACTTTAATTTCCAGGCCTCCAACCCAAGCACCTTAATCACGTTTCAAATTTTGACTTAAAAGTCAGAAATGTCTTTGTGTATTGGTCCCAGTCTCATTCATATAATATTTATACGATGTAACACTAATTCAATCAAAAGCATGGCTACAAGTTACAAAGCAAAACAAATCTTTATTTAAAGACTGTCCATAAAGACTGAAATAAATGCAACAACAACTCATTAAATACTATCGCTTATGATGGTCCCACAAATTTTAAATAAATGTAAAAAATATTGCACAAATAAGTTTACAAAATCACAGGAAAGTACTAACTGCAACAAAGTGAAAAACATGTAGAAAAAATACAAAATTGTCTATGAAATTCAGTTACATAAAATGTATGTAGTAAACACCTATAAATGTCATAAACAAAACAAAAATTTGTTTAATTTCAATGACCAGGTTTATCCAGAAGAACATTTTCATACACACAAGTACACTAAGTTGTGTACAGGTCATCGACCCTTTCACACTGCACTCTGACACTAGATTTCAACACGGTATAAATGAAGCAAACTTTCTTCTTGTGGAGGGTCATCCTACATGTATGTCCCAGGAATATTTTCCCACGGCACATGTAAGTGTACAACAATTAACCTGGATTGACATAAAAAATGTGAAATCATTCTGTCAATTCTGCTCCTGTCGCTACCATTTGTCCTTCTTATTCTATGAAAGCCAAATCACTAATAACACATAAGCACACATGCTTGTTAGACACTAATACTGCACAATTTCAGATAACACTGAACATCACAGATGTATGGATTCACTCTTCATGCTTAATGTATGGGTACATATACTTCAGATTTCAAGGGGATTAAAGTTACAGCTCATGACTGAGGTACTGTTCATTAAAAACATTATAGAATTCTCTCACGAATGTAAAAATCTGTTTGAAATTGTATGAATTTGTTGCTGAATTATCTTCGTTTGAAGTGTCGAGTATCCAGCTGCCGACTGGGGATCTGGAGGTGCCCATGCTTTAAAGCTTTTGAGGGACTGACCAATCAGAGAGCTAGGAGATATCAGCTATTTATAAGCTGTGACGTAAATGTTCTGAGTTGTCTGTCAATGTAACATGTAATAACAATGGCACAGTACACTGTTTTATTGTTGTATGTTTTAAATGTAACAAGTACATGGGTGAACAAAAAGGCAAAGCATTTCCAGACCATTGTGTTGTGGCGGGAGTAAGTTTCTTGATCATTTCATGTTATAAATTGACATATATACTTAAGTTACAAACACAACCCTAGCAGCTAACTAAAGTGTCAGGTGACAAGAGTGTTCTGTGCTTAGAACAATTACGTCACAACTCAGACAGAATGGCTGCATTTCACGCTGGGCGACTGGGCACGGTCAGATGTCAGTTTTCACTCTTGTAGTAGCTATTTGAAAAAATACTTTACCGAAAGAAATATAACATTATCAAACCTTCCTGGCAAATTTAAGTCAGAACATGAGATGTCTTTGACTTTAATGGCTGTAAGGTTTTGTATCAACCTGGCTAACATTATACCATTTCATAACTGAGTTATTTGTGATCTGTATAAAATATTGACTGTTTAAATAACATTTTAGGCTTCCTAGGGTAAAACAGTCCTAGTTAAATACTTGTAAAAAGTTCACTTCCTACAAACTACCGTATATGTACATCATATTACATAGAGCTGTCCACATCAGGACCAGTATAAAGCTCACTACCACTTTGTCTGCATCACACATCCTCATAACACGCCACATTAACGAAAACTTCAAAAAAACAATTATGTCTTAATTGGATGTTGTTTGGATTATAATATAAGAACTAAATGTAACTCATTTGTATTAAGTTACTAATAAAGCAACAATGTATTCATGCATTCTTCATTGTTATGTCCATCACAGATTACTTCACACAAAATTTGGAATGTTCTATGGGCAGAATTAATGGTGTCATGATCGGACTCATACTTTTTTCGTTGTTTTTTAGCCGTTATCTCTTCGCTTTAGAGGATAATGGATCTAAAGGAAGCAAATTTCTTGCACCTTTTCATTCAAAATGGTAAACAAACATTGCTGTATAACTGTTTGGTGTCTCACAAGAAAAAGGATTGAGAAAGTGGACAACTTCTCTATTTCCCAATGAATACACAACCCAAAATACAACAAATGAAGGTTACAGGTGATCATAGGTGACACGCGATCTTGGACTGATTTCAAATAAACATACGAGAATTTGCCAAAACACAGACACTCCGAAAAGAAATAAGAAGTCACATGTTTGACATTTCAATATTTCGACAAAATTTTGTCTTTCGAACAACAAATAAAAAATAACTAAAACGACAAACATGCAACTTCTCAGTTTTCAATGAGTAGCTATGCTTTTGCAATATGACAAAGTATATTGGTGAATCAACAAGATACGAGAACTTGTTCATTGCACTTTGTGGAAATAAACTGAAGTCATCATCAGAACACCCCTACCAAACGCTGTTTCCTTACAAATGGGGAAATCTAGGGCAAAATAAAAACTCTTGGAAAAAAATATCACACTGTTTCAAACAAACTTAAAGCCAGAGAAATTTATTCCTTTGGGATCAAGATTTATAAACTTATTGCCTCTTGATTTCACCTTAAGTTACATATGTCCTAATCAACCACTGTCATAGTCCCACTTGACCACATAGGTTTCAGAGCCTTTAATATGGGAGGGTGACATGAAGGGAGGTAATTCAGTGGAGGTCCTTTACCAGACCAGATGGTCTGATGTCAGACAAGGCTCTGCTGACTAGGTCAACCTTTCCTTAGATTATGAATTTTTACAAATCACCTTCTCAAGCTGGTTCCGTACACTGCTATGAGATGGCTGAAATGAAAACAGAGCCTACAGAATCTACTGCAAAAGGAGTCTAGATGTATTCTCCACGGAATTTTAGGTACATGACAATGGTATTCAAATGACATGAAAGAACCAACCTGTATCTATTATGCCTATACATGCAACATTAAGTTATGACATGTATGGTAGTGGTGAAGAAGGAGGCCAATGCTATATCCATTCCACAACTACCAGTTAATCCTGCAAAGAGAGGAGACAATTCCATTTCATGTTGCCCTGAGGAGGGTTGTGACATGTAGACTAACTCCAGCCAAAATGATGACAGCAAAACAAGCTGGAATCACACTTTCTCCACTTGCAAACACAGTTGGGTCAAACTTAAAACAGTTAATTTTGCTGTCAACAACTTCAAAGTTCTGGGCTTCACAGAATGTCTGTCCATTTTCATACTCAGAGCCTGTTGGAGACAGAAACACCAGCGTTAAAATCGAGAGAAAACATCACTTCTACCCCCTGCAGTCCCACATGCCATGGTGAAAGTCTTGATGTTACAGAATGTTTAAAATGATGTTATAGGTGTTTGAAAAGGTTGTATACACTCTAAACGTAATGACTATCCAGCTCCTTCAAACATTTGATGAAAACTGTTCTATAGGAAGTACCTGTTTGAATGTGCAGCTGTTTTTATAGTTGAAATTAATCGTACTAACATATTTAATGTTATCACATGTATCTGTAATTTAATTCTGGCATCTTTGATTACTGATAACCTGACATAATGTAGGGTTAAGTGCATTTCTGAATGCATAACAGTAGGCAGAGAGGCCAGCTCTTACCTATTTTACTTCCATTGAAAGAGGCCTCCTTACAGTGAAAATAAACGGACTCACAGAAGTCAGCACACACTTTCACCTTACTGTAACAGAATCAAAATATACAACCACATGGTCACAAGAGTTACCACAAATTTAATGACCTGATAAATCATTGCCTTATTCTTCCTGTATTAGCTACATATGTACTTATTTGCAGTGCAGGTATGGTAAATGACCTAACATTTCAATCACAGCTAAGTTCCCCATTTTGTCTAATTGAAATTAATTTCTACTGAGACTAGAGAAGTATTCTGAAGTTTGGTTGGTTTGTGTAATGATATTTTTGGGGAAAAATATGTTTCTGCATCAAAGGTAATATTTCATGACATTTTTCCGCCTCTAAAAGTGCTCTTTATTGGGTGAAGTTTTAGATCATTTAAATTATTTATTTATTTCTATGACTGGAGTTTAATGTCATGCATAAGAATATTTCACTTATTTCATGGTGGCTGACATTTTGGTGGGAGGAAATCCGACTGAGCTTTGAGGAAACTCACAACCATCTGCAGACTGCTGGCAGACTTTCACACATATGGCCGGAAAGAAAGCCAACATGAGATGGACTTGAACTCACAGCAACTGCTTGGCGAGAGGCTCCTGGATCATTGTGCTGCACGAGCACAATAACCCCACAGGTCATTTATATTAAAGTAAATGCGTCAAATGAATAAGCGCAATAACATAACAATGTGCAAAAACAACTGAATTATTTTCAAGAGTAGCAATATTTCAATACTGACAATATTTCAGCCATAATACGGCTACTTTGCTTATGATGACAGCAGAGTAACATACTCTTTGATCCAGATATGTTGCTCTGGACTGCAAAAGTAGCACATCAGGTAATTCATCTGGTTTTTGCAAGATGTTGATGCCCTGTAGAGAGGGTCCATGTTTAAAAACACAGATGTGACTTCTGTCCTCTTACAGCAGGCATCCTGACCATACCATGAGCAGTTCACCAGGCCTTCAGCCACCTTACTGTATCGTGTCACACCTGCAAACATCCAAGACAGAGGTGGCTATGACAGGCATTCTGACCAGGAATCTGGCCAGCACTGTTAACCTGTGGACATGTTGGATGCTAACCATGCAGTCTGTCTTTCAACTAGTGGCCTTCTACTTACATCATTACATAATGATGTAATATAACATCAAGACAACAATTAAACTTTAGTGTGAAAGAGGCCAATCCCTACTACATACACTATTGTCTGCACACCCATAAACCTATCAAAATGGTAGTTTCTTCCAATACATAGGCCTACTGGTAGTACTACATAACCATCTTTGCCTCCAATATCTAGGAGTCCCACACAACAGAATCATGTATTTAAGCTTCTCTTTGGGAGGTGCCGGCACCTTCCTGCTGCCTCACATCTCAGGCACTTATCTTGTGTCACAAATATATGTCCGCTGCAATTTCAGAGTCCTTACTTGAAGATCGTAGGCCCACATTAAAACTTGATGAAATCAAGGTAAAGCATCATTTTGGTAAGAAGTAAATCTGTTGAGAGGTAAATGAAATGATTTGTGTAAGAAGTGACAAGATGATGTTCGATTTTGTTCTCTGCCTATTTCATATTATGCATGAAAGATGTGTGAAGTGCCACCATTATCCTGCATGAGACAAAATTCTCTGGTTGTGATTGGACAGTAATGGTCACGTGGTAGAAGATGCTATATGCATCTGACGATTCAATAGGACGCAGACGCCATGACATAACATGTTCAAAACATGACACAACAACGACAACAAGGACACAACGTCACAAAGAATGCTGACACAACATTGTCAATATGACCTCATAATTCCCAGATCACTGCTTGGTAATTCAAAGCTCCTTGACGCGAAAAGAAATTACTATTGAAGCTTCTTTTGTTTTTCAAGGAACAAATTTCAGTGTAGTTCGTAGGGTCTTTCGTACGATAGCTTCATTACATGGTTACTGAGTGAATGGATACGAAACTATATGTGGTCAATATGAGTCCTGCAGGCCTCTATACAGTCTCATATCCTTTCACCCTTCCACGATAGCGTCATTTCTAATGCACATCCCAAAGTCGGAGCAATCTCCGACTATGGGTGGTAGGGATGGAAGAATATCCATATCACAATGAACAGCTGAGATGCGGGCAAGCGACCATCAAAGGCAACCTTAATTTCGCTACTTCCTCTGTAATGCATTTGTTTTCGGCCATGTGACATAGCTGTTGAAATGAACTGAATAAAAAGTACTGCCATACTGCCAATGCATGGAGGCGAAAAGTCAACAAACCACAAAACACACTTTACTCTGAAAAATCAGAAGTGTCCGCAGCGCTAAAACTTACCAAAATATGGACACGTTCTTCCATTTATCTGTACCATGTAGTCTTCACAAAGAACTAAAGAAAATGCGGCGAGAACAAGAAAAATACAAATGAAATGACAACAGTCGATTCGAACAACTATGGATGCCATTACGATTTGACAGTCTCGAGCCATCGCGCTTCACGTTACCTTTCGAGATTTAAGATGGCAGCCTCCTGGAAGAAGATGCGTGGACAGCTCTCTCCATCTTTTATATGGAAGCTGATGGTTGACCCAAACTTATCTTTACCTGTGATGGCATTGATTCTGGTGGCGGAGTTGGTTATGAATGTATTTGTGATCGAAAGAATTAAGTGTATGTGAATAGTGCTTGTTATACTCAACATTCAAATCGTCATTGTTGTTGTTGTATTGCCCGGTTGTCATTGGCACCAGCTGCTAAAGCTCAAGTTTAGATAGTTATATAGACGCGTCTTGTATCCAACTGATTGAGGGACTAGCATTTTTGATGCACGTCCGCAATCAGCCTTCTAGTCATAGTAGATACTGCTCATTTGAGCACTGAGCAGGTTCCCCGAGCTACGAATTACTGTGAACCTGAAGGCGATTTGCATTGCCGACTTCATTAATTTAGATATTATTATTTCAGTAGAGGCCCATTACCAGACCGGGTGGTCTGAAATCAGACAAGGCTCTGTTAACTAGGTTAGTCTTTCCCCATGATGTAGACTGCCATGAGATGGGTGAAATGAAAGCCTGCAGAATCTACTGCAAGAGTAGTCTAGAAGTCTTCTAGTCGTATTCTCCACAGAATTTTAGGTACATGACAATGATCTTCAAATGACATGAAAGAACCAGCCTGTATCTATTATGCGTATGCATATATACAGTTATGACATGTATGGTGCTGATGAAGAAGTATGACACTACCGGGTAATCCATCAAACTGCATTTCATGTTGTAGTTTGTACATGTATTTCCCATTGTTTTTGCCATGAGTTACTGTCAATGAGAAGGCGATTTGCATTGCCGACTTTATAAATACATATTAAACATGGTAAGCTTCCAGCTGGTAAGCTTCCAGGTGAAGTGCTAGACCCTCCACCAAATTTAGCACCCAGCTCTTGTTCTTCTTCTATATTTCACGACATTTCGCGAGATTCTTGTCAAAAATATAGTGGCTGTCTAACATGTCTGAAATGTGAATGTTTCTTATTGGACAGGTGCAATTATAAATGCAGCCTGTTCCTCTGAAACCACCATGAACCCACCGACCAAGCCCATCAGTTTACTCGCTGAATGTGTATGGGGTGCTCTTGCAAACTGACATGGCAGAAGACAGGATTTGCATAGTTAGCCTTCACTCGTAACATGCTTGTGGGTTTCTGCGGTCTCAAACTTTGATGTCCGAGGAGTTCCAAATAGTCTGCCTTATCCATTAGCATAAAATCACTTTTTTAACTGTGTTAGTTTGTAAAAACACCCCCACTGTCTCGCCAGTCTGTGGGAACTTGTGGGAATCTTGAATTGCTGACTCAGTTTATAAATATAGAGTGTGAAGTATAAGTTTTTGATATAACTGATGGAAAAGTTTTTAGCAACAATTTACATCTCTGTATATATTCCTCATATTCCATTTTCAATTATGTGTAGGGGCCTCCAATGCCAAGGGGGTTAGTGTGCCAGCACAGTGTTATGACCCCATGCCTCCCACTACTGTGAGTTCAAGTCGGGCTTATGCTGGCTTACTCAGCGACCGTATGTGTGACGATCAACCCCTGGGCACTGCCCAATTTTCTCCTACCATAATGCTGGCAGCCGTCGTATAAGTGAAATATTCTTGAGCATGGTGTATAACACCAATCAAATAAATATATAAGTAAATAAATAAATCAGTTATGTATAGGGTTTATTTGACGCTATTCACTGTGATTTACTAAGGTTTGGCTCCTTTTTGCAAAACCTGCTGTGTGTTTCTGGATAGCTGACAGAATTGACACTGGTCTCGGTGTCGCAATTAATAATAAGTGTAACCCATGCACCCACTTGGACAGCATTCGAGCTTGACAAACTGCCATTTTTAACCCTGGGCCAATTATGACCATGGGGTATTGTCGTAGCAGGCAGTGTCCGTCCATCTGTCCATCCCTCGGTCCGTCCATCTATCCATATTCCTCATAAATACTCAGTCTCTAGAACGCTTTATCCAATGTTCACCAGACTTACACCACACCTACACATTGGCATGAGTTAGAACGCTATTGATTTTCAGCGACCTTGACCTTTTTCTTCAAGGTCATTGGGATCATTTGTATAATTTTATACAAGGCCTGTAAATGCTCTATCGTTAGAATGGAATAGCCCTTGACCTTTTCCTTCAAGGTCATTGGTCATTTGAGTTAAATTCTTGTAAATGCTCTATCTCTAGAACGGTTAAGTCCAAGGTCACCAAACTTACACCACACTTACACGTTGGCATGAGGACAAACCCTATGGATTTTCATTGACCTAGACTTTCTCTTCAAGGTCATTGGGTCATTTGGGTTAAATTTGATGAAAGACTTGTAAAGCTCTATCTCTAGAATGGTTTAGCCTAAGTTCACCAAATTTATACCACACTTATTCAATGGCATGAGGAAGAACCCTATTGATTTTCAGTGACCTTGACCTTTTTATTCAAGGTCATTGGGGACATATAAGTTAAATTTTATAAAAAGTTTGTAAACATGATATCACTAGAACGGTTTGGCACAAGTCCACCAAACTAACACCATACTTGCACTTTGGCATGAGGAAGAACTGTATTGATTTTCAGTGACCTTGACATTTTTCTTTAAGGTCATTGGGGTCATTCAAGTTTAATTTTATAAAAGGCTTGTAAATGCTCTGTGTGGTTAACAGTTTGTAACAAATTTATACAACACCTACACAATTTTATGAGTGTTATAAATAATTTCTCTTGGAATCTTGGAACATTGTACATTTGCCAAAGGTGGAGGGGTTTTAACTGTATTGCACGGTGTGTTTGAATCAGGTGTTGCTAGGATGGACTCTGCTGCTCTTCCCAAACATAAATGTCTTCTTTCTTTCCATATTAATTTAAGATCTTTATTCTTACAGTTCTTTGTGATCACAATTAAAAGAAAAATAAAATCAAGACTACCGCAAAAGTTGTCAAGTGCCATTTTACATCTTCTTGCTTTCAATCCAAATGTTCCATGACGTTATCTTTTTTCCAAATGATACTGTGTGCAGCCAATTCAAATCGAAATGCCGGTATGTGAAGTGTTGCTTGTGGTCAATAAATCAGGTACATTTGTGTTAATTGTGACATAATGGTCTTATTTATTTATCTTATAATTATTATCTACAAATAACTAGGTCAGAATTAGGGTGTTTCAAGTTCAAACTCTTTTGTCACTAAAGGTGAAAAGAGTCCTACTGCATCATGTGACTTGTCAAAAATGATAGGCATGTTTTGATGACTTTACTGATCACCTATTTCACCTTGTTCAGGAAGTACAAATGACATTTCTCTCCTTCAGGAACGTTTTAAGTTCACAAACCTCCATCTCTTCAATTTCACTATAAATAAATTTTTAAATTTAAATTTTTGTGATGATTTTTTTAGACACTCATGTTACTGTACATGTGATCAGAAATAGTTGCCTAGCATTTTTGTTGAATCACGTGGTACAGTAGGGTCTTTCTTACCTTTAGCATCAAAAGAGACCGAACTCGAAACTCTCCTATTATTAAGTGATTACAGGAAGCATGTTCGTGTATTCAAGAGTTTTTCCATGTTGGGGACAGCTCATTAAAAAAGTCTGAGTCCCGGGTTTGTGAATGGTAGAGTACAGATATGTTTTTCTGAAAGCTGAGCGAGGAAGAATGAAACAGATCCCAGATCAGCTCTTTCAAATGCTTATCAAAAGTATAACTGCATGATGTGTACTGTGACATACATTATAGGTCTCCATCAGCACCAGCCCAAGTAGAATGAGGTAGACTTAAAAGCCACTGCCAAGGAGGTGCAGTATCACATGTATCAAGTTGTTGACATGTTCTCCTATTTCAGATACAGAGATTGATTGGGTTGCCTATATGCAGGAAGTGGAAGGCGTTATCAACGGTACTTATGACTATCTGCAACTGAAGGGGGATACTGGACCATTAGTGTAAGCATATTTATTGCAAATCATATCTCTACAATTCATGATGAATAGAAAGCAAAGGTTGAGTGCTTATACACGTATGTTTTCCGAAGCAAAATAGCCAGTAAGATTTGAATATCTAGTGTCATAATTTTGACACATTATCTTGCAACATTCATGACAGTGAATACAGATGATACATCTGTAATGCATGAACATTATGGCATTCAGAATGGGCTAATAGACGAATCACTTGCATGGATTGGGTCATGTTGAAATCAACATCTGTTTGACATTTAGCGCACAAAGCTCTCCCATGTGTAAACGCTAGCCTTCATACATATGCTTTTGTCATGGCTCATTGAGCCCCTGCAGATTCCCCTGCTCTCACTTTTTGTGGGGCCAGTAGTGCGAATAAGCAGGTAATGATGCTTGTGTGGCTATTTGCCAGTAGTGCGAATAAGCAGGTAATGATGCTTGTGTGGCTATTTGCCAGTAGTGCGAATAAGCAGTTAATGATGCTTGTGTGGCTGTTTGCCAGTAGTGCGAATAAGCAGTTAATGATGCTTGTGTGGCTGTTTGCCAGTAGTGCGAATAAGCAGGTAATGATGCTTGTGTGGCTATTTGCCAGTAGTGCGAATAGGCAGTTAATGATGCTTGTGTGGCTATTTGCTGGTAATGTAACATTGCTGGAAGGCCATTTTTCTTTCACCAGTATGGCTTTGCATATCTGTATGTCACATATGAGGAAGGCTGTCAGTATCTTGCCAAATGTTGGTGGTTTATCCCGGCACTACGGTCTTGTCCATGTGTAAAACTGATCACAATTGTACAAGTGAAAACTTCCTGCGGAGTGTGTTATACAACAATCAATCAATCAAATAAATAAATCAATCAATGAGGGCATCCTTAAAAATGTGTTTGTTGGGTATAACCTGACCGACCGACCCTCAAAAAAGACTGATGATAGTTTTTTCTTTATTTTCCTCTTCATGTGAATTGTTTTAAAATCCCGATCTTTTTCAAAAGGCAGAATAAGAAGAAAAGAAAATGAATCCCCTTCCTACTGACCCTATTCTCTCACCGAGGTTATTCCTAACAAACAGTTTTTTAAGGATGGCCTTGATTTTAAGGGCAAAAATAGCATGAAACAAAACAAAAGTAATGATTGCTTTAATTGTAGTGAATGTATTGAGTGTGGTATAACACATCTGAAGTAATAAATGATGACTTCCTTAATGGTAGTAGATGTATGCAAAGAATTCCGGAGATCAGCATAACACATATTGAATAATAAATAATGGCTTTTTTGATTGTTGTGTGCGAAGAATTCATGTGTACATCCTTAAACACCCAACATCAAAATCAAATCAGATGCTTTCCTTCCTTGACAATGTGATGAACTCAGTTGTTGTTGTTGTTGTGCAGATACCCAGCAGGTTTTGTGTACATCTACATGGCCCTGTACTATGTCACCAACCAAGGCACGAACATCAGACTGGCTCAGTACATCTTTGCAGCGCTTTACCTCCTGACTGTTTCAATAGTATTTGACATCTACAGACAAACAAAAAAGGTATGAACAAAATTATAGACCAGTGGCTATTTATTGTGGTGTAGATTGTGTAACAACATGTGCAGAATATACATTTGATTGACACCCTTGCTGATAATGTGAAGCACCTGTACTTAGGTGCAAATAACTGGGAGCCAAGAGTTCAAACCCATGTGTACTCTTGCCTAAAGTGAAGTTAAATAATGGGGCAGAATAAGTGCCATTTAAATGACAGGCAAAGCTGTCCCGAAAACTTTTTCTTCGTTCATGCTTAGAACTTTGACTGACAGTATGCCATAGAAAGAATTTAAAATTGGATTAAACATGTTGGTGATGTGATGTCACATTATATTATAACTTGTTTTGACTGTTCTTTGTGTACAGTTTTCCTCATGTTCCTTCACAAGTGTATTTCTACTTGTATGTGTATTTTTTCACCAGGTTTCTCTGGATGTGTACTTCTACATGTGTATTTTTTCACCAGGTCCCTCCATATGTGTATGTCTTCATGTGCTGTGCCTCTTACAGAATCCACTCCATCTATATCCTCAGGCTCTTCAATGACCCTGTTGCCATGGTATTTCTTTATTTGGCAGTTGACCTTTTCCTCAGAGGTCACTGGTCCTGGGGGTGTCTGGCTTACAGGTAGCAACTATTCTACATCCTTGATAAAACTATAATGACTTATTACACTACCCTGCTCAATGAATGAAAACTATGTATGATTTAGTATCATAATAATACTGAGCCAGCATTGCTTTTCTTGGTTGGATAATACTCTCAACCGTAATCTTATGTGAATGAATATGATCGCTGTGAGTTCAAGCCCAACTCTAGCTGGCTTCCTCTCCGGTCGTTCGTGGGAAGGTCATGGGTTCCCGTGGCCTCTTCCCGATTTCCTCCAGTCATAATGCTGATCACCATCATATAAGTGAAATATTGTGGAGTACAGTATAAAACACCTGTGAAATAAATATTTGTGCTTTTGTTCATAAGTGACAGTTGTAAGACAAAAAGCAAAACAAAAACCTGTGATACTTAAGTTTGTTTATAGTTATTGTTTTGTAGTTTAGGCGTGTCGGTGAAGATGAATGTGCTGTTATTTGCACCTGGACTGCTACTGTTACTGCTCACAACTCAAGGCACCCTGGGAACAATCAAGCACCTCATAATATGTGCTGTCCCACAGGTACTGTCTTCAATCAAGGAAGTGGACATGATTATGTTCACCATCAATACCAAATTTCATACAATTACAATACAAATAAAATTCTGAATTTTTCACAATGTATAAACTTGAATGATATTTCACTGTGTTAAGAAATGAAAGAATTTGAATATCTGTTACATCTTTCTATTAAACCACACAAGAAAACACAAAAATAGAACCAGGTAGTTACAGGAGGGAATCAGCTTTGGACATGCTTCCAGCAGTACAGAGTTATTAGCTGTCTCATTTTGCTGCCCACGGGTTTGGCATTTTCAGAATCGCACCGTGATACTGCAAGCTTATACTCCAAAATAGGTGAACACGTCATCTGATGAAGCTCACTAATACAGTCATATGTTGTATTTATGTCTATGGCTCTTTTCTTTTGTTGACAGCTGATTCTAGGCCTGCCATTTCTCCTTACCAACCCTGTGGGATACGTCCAGAAATCATTTGAGCTCAGTCGTCAGTTTTTCTTCCAGTGGACTGTCAACTGGCGCTTTCTACCCGAGGAACTCTTCCTTAACCGTTATTTTCACCTGGTGCTTCTCAGCTGCCACATCATTTTCCTGATACTGTTTCTGATTTACAAATGGAAAAGGTAGGCTTCTGGTACTGTCTGTGATGTGACATTTGAAATATTCTTTCATCTTAGGAATTAATTCTTGACATTAATAGTCATAGTTAGCTGGAACAAAGTAAGACCACAAAAGGCCAGCTAATGACTTGATTTATGCATCATATCAACTTCACAACTTTATTTTTTCAAGTAAGCTAAAGAAGCTTATTGTTTCCTGTTTTTGTAGAGGTTTGTCTTTAGCCGTGGTTTGAACAGTAGAATTACTAAATATCCTTTTGTGGTTGTTTTGTACGACCCATATACAATCATATTTGTGGTTGTTTTGTACGACCCATATACAATCATATTTGTGGTTGTTTTAGGTTATTTCCAGCTTTACATCTGGCCGCGTGGATGTCACCAGTAAGCAGGTCTCCTACAGTGAACCGTATCCTTTCAGGTTGCCCTTCAGGTAGAGTGGTACAGTGACCCAAAACCTCTCACCAATGCAGTGGTAGGGAGTTTACATCCCGGGCCCAACTGCACGAAGCCCTCTTAGAGTTAAGAGCATGTAACTACCATGGCAACCAGCACTGTAGGTGTGGTAGCTACAAGCTTGTAACATGAAGAGGGCATTGTTCAAGTGGTCCCAGATCTGGCTGGCTTCCTCTTGTTCCGTACAAGTCTGCCATCAACCTGTAGATGGACATCAATTCCTACACCTGTGCCCTATTTCCTCCAACCATAATGCTGGATGCCGTCATACAAGTGAAATATTCATGAGTGCAGCATAAACACCAGTCAGATAAATAAATCATTTCAGTTTACCTCTCAGAGTAATCTCCCCTTAATAAAGTTCTTGTCTTGAAAGCAGGGCATAGTTGTCTCCCGTGACGTGATTAGACTGCATGCCTGTCACAAACGGTGTAATCATGTTTCACACAGTGACAATAATTGTGCAAGAAAGTGTCGAGCAGTGAACTTTTTGAAGTCCTTTTCCCTCAGAGTCAAACTGTGAAGAACCATTGCTGTGACTGATTTTCAACACGACATGCTCAAAAATAACAGCCAGAAAATCCATGTATCATGTTTCCTTGATACAGACTCAGAAATCCTTTTGCCCTTATTTACAGCAAACTTTTTAGGTCTGTGTTTTAGTCGGACATTACATTACCAGTTCTATGTCTGGTACTTTCACACTCTTCACTATCTCCTCTGGTCTACAGATTTGTCAGTGCTGATAAGGTGAGTAGAAGATGCTGGACAGTCATTTAATGCCCTACTTAGAAATCTTCACTAATCAGATGCTTATAAGTTTTAGGGGTGGAGGGTTCAGAGTGCCTGACATAAACCGTAGACCTTTGGCAAGGCACTTAGAAACTTTCCCACATGTAACATACTGAGTTGCTTACCATATTCAGGGTCGTTGGATGCAAAGGAAAACTGGAGTGGGGAGGGGGAGGGGAGGAGGAATCCCAACCAGTCATGCAAGGGTTTCATGGGCTGCCATGGACGTGAAACCACTGGAATTCTTTTGGAGGGACAAAAATACAGATGTCTGTCCACACAAATTTTTATTAAATTTTACAAATGTATTTAGTAGATATCTTCCATACTTTACATACTTAAATTTTGTACAACACAAATACGTCTGGAATACTCACTGTATTTATTGTGAAGCGTTTAGCCCAACAGCACCTGATAAAGTTATCAACAGTTGTATCACATCTGCAGTAACTGCTTCTGGAATGAACTGATCATTAAAATAAAAGCATTTATGGTTTAGGTTGGAAACCTAAAAAGAGTTGTAAAGATACAGCATGACTAGTAAGTTATTATTATGGCAAGAAACACCTTTGAAATTCTTTTAACAGTCTTGCAGTCATATTGGTATATCCTAATGTTATGATATAGGGAAATGTTTATGTGTATTATTAGCACAATCCAGAAATTGCTAAAGGGAATTTCATATTCAACATAATGATACAAGATAAACTTGATATTCCATCATTTTTTATGGTAAAAAACCTGCAGGCACATCTCCATAGCCAAGTTTAAGTCGTTTTATTGCCTCGCAGGAAAGGTTGCACTTACAACATTTTTAGAAGAGTTTTATTGGCAGATCAGTTTTGTATATATAACCCAAAGGGAGAGAGATTTGTAGACGTCAGGGGCCATTCAGAGGTAGATGTTTATGATTTTACTTCAGTTGAATTCTGAGTTGCACAAAACGATATTGTAACCTGCCGATAAATTTCCAATACCAAATTTCAAATAATCTAAGAATACGATTGCTTTCAGCGACATTAGAATATGTAACCAATAAAATTGCAATTCCGTACAAATTGAGCAGACTTTTTCAGCAGTTGATGTGAAAGTGGAAAGTGGACACACAACCCCTGCTTCCTGTGCCACTGTTGTTGGTGGAAGACATGTGGTCTTCGATAAATGTTAGACTGCACAAAGGGCTAAACAATCATTCCAGACCACTTATGGTCACCAAGGCCCAACATAAACAAGCAGGGCAACTTCCCAGTTCAGAGATGGGTGTAAACCCCTGTCTCCTGTGTCCTATTCATTGAAAAGCAAAAGGCCTCTAATCACTAGAACACGGCATATACAGCTGAGACAATTCAGTGATGATCAAATCTTAATACATTTCTATACTGTGGCTTTGGCCGTTGCAGTAATAGTGATGTAAGCATGAGCATTTATGTAAGGTCTGTGTATGGTAACACTGTCCTGTATGGCACCAGCATTCCACCATTCAATAATGCCCCTATCGTCATGTAAAGTCCAAGGGCCGGAGATGGTTGAAGTGCTGGCTTGACCAATGATGTGGTGTGTTCCAATCCAGCTCTAGGCGTTTAGGCCGTGGCATTAAAAGGAAAGACAACACTAAACCTAGATGACTGAGAAGTCGGAATTTACGTAATAAATGCCACAGACATTCAGATTCCACCTCTGGGGCCCGTCTTATGAAAGAGGGTGTAACGTTTCGTCACTAACTATCATGGCGAAGCATCTATTATAGTATGTGTGGCAGTTACGTTAAACAAAACTTACACCCTCTTGCACCCGGTGGTTGGGAGTTTACGTCCAGGACCCACGTGCACGAAGCTCTCTTAACGTTACGAGCACATAACTACCATGGCAACCAGGTCTTCGTGCACTAGGCCCCAGAGACCTGTTCTATACCCCAGAGTGGGGCGATGCGTCTAACTTTCAGACGGGCCTTCAGGGATCGAGAAACATGTCTAACATGCACCTAATATTGTGATAACATTACTCCCAATAAACCTTGGTGACTTCGTACCATGTTATTTAGCCTATCCAAGTTATTCTGATCTCCATTAACCACCCAAAGTAGGTCTAAAAAGACTGTTTCTACCGCTCGGTTCGCATAAAATGCTGACATCTTGAAGTTGAACGCCTGACCACTGTTAACAGATTTTCGCCAGCTGTCACTCGTTGGATATCCAGGCTCCAGTTGTATTTATTTATTTATTTGATTGGTGTTTTATGCGGCAGTCAAAAATATTTTGCTTATAGCATTATGGTGGGAGGAAACCAGCCAGAGCCCAGGGGAAATCCACGACCGTCTTCAGGTTGCTGATGGGCCTTCCCACGTACGCTCAAGTTGTAAATTCACTTCGGATTTTGGGTGGATTAAATAGCATGGTACGTAGTCGCATGCGCTTTGGCTTATTTCTCACGCGTTGAGGGCCGATCTGAAGGCCAGATGGCATGCGTTTTGACTTATTTCTCACGCGCTGAGGGCCGGTCTGAAGGCCAGATGGCATCGCACAAATGTTTCTAGTATTATTGCGGAGGTTCCAGACATGGAATTTCAGCGTCGCTGGCGATCGCATCATTGCTCATGCCAACTCCAGTGTCGGGCTACACTAAGACAACTGTACATGTGCATCCATGAAGCATCCCACATACAGATTAAAAATCATATCTTTTCATTTTGATAACTAAGACATTGCAGTTCAAAGTAAACAAAATCGAGTACTTTGAATAATGCGAGAGCGCCGCCATGTTATTTCCGGTGGCTCTAAATTGGCCTCTCCAATGGTATCGAAGACGGTTGCCAGGTTTTTAGCTGTTCATGGTTTACTCTGGGCACATTGGTTCCCTTCATCCGTATATCTTGCCATCGTCTTATAAGTGAAAAATTTCTTGAGCACAACCATCATCATGTTTTGCCTTTTTCTTCTCATTTTTTTTCTAGATTATTAATTTTGGGCATGATAGAGCTGTGTTGGAACACATTCCCTTCTACAGTGTACAGCAGTGCTGCTCTTCATGTCTGTCATCTCTTACTGCTGACGTATTTGTGGCGGAGTTCTGTGTATACCCAGAGTACAGGGAGTGATCCGTCTGATACAACAACATCAACAACAACTAGTAAACAGAAAGGGAGAGTGAAACCAAAGCGGATCTGATGTAAAGCTCAGAGTATTGTCGTAATGTATGATCAGTATGATCGTGTAAGTGTCTAAGTCTGGTATGTTTGGAGATTGTCGTTATAGTAAGTACACATGATGAAACAAATATTTAAATAGGTGTGCATGCGCCAGTATAAGGGAGAGAATAGTGAAGCTGAGTATTTGAGTTTAGGCTGCTATTGTATACATGGGTAGTTACAAAGTGTGTGACTGTCTCAGAGAATAAACTCCAACTTCACTTGATTTATGTATTCTTGTTTATGTGTTGCTACCACCCCATCTCTCTTTTGAACTTACAGAGTCCTGGCCTCTGGTTTCATGAAGGGCGCTAAACTAAGTATTCTCTTAACTGTCATGACAAGATATGTTGTAGAGATACGAAATGCACTTAGGTAAGGGCCAATTAACGCTCAGTGAGCTTCATGAAACCAGGCTATTAAGTCCTGCGTCGATCGTGACTTTATTTGAACATACGTCTTTTCTGGTTTGGCCTGTCTTATTTACAGGTTGCTTCCTTCTCAAGACTGTGTTTTCTCAGATGTCCGCTGTGTGAAAGTTCTCTTACACTGACCGTGGAATTCATTGGAATTGAAATGATTAGCTGGAATTTGAATGAAGTCATTTAGGTTGGCAACTAATGTGGCAGAAGTGTTGTTTAATAGCGCTGAAAACCGCAGAGATAGCTCACGAACGTGAAATTTTGCATACGTTTGACGTCCGCAAATGTCAGAAGGAAATCAGAGGGCAAGTTCAGATTTAGTAGGCTCCTGTGGTGGTGGGGCTGTACCAATTCTCTTGTTGAGAAGTTTTCGTCTTGACAGGAGGCAAGCGCGTGGTGGGGCTGTACCAATTCTCTTGTTGAGAAGTTTTCGTCTTGACAGGAGGCAAGCGCGTGGTGGGGCTGTACCAATTCTCTTGTTGAGAAGTTTTCGTCTTGACAGGAGGCAAGCGCGTGGTGGGGCTGTACCAATTCTCTTGTTGAGAAGTTTTCGTCTTGACAAGAGGCAAGCGCGTGGTGGGGCTGTACCAATTCTCTTGTTGAGAAGTTTTCGTCTTGACAAGAGGCAAGCGCGTGGTGGGGCTGTACCAATTCTCTTGTTGAGAAGTTTTCGTCTTGACAGGAGGCAAGCGCGTGGTGGGGCTGTACCAATTCTCTTGTTGAGAAGTTTTCGTCTTGACAGGAGGCAAGCGC
This sequence comes from Acanthopleura granulata, assembly GCA_016165875.1. NCBI lineage: Eukaryota > Metazoa > Mollusca > Polyplacophora > Chitonida > Chitonidae > Acanthopleura > Acanthopleura granulata. Next base: position 46,866,827 of record JABBOT010000080.1, on the reverse strand, counting down.
GTGGTGGGGCTGTACCAATTCTCTTGTTGAGAAGTTTTCTTCTTGACAAGAGGCAAGAGCGAACATGCAATTTTAGATTTTAAAGACTCCTCGCCGCTGTCCGATAATGTGTTGTAGATCGTGATCAGAGAGTGAGTGCTTAAGTTGTGCGATTTGTAGATTAGGGTCTTATGTCTGTTGTCTTCGGCATGATGTTCTGTTGTCTTCGGAATGATGTTCTGTTGGCGGCAACACTTTGGCGGCATGAGCTCACCCTGTCCCAGGGAGACACAGATTACATACACAATCTAAGCATTCCTGGTCGTCATTTAACTGAAAAATTGTTGAATGCGACGTAAAACCCAATCATACCTGCATACATACATACATCCAGCTACTGGCGACTACAGTAGGGTGGGGTGGTATTCCAGGACTCTTTAAACGTTGTCAGCGTCTTGGGGATCCCATAATTTCGCAGTAAGCCAAATAGTAACGACCAGATATGTAAGCTCTGGCGTATGAGCGAAAGTTAGTTAGGTTAAAGCTAAGACGCCACCAATAGTTTCCATTCGTGCTATATCCGTTTCATTTTCCAAGACATAGTTGAAACATTGCTATCCCCAGATTCTAAGTATTACTCCCGGCTGTAATGTAACCACACTAAACGTTTTTGTTGACTTCTCATTCACATCGGCGATTTTGAGCACGAAGGGTGGGCAAGGAATCCAACGCTGACAAAGTGGCCATGGACGCCAGCCCTACAGGACAGTTTTCAGGTATACATGCACATGGCAAAGGGAAGCGGTACCCTCACTCATGACTTTGACCATCGTCGCACAAGTGAAAAATTCTTGACTCTCTCTATATATAGGGCTTTGAACAGCAGTCGTTGAGCCCGGGTGCTTGGTTTTCCTCCTAAAATCTGACCTCCAGCATATAGAATGAGAACTTCATGGGTACAGCGTTCAGCAGGAATCAAATAAATATATATGTATGAACATATAACAAATATATGTCAATATTGTAGCAATGTTTATAGATCCGCAGCACATGGTACATTTTCCACCCGACACTGCTCGGTTTCTTGCCACCATAATGCTGGCCGCCGTCGTATATATTCTCGAGTACGGTGTAAAACTTCAAATAAATAAGTAAATGATACATAAATTTGGGTTAAACATAGAGTTCTTGAATGGAGAAGGCTGGTTGCTATTATTCTACCTAGAAGTGGCGTAATCATTTTTGTGTCGTCAACCTCTGGTGTTCTAGAATACTTCTTGTACATAGTGAACCCCTTTTATGAGTGTAGGAAACCGCACATTGAACAGTAGAACCCCTCCCCCTCCCCCGGCAATCGGCACCTGACAGTCCTCCTGATGTAAAGTCGCAGTTGATGACCATCTTGAGTTCACTATCTATACCGGTATGTGAGTAAATATCCTTACCCACCGTATGAATCCTCCTTGTCTGTTTGTCCATTGTCTGATAAAAGCTCAATCCACGAAGCGGCTTAGGGTTGTCTAAGTAATGTGGTCTGCAGGAATCTCGACGGGCATATGGGAAAAAATATGACCCTTATTCCTAGGCTACCTTACTCCTGAGGACTATCTGTCGCGTAATATATGGCTCTGTATATTCAGCCTGGTAAAATAAGCCTCTCCGATAATGTAATATATTATGAAAGTATCTGAGGAAGGCAAAGTTACCGTTGTTTATCTATGTAGTTTTGTTCACTTATTGCTTAAAATTGCGCCCCATTGGATACAGTATTCTGAAAGGTATATCTTTAATTGATTTTTAATCATTTTTATACTGAATAAAATGTGGTCAACTGCCTGAATTATCAATGCGTGGTAGGCCTTTTGGAGCACTTAAATTACAGTAACGTCGCAAAGTTTTTATCACATCGGATGTTGCACCTTTCATGCATGTGTACAAGAGCTAAGGTCACAGCTAGAGTTTCATCCGAAGATGAGCACATCTTACATCGCTGTGATAGGTCATTTAACATTATGAATGCGGTCAGTTAACTTTATGGAATTAAGGTATTTGAACAACAAAGCAATAACAGTATGTTTGGAAATAGTTTTAATATTTCAATGAACTTTCCATGCACGGACTTCATTATTAATGTAGAAAGTTCTATTATAGTTGAGATTTGGTGAGATTCGGATGAACAGACTATAATAATCCTGTATTATGCATACCTGTAGTTAAGCGCATTGACCAGAAGGAAGAATGAAAAACGGCATGAGTCCGCGGCTGAGACAGAGCGCTCTATAGTTTTCGAATCCAGTGTCAAATGAAATTAGATCCTAGCCTACACATTTCAGCAGCACATATACCCCAGGATTTCAGTTGTCAACGAACCTTTGTTCGATGCGGAAGCTTCCAAGACGTACTAGTCCACGTAAGCAGACATACATTTCCGAACCTGAAACCTTTCGTCTTTGATCAGATTGTTTACAGCATCACGTCTATCGTGCTCTCCGTCTCGTGCCTTTATGGCAGAGGTTTTCTTCTGGCTCACGTGGCCTCCGGGGTTCCGATCGCTGTCCGCCTTGTCAAGTCCTTTTCAACGACAACGCCTTGGGTCCTTCCGTTACTTCCCGGCATTATCCGTAATTCTCTGGGCCTTCTTCCGGCTGGGGGTTGATACACTGTTCTCCATAGATTCTGATGTGTTCGTTTGACTGGTTCTTTCCTTTCGTATGCTTTGAAATCTTCAAAGTCTGAAGGTTTTACGTTGAATCTCTTTGTAACATTTTCGCACATTTCATAGAGTTTCCACGACAGGAAATTATCCTTGATGGTGTATTGCGTGAAGGAAAACCAGACAAATGCCCGAATCTCCCGTATCCGACATTTTGCGCTTGGACAAGGCGAGTATTGCATCTGTGGACAGAAAATATAACGTTACCCTCGCCACAGTGCACTGTAACGAAACGAATTGCGATCATTTCACGTAATAGCGACAAGTTATGTCCACATGACTGCCTCTGTTCACTGTTCATAATATTCGACTAGGAGAAGTGCGGAGATTAATTGATGTTGACGGTACAGTAGATTTTAACCCAATACAAATCAGTTGATTTTGATGGTTTATATAGTGCATGTAAACCCAGTGAAAATCCCTTGATGTTGGCGGTTCATTTATCTGGCATATATTCTTCTTATTAATCTGTGGTATGATTTAATTCGTTTGACTTTCGCTTAATTATGGGTCTATTGGTGAGAATCGCCAGAGGCCCATTATGGAGGCGTAAAAAATTTGAGAAAAAGAGAATTTGAAGGGAGAAGTATTCACTGCCAGTGCGTTTAACGAAATAGACCGTGTGTTATGGTCAAATATTAGGTTCCTTTCGTGACGTTTTCTCCATTGTTTTTTTTTATTTATATGCAATGTTTAGGCATTGAATAAAACTTTTAATTATGTCTGAAGTAGTGCTTTCATTTGTAATCCTTCTAGTTTTATTTCCCGAAAGATCATCGAATGCGCTTGCGCTATTCTGAGGATGGTAACTGTAAATGTCACATACAGGTCGGCACCTTGACTCTCCTGTGGTGGCGTATGTGGCGAAAAGATTTACATCATGTGAGATCGTCTACATGGATGTATTTAACTGTTCCCAATTGTATTTAGGCCTACCTTGCGGCAATCTAGCGCTTGGTTAGTCAATAAAATGGTGGAAATAAAGAATAATGTGGAAATTAATTATCAAACGACGGGTATTCATTTGACCTGACTCCATGGGGTTACTGCCCAACAAGAACGGACTGGACTAGAGTTAAAACCAAAATGGATGGGAAGGCGGGATGTTAGTCTATCTAGATAGACTTAGGGTGTTGTTTTAAAATCAGACACTCACAACTCTGCGTGCATCACCCGTACTCCAGAAAATGGTACAGATCTCCGAAGTAGATGGAACTGTTTTCGATGAGATCCGCCCTCCTTGGGTCATTGACTCCTTGGGTTACTGCCCAAGAATACATAACGGACAGGTACCTTGCCTGTCACATTTACAACCTGTGGAACAAATTTCCAGGCAATGTACAAGTCACACAGGAAGTGTCGCCCTCGGTTAGAAAACATGAAAGTTTCGTCAGTCAAGAAGATTAAATAAGCACATTTTTCACATTACATAAAGTATTGTAAACACAAGATATAGCATAGAGGTAAAAATATGTGAAGACGAGGTTTTTACAGTGATGAACTCAAAGGTTGTCACAAGAGAAAAACAACAGCAACGCCATATTACTTTTTATTTTCTAATCAGCTAGTAGGCGGCGGTTTTGCCATCGTCTGCTGGCTACTAATGAACACCCTGATGTAGATAAACTTTCGTTTCTTAGCAAGTCTCTAATTCCAATCAGCAATTTTAACATACAAAATAACTGTTAGCTCTTGTAGTGAATGATGAGTTTGTACACTTTTTTAACAATTTTATTTCATTTCATTTGAGAGTAATTTCTGTACACGTGCATTCCATATGACTGTACTACATCAGTTATTTTCTATTGGGGTTTTGTGCATAACAATAAATTTCCGTAACATTGGTGTTGATTTGAGCTGTTGAGTGATTTATGCAAGGTCTCAAGTCAGCTAATAGTCCTCAGACCACAATCAGGTGGTGACAGCTTTCAGTTGACAAGATACATTTAGCTGATGCCCCTCACCAGTTACAAGCAGTAATGGTATATTCGAAGGGTCCAAAGCCTTCAGCTGGCATCGCGCCGAAAATTTTTCCCCAATACAAGCTTGACCAAAATATGTATTATAATGTGTTGCCTTGACCTATTGCCACGTACCGCAGTGGTACAAATAATGAAGATATTTTGGATTTAGTTGGCGCTCACACTAACCGAACAAATAGAAATGGTAAGGACTTAGTTGCAAAATTTTGTTAGGGAAAATATCTTCAGTCTTACAGTATATCAAAGTATGACGCTGTAGTGCAATTCATTCTCTTTAAACCATTATCAGGAAGACAACTGGTCACTGGTTTCAAGGAGAATGAAATTAGATTAAGAACAATGGAACCATTTCACAGCCCTTGGGCTCAAGTTCGTTTCTAAAGTCAGTTGATGTAGCCGGTATAGTCGATAGTACGACCAGAATAAATAGTACACTAGAACATGTCTTTCTTATGGATATACAACTTCTTGGTTTATTATCACGACGTTTCGATGTAGATACTAACATCGTTATCAAGTGAGTGAAATCAAGACATCAGCAATCTTAAATATAGCAAGTAGAGATGCAAATGTCAACATGTAGAACAATATTCAGGAGAGATTAGGCTCGATGGGGTTCCAGGTCAGTTTGGAGGATTAATAGGTCATAAGCTGAGGGAAGGTAAATCCCTTGATCACTGTTGAGGCTAGGCTTTAATCTCTTTTGATGTTGTGGTGTGGGTTTTCTTGGATGTGGTCACTTATGGCGGATTTGGAATCAGATTTTTCGACAGATGACTTGTGTTCTTTAATTCGGGTTCCTAGAGGTCTTCCCGTTTCTCCGATGTAGGATGCGTTGCAGTTGCATTTTATTTGGTATACAACTCCTTTGGATAGTGAGGGCTTAGTGGCTCTCCTCTTTCCTGTGGCATGGAGGAGTGATTTCAGTGTAGTCTGGTTTTTAAAGAAGGTTTCTATTCCTGTGGATTGTTTTAATAGGCGGGCAATATTGTGGCTGGTTGGACCGATATACGGAAGGCTTATTCGGATTCCAGGGCCTTCGTCTCTGACTCTCGTCAGTTGGTTGGGTGGCGGGTGTATAGCTTTCTGGATTGCTTTGTTGACTTTGTTTGCTGGGTATCCATTGTGTTGGGTGAAGGCCGCTCGCAGGTGTGTTATCTCCTCATCTAGGTTGTTGGTGCAGATGTGCGTGGCTCCCCTAGTGAGGGTTGAAATGATGTCAGTCTTAGTCTTGGGTGGGTGGTTGGACTTGTAGTAGATGTGCTGGCCAGAGTGGGTTGCTTTATGATAGACTGTGGTTTGTAGGTCATCTGTGGTTCTCTTTACTTGGACATCTAGGAAGGGTATTTCACGGTCTGTTTCTGTTTCCATTGTAAATTTCATGCGCTGGTGTTCAGAGTTCAGGTGGTCTGGTAATACGGTCGGATCATCGTTCTGGTGTAGAGCTACAAAAATGTCGTCGACTTTACGCATCCAGCAAATGGGTTGGATAGGTGATGTTGACAGGGCTTTGTTCTCTAGTTCTGTCAGGTAGATCTCGGAGACTATCGGGGAGAGTGGGGATCCCATGGGGAGGCCACGAATCTGCTCGTAAATTGTATCACCCAATGTGAAGTATGTGGATGATGAGCAGTATTCTAGCAGGCGTACGATGCTTCCTGGGGATAGTGGGGTGACGGGTGGGTTGTCTGTTATTTTTTGCTTGATCAGATCGAGAGCTAGGTTAGTGGGGACATTAGTAAATAGGTCGACAACATCATAGCTCACGAGTTGGCATGTTTCTTTAATCTGTCTAATTTTGTTGCAAAATTCTGCCGAGGGGTTTGTAAAGGAGTCAGCTGCTTTGGACCATGGTGCTAGGATTTTGGTAAGGAACTGGGCAGTGTTGTAGAAGACTGTTCCTCTAAGGCCTAAGACTGAGATCCCCTGTCAACTCACAAGCAGAACGCAAAATCCTCCAACAGGCAAGCACACTCTTAGTCAAAGAGCGTGTCCGACACCATAGGAAAACGAAAGCCCACTCCACTGGGGAGATAGCAAAACAACAGGAGAAACTACAATCCACTCTACAGCCAGATGTGTACACCCAGCTACGCCAAGTACAGACCAAATCTAACAACTCTCTCAACCTGCAAATTAAGTTCAAGCAACAGCAAAAGTTCAACATCCATAACTTTGATCCCACAATCGGATACAACAAAGAGCGCGCTAGTATCTTTTCCGAGATAAGTAGATCTAAATAAAAAGAAAAAATGTCCAGTACAGTGCCGTCCATGTTAACAGTGACGACATACCATTCCTGTCTGAATACACTTTGTCGTAATAAATAAACTATGATTTGCAATGGGGAACTCGTCAAACTCTTTCCCGCCTTTAACTAAGCTGTCCAAAGCTGTGTGCTCCTTTGCGTTGTCCTGTATTACGTCACACTTCTCGGTGCATATATGCTCGTACAACACTTACCTAACACACTGGCACTGCGCCGCCACCATGAGTTTTACTGCAACTTGGGCCCTTTTGTGTAACCCCTCAGTCTCCCTTTGGGCGGTAGGATGCATATTTAGGCCCAAAAGATACGTCTGAGATCTGCTTCCTTCCCCCCGGGTGCAGACCTGTACTCTTGTATTCCCTAATCTGGATTTCGATTTTTCCTTGCGATCTGCATGTCAATAGCAGAGCCTTAGGTCAAAGCTTTACCCTATTCATTAAGAGTATGTCATCTGTTAAAGTGCAGTAACTCTAGCTTTATATTACTGTTGGTGTATAATGAAGACCATTGCGTCACACTCAACACAGATGTGACTGGTACGTCCACATCATTCGATTTTCGACCAGCAACAGTTGTTCCCACGTTCAAGTGGGCAATACTCGGCATTTTCCGGAGAAAAAGATAAACTGATAGGACCATTCGGAACTCTTCTTGGGGTTCCGCCCGACTGTCGATTACCATCAGAAGTTTTAGGTTGGACAGTAATGGGTCTGTGATTGGTTATATTATTCAGTCTTCCTGGAATGCAAACGTCGATGATAAACCCCAAAAATGCATTAAGTATTCATCGTTGTATTATCAGAAATAATCTGTAACGAATATTTTCAGCCAGTCGTGTGGTCAGTTTGAAACTAGAGAGTGTCACGTGATTTAAAACGATCGGCAACGACTTCGAGAGAGATTGAGGAATGAAAAACCCCGAGCACTTTCCGGGGGCTGCATTATATCCAGAAATTGTCGTTTGTAACAACGACAATATTGTAACTTAAAATGCACTTTTTAAATGCCATCTACCAATCTGGGTAATAGACACAATAGTGGAGTGGTGGCGATGGTTGACATGTATTACTGACGATGTCCTGCCTGGCACTGGTTCGAAACCATGAGTGTTGTCGGCTAAGTTTCAGCACAAGAATCTGTGCTGTATCCAGAAAGTGGAATTCCTGGTACGGTAATAGCTATGGTTTCTACACTGATATATCGAGACCAGCGAAAATACAGGCTCACGTGAGATTCGAACCCACGCCTTAATGTGTATGTCCTCAACCGCTCTACCAACTGAGCTATCAAGCCACATTAGAACGGTTGGCTTGTTGAGTAGTTATGTGAAGTGAAATGTTATTCACAAGTAAACGAAAATGACGTTACTAAAGTCTATTCTCTAAATGTTGAGGCCAACTCGGATCAATCGTCGAAGTACGACGTGGATGAAAGTGTTCAGATCGATGAGAAAACACAGCTAGTAACATGCATGGCAAGCCGATCTCAAGGCTAAGGAAAAGGATACCGGAGAGCGGGAAACCATTTTTAGCCCTCGATAAACATGACACAGTTTTTTCTGAAAGTCTTATCTTAAGATGTCGGTGATTGAAACTTTGTCGGTGAATGAAATTTTTTGGGAAGAACTGCAGTGCTCGGCGGAAACTCGTCTGATGAGAAGTGTCCACGAAAGCCGCTTAGTGTACGTTCCGCATCAGCCTGGCGTGCTCCACGCGATTCTTTGTGATTTTAGTGAGCCACTGAGAAAAGATGAACGAGAATTATGACTACCATATGTCGCAGATGGCTCGTAGCCGTCGTAATGTTATCATCTCAGAAAATAAAGCCTTGGTTTTGTGGCTTGCAATGGCTCAGTATACTGAGTGATACACAGAGAGATAAAAACAGTATGCCACTGGCAATTTTTTTTTATCGAATCACATCCAGATTCAAGGTCACGTGATATGTTGTTTATTAAGCATGACACCCTCTTTGGAAATAGTTCATCCAGCGACAAAACGCAGAACATATTGTGGGCAACGGCACCATCATGTGCGCATCGCTCTAGATCAGTCTCAGTAAACGTACAAACGCTGATGGCATTGAGCGCTTACATATTTATTGCTAAGCCATGTTACATTACCACTAGACCGTTTCTTTGATTTGTCACAAGATAAAAACGGTAAAAATTCGGTCTACAAGAAAATGTGTGAATAATGTATCTATTTGTTTTGTCACTGCTGCAATACTTTAAGCTGTTCTTGGTAAATAAAGAATGTCTGATTTGGTTAGCGAGTATAGATTTTTACCCAAAACTTACCTGCATAGCCACTTGAAGAAAAGTATGATGATTCGATTTATTCGCAACTGTTTTTGTCTTAATTGGTTGTCTATAGGGTGAGCGGGTATCATATTTGACTGGCGAGTCTTCTTATGATATGCGTGTATGCAAAAGAAAATTCAGCTGCCCCTAAGACATAGCTGGAAAACTGTCTCTGAAAGGGACTATAATTCTGCCCTTCAGGGCAACTATATCAGTCGTGTGTAAGTAATGGGCTGGGTTCAGATAAATGGTATGAATCTGTTGTTACATGTGAATTGGTCATATTGTTGAAAGGAGAACGCGTCGCCCAAAGAATTGCTGGATCAACAAAAGTAATATTTGCGTGCTTGCCATCACTGTTGATTTCCTTTCGGTGAATTACCTCTTACCTAGAGTTGATACATGCCTTCTTAAAACTCTACGAAGACCTTAATGAAACTACACCTTATGGACTTTTACACTGTAAAAGCAAGATTTCATAAATTATTCAGCACAAAAAATTTAACTCGCATACCGTTTCACATCGAATACTGAGGTAGCTACAGACAAGGCATTTTGATTACAGTATTCTGATTGGGTACAATCTATGCCTAGTTACAAGACCTGTGAAAACTGAGTCTCCATTTCAACTGCCCGGAAGCAGCTGAATAACACGTGTAAAAAATAAAACAAACAAACAACAACAACACCAAAACCCCCCCCCCCTAAAAAAAACACAAAAACAAAAACCAAAACAAACCGCAAACACAGTTGCTTAATTTCAGATTCCTGAAATCCTGTTCTTTCACAAACTTTCCTGACCTTTTCTATTAATCTGCGGTAGAAATTAATGTGTTAAAGTAAGATGTTATACTTGTCGCCATCGTATGTAGAGGAATGGAATCACGTTGTAAATGGGGATTTTTAAAAGGGCTTGAAACTTTAATCATCTGCCATGAATACACCGACACGGGCTGTAGGCTGTACCCAGTGCCTCACATTTGACATGGCATCGCTAGTCAACTTCCATTTAAGTGTTGCCGTAAATAACCGAACATTGGAAAATATAGAGGGAGTGTGACCCGCTCTTATCGCGTCGTCCGTAGATCCGGAACAGACCTACATGTTGCTTTACACACTGTAGAAAACATATGGCTTTTACAGTCTTGGGTGGAGAATAGTTGTTGAATATTTTACATCTTCATAAGATTTGTGACAGAACTCGAGCATTGTCTGACATGTAGGTGGCATTGCTAGTCTGGCCTGCCTATTGTGTTGTGGCCCACGTGTAGATGATAAAAAATCATCAGCTTTCCTCACCTAGTTATACGCAAATCTGATACAGTTGGATGTCTGTGGAAGCGTGGACACATACATATTGAGTTACTGGCCCTTCACAAGCACGTTAACATGTGAGCCGTCACTGGAGAGTTTCGAACGACCGTGAACGAGTCTTTAAGACTACGCCTTCTGCAAGTCTTACACACTAAAGGCCTTTTGTGCAGCAGACAAGTAACAACATCAACACCTTCCAGACGCTGGTTCGTCAGCATATTCATCGATGACGGCGAACCGTCACAATTTTGTCTAACGCTGCCCTGCTTTTATCACCATCGAAATCAGTTTTCTCTAAGAATAGTCGGCATTACATAAGCGTCTTCTGTTCATGCGAAGTGCTGACCATTTTCGCTAACGTCACAGACACACTGAAACAACCACAATTCGACATAAACCCTGTCGACGTCAGATTTCCATTTTCACTTGCCAGATTGGCCATCAAGTTTGTAGGAGAAAATTTGCGGGGTTCACGAAGGAAGGAAACCGGTCAATGCTTTCTGTTTCCTGCATAATTATTTCCAAAATCAATCCCTGCAAATCTATACACGCTGAAGACAACATTTTCCAAAAGTATTTACTAGAATATGTAGAATTCTCATGAAATGTTTTGTGTTTCACTCAAGTTCAAAGGTTCCATGAAGTCCATTGATGTCGTGATGGTCTGGGAGGATACTTCTCAATGATGCAAATATTATTTTATGTAGGGAAACGTCCTAAGTTCATAACTCTTCCTGTCCGTGAAGACATAACAATTTATCTTTTAGGCCTTGGTAATTCTGGAAGGTTTCGCTGGAACTCATATATCTATCAGTGCGTCTAATCTCTCGCAATGATGACACTTGTGAAGCTTAAGACATCCCAATTCCCAAGCTTTCTGTCTCGCTGGCGATTATGATGTATTATATTGGATTATCATCAATTATAACCACCGGCAAGGCAAAAAGCAGATTTGGGAGAATTTCATTCCCGGGACACCAGGGTTCGTCGATCCAAGATGGCGATCGTTCATTCCATGTGGATCAGAACGCGTCCTTCATCACACTTGACTGTTCACGCACCACAACTGTATTTACAACACACTCAATCCGTTCACTCTTTCTGCCCGTTGTAACATGAATCGCCATCTTCTTCTCCAATGGTTTGAATGGACCGAGCATCGCTTGTCACGTATTGACGTCACCAAAGAGAAAAATCCAAACTGTTGTATTGCCACTGTGTACTTGCAAATCTCATATGGACGTGACACTTGTGGTATGGAAATGTATATAACAACAATTTGTACTTCTTAAAAATGTAAATGAAAAATATGCAAAACTATACACCTTTTGGGAGACTTGGGGGAGGTTTCCAGTTCAGTTGTGTATAAGTTTTATTTTCAGTAATAACTGCATTGACTCAACCTGCGGTAGAAATGTGAATGTGCCATACGGCGTGGTGTTCCCAGTTCCATCAACCACTGGATAACAACATATCAGAACATTTGGTGGGCACCTGATAGAGTGCCCTCAGATAAGATACCGTACGGCAGATTTTCTCCACATTATCTGCTTGAGGTGAACAAAGATTGTCTGTTTCTTAGTTGTTTTCCACGTTGTGTTTTGATGTTTAATCATATTTTGAGATATAAAGCCATTAAAGCTAAAAAGAAGAGACAACAACAAAATCAGTTGAAGAACAGAACACCTTAAAATGAAGAGCGTATCATGCAAAAGAACATTTCGTTCTGATTCCAAATATGGTCAGACACACGTGGGGATTTTGGACCATATAGGACAGGCTGAAGCACACTGACGTCACAGATTCCTTTAGCTGCTAAATATTCTCTAATTGCTATATGCCTACGTCCGACATGAATATACATCAGGTAATACACCTGTAAGCGTATTCAATGTGGAAATATCGCAGTCAGGCAGTTTGTCAGCTGCCCGACGAAGAGCGGTGGTATGTGGTGCTATTTCTCCACAAAAGTAAACCGACAGCCGTTCTACTAGTGAAAGATTCATGGTAAATAAATTAAATTATCAACAACTATCAATATCAAGATTTTATGTCAACATCAATCCTTACCTTACAACAGTACATTCCCTCGTGGGAAAATAGGCGAGGAAGGTGTTATCTAATTACATACCAAGTATCTCGTGTTAATTTGATTAAGGCAATTATTCATGTTCGCGGCATGACTTCTAATAACAGTCAAGACCACAGCCTCTGATTTTATACTCCAATACCTGAAGGTAAGTTGACACGCAAGCATATAGTTATAATCACCCGAATCGCACATTCGTACTGCCCTAGCCATGTGGACTACGAGCTGTTCCCGAAAACTAATTAGTATAGTTGACTATGTTCTGTATTCTGTACTTCTTTATACTTAAATGCGGCTAGTTTTCACATCCTCCCCGCTTCTGTGGACGTTGTAAGGCGGGCAGGTGTCTTCGCGTTCACCACGGCAAGCAAGAGTGCCAACTCGCTGATCTCGGACTCCCGCTTTTAGCACTTCTCGTCTGACCCAGTAAACTACCAGCACAGCTTTCATCACACGTCCATTTGTCCAGTGTCCTGTGTCAAAGGCTACTTAAGCTGAATTATTCTCCACCCAGGTCACTGACGTCAGACCGGTCATTAGGAAATGGCCTTTACTGTCTATGTTAATCTTACCTTGTCGGTTTCTCACTGCGTAACACATGCAGGATTTGCGTGTTACGGTTAGAAAACCCTTGATAACCAAACACATTCATCATCGACATGGTCTCATCGATACGCCCCTGTGTGTAGTGTCCACCTTTCAGGTATATATGTATAGCCTGCTTAGTACACAAATCACCTGTTGCTTTACCCCGACATTAATTGTTGAATTAAAGTCGTTTGCAATACATATATAATGTTCCCGCCGTTTGTGCAGCCTCGGCTGGACACGCTGTGTGATCACGTACCGTTTATTGCTCTTGTTCAGCCACGTACGGGAAACAGCTTTGATTCTTCAAAGCCGTTCTGATTCGTTCCATTTACCAGGAATTCGGTCGTTTGCCTGTGATGTCAACGTTTTTATGTTGTTCGTCACAGAAATCATGCTTATTTTAATCCCAGAGTGTACCAGCTGTGAGCGAATCCTACAGTTTGTTAGGCCACAAATAGCACAGTAGTAACCTGTGCGTCAGCTCGAACAGCACACGGAGTTCAAAAACAGAGATGCTGCTCTGCGCAAGGTAAAAGCATTTGCCTTTTTTTACAGTAGTTGTTATTTGTTGTTTTAATCTGTGCATTAGAAATGAAGAGTTAAACTGAACACTCCTAAACCCGTTGTCTACTGCCTTATAATCGTGTACAACTCTTCGGTTTTAATCCCCTCATATGTATGTTTTACCTCTTTATAATTTTTTTTCTCATATCAAAAATGCAAAGTGCCTTTTGTACAAGAACTAAGATCTGATATAGGCAATGGAAACCTTCTTTATCGTTCTGTTAACGACCAAGAGCAACATAGTTGTGGTTGCCGTTGTCCTAAATAGGGCGAAGTGCCTCTATATAAAATATAGGGAAAACTCATATGTATCTTTGTACTGAAATTACTCTGCGGTTGGTTGTTGTGATCGCCGTTGTCACGTCAACCACAATATACCATATAACACGAGCAAAACGCCATACTGATATTCAGGTGCAATTTTCACCAATCGTAAGAATGGCGACCGCAAACATCAGCCACAATGTAATTTCAGTAAACTGCTAGATCAGTTCATGTCGTGGTCGCTGGATGCGACACTAATAGTTAAAACGTGACAATGGGCGGTGGAGTCTAATGCAGCCGTTTGAGAGGTATAAGGCCACCTGTCTTCCGTGCACCACAATGGCTTGCACATCTGTATGTCACATGGCGGAAAAGGTGTTGGTTTTCTCCCAAAAGTCCCGTTCCTATATCTACAACCTATTCCAACGTTCCGGATGAATAACGTAAACCAGCGTGCCGTGGCAATAACGTAAACCAGTTTTCAAACACGACAAATAACACAATCAACCAAGGAACTAAGAAAATATTTTGGACGGATTCATGCAAAGACAAGCATATTGATGACTGATGGCCATCATATAAGTAAAAATTTCTTGAATATGGCGTTCAACAACAACCAAACGAGGAAAGTCAGAACAGTACTACAAAGTATGATTTCTCTGAGTAGCTTGTATACAATGTCGTCCACTGTATACCAAAGAATTAGCCGTTCTAATTTTTTGCAGTGGTTATCAGTTTGAACTGCTCCATGAGGTGTTGTGTACAGTCACGTCAAAACACGCCCATCTGTTACATATCTGACATTTCATACAAGTAGCATTTCGTAAGTATGTTAACGTTGCTTTTTGCATTAAGGTAGCAAGCGCTTGTCAAGCCTGTCTTTTGTTCATGCCTTGCACTTTACCTTTTAACAAGTAAACTGAACGGCGACGAAAGCATTACCAGTATAAATAACCTTGCTTATTCTCCGATTACAGTATAGTTTATTTGTCTGTGTTAGTGACAAGGGTACAGAAATATACTTTGTGTAGAATCCTTACAGTGTTTAACATGTACGTTGCAAATCAATCTTGTGACTTTTTACAGGGCTTGTGTGAGTTTGTACGGGACCAATATGTTAGTTGTGACTTTGTACAGCAAACCGTGACTTTATACAGGGCAATGAGGCATTTATACAAGACAATGACATTGCGACAGTTGGATGCGTTCTCAGTCAACACGTCGTTTGGCTCATTCCCGCTATCACAACCGAAGGCCCTCTCGACGGAGAACACGCGAATAGCTTCCTAACTACCCGCCGGAACGTCTCGTTCATGAACGCATAGATGAAAGGGTTGATGACATTATGGAGAAGGTGAAGGTAAAAGAGGAAGAGGTTGAAAGGAACAAGGCGCAGTGCCATCAGCCAGCCAGGTAAAAACACAATAATGAAGGCCAAGGTCACAATAAACAGGGTCAAGGCCGTCCTAAGGTTGGCCACGAACGCTCTCTCGGAACGCCGGGAGTTCCGTTTAGTGCTCTCCTGCGTCGACGAGCGACGTTTCCTTTGCGTTAGTTGCATAAACACAGACTCCCTGCGGTTGGATGAATTTCCGTTACAGTTGTACACAACGGAATTCGTCGAGCGAATTTTCTGTGTCTTTTTTCTTCGCTTTGTGACCGCTAAGAAAATACAGCCATACAGAATTCCCACAATGATAACGGCGATGACAAACAAAGAGGAATGGAAATACTGGAGGACGTTTTGAAAGCCCCAAGCAAATATAAGATCGTTCCGGTCACAGAAGCCTCTGTATTTAATTCGAGTTATATTCTCCTCCACCATGACGGTGTAGTTCTGAAGGAGACTCGCTTCGCTGGAATCCGGAAAGAGCAGCGTGAAATTCGCCTCAACCTCTGTTACGTTAAGGGCACTAGAAATGGTTTCAGGCGCACGTTCATACACTCCATAAAACAGTGAAATAATCACTCCCAGCAGAACGGCCCACAAGGCTAACACCATCACAACAATTTTGGCTCTTCGTAAATTCATAAAGTGCAGGAAAGGACGGCATATGCACAAGTAGCGGTCTACAGCGATGGCTACCATCATGAAAATGGAATATGGAACGGTTCCCGTGATCAAGAAGTGATACGCCTTACACACTGTGTCTGGCATCCCTTTAAACTCCACTAGCTCCATATAGACCGTGAATGGAATAATCACCATTGTCGTCAACAAATCTGTGCCTGCCAAAGTTAGAATAAACACTGTAGATGTCAGATTCTGTCGAAGCATTTTGGAGAAACCGTACAAAACGAAAATATTCCCAAAAGTTCCCACGACAGAGAAAATGATCAGCATGGCCATCAACAAGTACAAGTCCGTGTTTCCGTTTTCCACAGTTTCGTTGTTTGATGGTGAACTTCGGTTCAGTGTTGTTATCTCCATGACTGGAGAAGTAGAGTTCCAAAACCATGGTTCCATGTTAACGTCGGACGCCATGTGATCAACTCGCAGAAATATTCAACCTTCCGTAATCTGAAACCAAGGAAAATGGTCTATATACAGATCATTTCTGTTACAAACTCTCAAAGCTGAAAACTCTTATAAGCGAAATTATACATTTAGCACACATAGCAATGTGTTATCCCAGGCCACAAGAATACATTGTAATCATACACCCTCTCTTTGGAGGTGGTCAAGAAACATTCTCAGACACGGAGGCCATAACCTCTTCTAAAACTACTGAGTCTCCTTTATTAACATTGTCCATTAGTCCTCAATGGGTAAGTATACATCGTTACCAGGCCGAAACCAATATCCATGCAGAACACATAGGATTATTGACCAATGACAAACACCGTTACAATGCGGATCGTTTGCACGTGTAGACACTCCAGCTAAATCACAAATTACACACACGCCCGCAATTTAATGGGTGGTTTAAATCCAAAGGCAAACCTTGGGCTCATTGGCCCTTGGTATTATCCATCCTACCACAGGGATTTCCCATCAGCACCTGAGGTTGTTATCAGCTGGTGCACGCTACGTCTCAGTCGCGCCGGTCGTAACGACCCAACTACTTTATTATTAAGTGCGCTATATCTAACATGGAGACCGGAAACGCACACAACACGCAGCTATTATAGCTCCTCAAATTCACGCACCACATATCAGAAATTAAGATCTACACTATGCGATCTACCGTCTAATCTCGTTATTATTAAACTCAATTCTTCATTAAGTCTTCTGATTCTCAGCCCACTCTCGTTTTGCGGAAGTAACTTTGGGTCATTTTTGAAGAGTGTAAGTTGATAATTTTTTGTACGTTATAAATTCTGCTGGCTGGTTTCAAGAGGTCATCGGCACTGGAATGCACAAAATAGGAAATAATGAATAAAAAGAAAAACAACATACTGCATTGTAAGAAATGTAATTAGACTATGGCCACTGTGATTGTATTGCGTGCATAAAATTTGAATGGTGCAACTTTGTAATTAGGTGAAAAATCCTCCATGACATCCCCATCCTCTCCTGACACGCAATGTGGTAATCCAAATGCAGCTGTTTTCTCAAGTGGGAGAGATGAAGATGGGTGCGTGTATGGGAGTGAGGTGTTCGGGGGTGTGTGGAAGGGAGGGGGTTGCATGAAACTTCAGCCAAATTAGGACGAGGAAAACACACGTCCCGAAGACAAATTATTTTGACAACAAATCACCCAAACTTATTAATCTGATACCGCGCACCATACTTCACCAAGAAACAACATCCAGATAAGCACCGAAATTTACCAAAACACATCCTCCTGACACCGCACACCACACTTCACCAAGATACAATAACTAGAAAGGAACAGAACTTCACCGAAACACATCAATCTGACACCGCGCACCACACTCCACTAAGACACAACATCTAGATAGGCATAGAACTTCACCAAAAACACGTCCTTCTGACACCGCACACCACACTTTACAAAGACAGAATAATTAGACTGACACAAAACCTCGACAAATCACATTCCCACACCGAGTATAATACTTCACCAAAATACAACATTCCGATACCACACATAGGATTTCATCAAAATACATCATTCCGACACTACAGACAGCACTTCACCAATATACATCATTCAAACACCAAGCACAGCACTTCATCAAAACACAACATTCCGACTCCGTGCATAGCACTTCCCCAAAACACAGCATTCTGACACCTCATACAACACCTAACCACACACATCATTCTGACAATACGCACTTCATCAAAACACAGCATTCTGACACCTCATACAACACCTAACCACACTCATCATTCTGACAATACGCACTTCCCCAAAACACAGCATTCTGACACCTCATACAACACCTAACCACACACATCATTCTGACAATACGCACTTCATCAAAACACGGCATTCTGACACCACGCACTTCTCTTCACCAATACGCATCATTCTGACACTACACACACTTCACTAAAACACAGCATTTTGACACTACACACAGCACTTCACTAAAACACAGCATTTTGACACTACACACAGAACTTCACTAAAACACAGCATTCTGACACTACGCACGGCACTTCACTAAAACACAGCATTTTGACACTACACACAGCACTTCACTAAAACACAGCATTTTGACACTACACACACTTCACCAAAACACAGCATTCTGACACTACGCACGGCACTTCACCAAAACACAGCATTTTGACACTACACACAGCACTTCACTAAAACACAGCATTTTGACACTACACACACTTCACCAAAACACAGCATTCTGACACTACGCACAGTACTTCATCAAAAGACATCATTCTGACACTACGCAGAGTACTTCCGGCATTACGTACAGTATTTCACCAAATCACAACATCCCTACATCACATACAACTCTTCAACGAAACATATCATTCTGACTCCACACACATTTCACCAAAGCACATCATTCTGACACGACATACAACACATCACCAAAACACTTCATTCTGACATCACATCCAACACATCACCAAAACACTTCATTCTGACATCACATCCAACACATCACCAAAACACTTTATTCTGACATCACATCCAACACATCACCAAAACACTTTATTCTGACATCACATCCAACACATCACCAAAACACTTTATTCTGACATCACATCCAACACATCACCAAAACACTTCATTCTGACATCACATCCAACACATCACCAAAACACTTCATTCTGACATCACATAAAACACATCTCCAAAACACTTCATTCTGACATCACATCCAACACATCACCAAAACACTTCATTCTGACATCACATCCAACACACCACCAAAACACTTTATTCTGACACTACGCACAACGCGTCACCAAAATTCATCATTCCAACACCACGAACAACACTTCAGTAACACGCAATATCCTGATATCTAACACCCTTCACCGGAACTCATCATTCTGACACCACCCACAACATTACACTTTGATGCAATATCCTGAGATGCACAGCAGTTCAAGAAAATTCATAATTTTGACATTACGCGTTACACCTGACTAAGATACAATATTCTGAACGAACAACCTGACGTGACAGCAAAAAAAATGTTACTTTCATAAAAAATGATTCCTCTATAACGGAGTAAACGCAAAACGGTACATATTTGATTGCTCATTTTTTAAAAGCATGACAAAAGAATCTGTTTGAACAGGTGCACACGAGAAACATATGGCTTTATTCTCAGCAAAGTGCAATGTAAGAAAATGCCTACAAGAAATGCTCAAAACGTTATAGGCTTAAACCAGTTCTTTAGGGTCCCGTGTGTTCTCGGTATGTCCAAAGGAATGATTGGAGGTGTGAACCATCTCCCAAGAAGAACTAGAGCTAGAACATTCCTTTTGCGAAGCACACATCTGATCTAATAGGTCAGGTTGGACGACAGCATCATGTCCTGTTAAGCTGTGCCTGGAAGGCAAGTGTTGCTGATTTATTCCTTGTTTTTGGCTTGTCGATCGTGTGCATTACAATTGTGCTAATCTTGACAAACATAGTTTTTTGAAACATTAAAGGAAGCTCTCGTGATTAATTTGCTGGTTTTACTCCTGGAGATAAAGGGTTTAAGAACATCACACTAACAAGCTTCAAAATGATTGTTCTTTAAGTATGGGTGCACAGAAATGAACCCTAAGTATACAACACAGGAAAACAGTTTGTATCACGGAAATTTCAAACGTCATAAATAATCCAACGCAGAAATGAATACGTCTGATAGGTCAGAGATGAATATACATGTAACAAACAATAAAATTAATCATGTCGTGCTGTTTGCCTTGCAAAAAATTTTCGGTTGGTTGAGTAAGTTATTGACTGACTAATCGGTTCATTGACGGACAGATAGTTTGATTACCGCTATGGGGCGCGCGCACAACATGCAAATGCTTCCAGACCCTACATTTTGTTGCTTTTCCTAGATAAGGGAGTAGCAACCTAATTTAGTGCCACGGTTTGTACGATAACGATTTGTTCATTAGCGTTAAAAAACACCAGGTTGACAGTTAAATAATCTGTATTCCCATAGATATTTTAGCAAATTGCCACAGCTTGTCAAGTTGAAATAAGACGGCGGACATTTTGGCAACAGGAGCATTGGCCGTTTGTGGGCTTTGTTTACCGAGCGTGACATTTCATTACTTAACTGTATCCGAAAGTTTGCGCGTTGTTTTCTGTGTGTATCGGTTTATTGCTGCTTGTGTGTGGCAACAAGTGCTCCGAGCAATCGTCGGCTGACAGATGGAGCGTGTACGGATACCCACAAGTGGACTGTTTGGGAACACGAAACAACAGATGGCGATTTGACCCCGAGCTATTTGTTCGCTGCGAAAGCTTGTTATTTGTACCTGTTTATCTGTGACTGCAGAACGATATCAATGATTGTAAGCCTTAGGAACATGTGTCAATCATAGCTCAAACACACGCTCGGCCAGGTCAGATAAAAAATAAATGTAACAAAATGTGGCAGAACAATACTTCCGGGGTCCCTAGCAAGTTCATGTTCAGTATTCTCTCTGGATTTAGAGTAATGAGACGCAGTCGACTTTTCCTGGTATTTACACATCTCGTTTTCAATAGGGGTAAATTAAACGTCGCTTTTTACTCAATTCCAAACCCTTTGTTACGTCTGTATTAGGAAAATAATTTCCCTCCAACTTTTCAACGAAAAAACACGTACATATTGTTGTGAAACCCGTCATTTAAAACACTGCATGGTGTTTTTAAATTTTTTTATGCGCCAATCGGGTCAATGTCTGGCCTAGATTTTGACTGCTGTGTACGTTGTAACAGGCACTTTTAATCACTCGCGTGTTCTCGAAGCATCTGTGTTTATAAGTTTCGCGGCACCGTACATAGAGCGTACATTCTAGAAAGATGCACCCATGTTGTAAGCATGTTTACGATCAAACCATCCAGAATTTTTGCTACGTTAGTCTGTAAATATGAGCTAGGAAATTGTTAAGTTCGCAGTGTTTCACTCAAGTTCCTTTGAGATCAGTCATATTTACTCTCGTCTACCTAGAAGGATTTAATGGGGTTTGGCGATATCGGCTTTCTTTACCTACGTCATTGTGGCTTGTGTTTCGCGACTTCCTATTTTCCTTAGACATTCTTTTTGGCTTGTATCGCCCATTGTATCTTTTTTTCGATTACGTACATTTCATCCCAGTTTACACTGAAAGTGGCTTTGTGTATATTTCAGAGGACTGAAACATAAATCGCCAGCTCGACATCATATACGCTATTGTCAACCCGTCCGCCGAGGAAAGTTGCCCCGTGCAAGGGAGTTGGATATGTACCATCGTCGGCGTACCGTGCCCACTGCTGTTTGCCACTTACAGGACGGTCATCCTTTGATATGAGAATTCCTCAGGAGTGTGGATTCTATATTTACCTGGACTGACTTGCTCACGGAAGCCGGAAAATTCTATCCAGATTTGGACGCTATCATCAGTAAGAATCTTTACATTTTTGCAATTATCTGTGTTGTTTTGTGTATTAGTGTCAGTTGTACTATTTGGGTATTTTGTTCAAATATATGTATTGAACTTATTCAGGCGTCCTCGTGTTTCTTTGTTTGATCTTGTGTAAGGACTAGTGCTGTCTGAGAGGTGAACAAGCCTTTAGTTCACCCATTTTTGATCTCTGATAGTGGTACCCTGACAATGTACATAGCTTTCAAAAATTGCTTTCCATGGCGTTAATAAGTAAGATCAATTACCTGCGCATAACGACATAAAGCAGACAGTCTACAGATTTCCGCCACGCACTTCTGAATATATACGCAATGATGCACTCATTTAAATTAATATACGAGATTACAAGATAAAAAAAGATAAAATCCAGCTGGTAAATACTTCCACAATGAAGTGATTGATCTTTATAGCCCAGTCACAAAACCGGTTGCAAAATGCAGTTCAATATATTTAATTTTCCTCTTCAAAAATGTTTTAAAGAACAACTGCATCGACAGCGACCAATTTCTGCAGTAAACAGTTAATAAATTTATCCGATGATTCGTAGATTTACACTGGTGTACTCTTTTGTGAAGAACACATCATTCTACTCAAATTGAGGTCATCACGGTTAACCTGTCCAGAGAGAGATGAATTCCTATTGCTCCTATTTTACTGAAACATGCAGAGTGCAAATGGATTTCCAACTATTTCACTTTCGACTTGTGGGCATTTTGGTCTAAATCTGTCTCCTCATGTTTCTCAGAATGTTTCAATAAATTTCACAGGAGTGATTTCGACAAACATTTATCCCATCCATGAAATTAGGGCAATCGTTTTTTTGAGAGATGTCGTGTAATTTATGAATCAGACTGTCGGTAAGGAGAATAGATCTGCTGCTCAACAGATTGAGGTATCATTTGGGGTCTGGTTTTGACAACAGTCCACAATTAGGTACCCAGGTTTGGACGTAGATAAAGATGTTTCACGTTGAAGGAGCTGTTCATTTGTCTTCTGTGTGTTTTTGTGTTGTTGGCTAAGTGAAAAAGTGCCGTATTTGTGTTTGCTGACACGAAGAAAGGGGGGAGAGGAGGGGGCATCTTTTGTTTACTGGGAGAAAGAATATGCCATTTTGACTGCTGAGAGGAAAAGGGTGTCATTTCTGTGCTGTTTGAGAGGAGGAGAGTGTTACTTTGGTGTTAGCTAAGAGGAAGAGGGTGCCGGTTTTATGTTTGCAGAGAGGAAGAGATTGCTATTTTTATATGTGCCGAGAGGACAGGAATTTTACCTTTGTGTTTGACGATAGGAAGAGAGGGTAACTTTTTGTTTATTGAGGGGAAAGTGTCATTTTTGATCCCTTGGAAGAAAGGATTGTAAGTCTGGTGCCAGGAGTAAGAGACTTCTATTTTTGTATTTGTTGCAAATAAGAAACTGCCATTTTGTGTTTAACGTGAGGGAGACTGTTTGCTGCGTTTAAAAGGGAGTTGTTACAACACTTTAGGGTTACAGGAGCACATTGAATTTCTTACTATTACTACCTATGTTACAACACTTTAGGGTTCCAGGAGCACATTGAAGTTCTTACTATTTATGCAGTAAACTTGTCGACTACAATCCCCAAAATATATATCCCCAAACTTTCGCGCGGTGTCGCGCTATATTGCCACGGGCAGATTGGATGTGTTTCTACAACATATCAAAATATCAATCTTGTATAACCACCATTTTGTTTTTGGCTGATGCTGCTGGAAGTAATTAATAACATTTGTCACCTTGGAAACCCCTGGGTGAGGGGACGTGGGAAGTAACCCTGGCAAACAGTTTTCAGTCCTTTCCAAAATAGACACAACTTTGATATGTTTTAACTACATATAAAATGACAGTGTGAAAATTTTAAGTGTATCAACAAACTAGACTGCGTTTGTGGCAGTATTATGCAATCAGTGCTCCAGCACTTCAGTTCGGAGGCAAATCTTGGGCCCAATTGATAGAATTGCACATGTGCAGCCTTAACACAGATGCGGGCTTTGTTTGTCCCAATGGAAGAAATCCCGGTCATGCGCACTCGAAACAGGTGTCTGTTCCTTATCAACAATTTCCAATGAAATGGGCCTGGGTTTCGCTGATAGCCCTGATCCCCCAGCCACAAAAACTCTACCCCCGGTCACTTCTAGCAAGTTCCGTGCTTCCCCACAATAATAACATAATCTCTGCAGAATATCACCGATGACCTTTGCAAAATTTTTTATAGTCCGGGTAGAAACTTATTCATTACTTCTTATCAGATAAACGTATTCATCACTCTGTAATGACAGCGGCCCATCGAGACCTCAATAAGCGTAGTTGTCCACAGTTAGCAAAATAACGACGCTGGTCTGCAGTGTAATTACCCTGGTCTGTAAAACGTGTCCATCTGAATATTGTGAAATCCTGGGTTGGTTAATTGCTAAACTCCTATCTGAGAAACCATGAAGACTGACACTGTTCAGCTTATGGAGCAAAGGATTGGCTGATTCCGGACTGCCTCCGTCTGTATGAATATATTTAGGTAAATGTATGTATTGTGCGTGTTAATATATGTTATATTGTAACATATGTGCCGTGCACATACGGTGCTTTCTCTTCTGGACAAATAAGAGCATCAAACCTCGAACAATTGGTTAAAAGGGCATATGAATATTGACTCAAACCACAAATGTAAAATCATATTTGTTTGCAAAAGATGTCAATTGGCGAAATAAAGTAGTTTGAAAACAAACACCGTAAGTCGATACTATAAAACATGCGAGAAACGCCGGTCTGCGACAGGTCTGTCACAAAAAAACTTCATGGAGATGTCATCGAGTCCTACTTGAAGCGAACTATAAAGGCGATGGCCTAATCGGTGCTTGCCTCATTCAGTGGCCGTTCCGTTTAAAAATACATTTATAATTGGCAAAGACGTAAATAATCGAGAAGAAGCACACAGTAAAGCAACCAAAAATACTTGGTATAGTCATTGCCTAAGCATGATTAGACTCTTCCTACACTCTCAACAGAGATGGCTTCGCTGGTGATAGATTATCATGGATGAAACAGGCGCTTTGTGGTTCTTAAAATGTGGAAATCTTGTGATATATTAAAAAATACCTTTGCTCTTGTTCTTCTGTAGACATTGCACAGTTCATATGGCGGGTATCATGATAACAGAACAAAGGGTAGCCTCCCGGTCTGAGTACAATCGTGACTGCATGAGATGGGTGTCAAGATTACAGAACAGAGGGTAGCCACCCGGTCTGCGTATGACGTGACTGCATGAGTTGGGTGTCATGAACACAGAACAGAGGCTAGCCATGAACACAGAACAGAGGCTAGCCACCCGGTCTGAGTGTGACGTGACTGCATGAGTTGGGTGTCATGAAAACATAACAGAGGGTAGCCACCCGATCTGAGTATGACGTTACTGCATGAGTTGGGTGTCATGAACACAAAACAGAGTCTGGCCACCCGGTCTGAGTATGACGTGACTGCATGAGTCGGGGGGGGGGGGGTCATGAAAACAGATCAGAGGGTAGTCATTCTGTTTGAATATACCGTCATTGCATGGTTATCAGGCCTGTTTGATGTCATTGGTCATGTTTAAACATGGCTTCGATCAGGCAGCATTATTTACATGTAAAATCGATTCTGATATAGAGGATACAATTATCATACAGATTCCGACGGAAATGAAATAAGTAAGAATGTATACTAAGGTTGGCAAATGTTTCAAAGCAATGGACTCCTCGCTCTCACTGCTTGTGGAGCTCTGGGGACACGTGTGTCTACTTGCATAGTGTCAAGTTCCAGAAAGACTGCTTGTCAGGTCACATGTGGGGAAGTTTGTCAGGATCTTGTGAACGATAGGTGGGTGTTTCCTCCATGTATAAACTCTCACGCCCATGGTATAAGTGACAAGCTCTTCAACATGGCGTTAGACAACAGTCAACAGGACTATACCCGGTAACACTTGTTTACTGTAGTATCCGTGGTCTACCCTGGTCTACGCAAACAACACTCTAATATCTGTGGTATACGCTTGTATGACTAGATGTGAGGGACGATCAATTCAGCTTTATACTTTCTAATGTCTCAAAAGAGTGGCTTAGCAGTTAAGTTAAACATACTTTGTTTAATTTGAATTTTTTCGTCCGCTAGGTAGAAAGTTTACATGACATAAAGTTCACTCACCTTGTTGTATTCGCCAGGTAGTTTGGCACTAGTCACAAATTTTCCTTTGTTGTACTTCTATCAGGTATTTGGGTTCCGCTGAACGGAGCGGGTCTGCAAGCGTACAATTCCTCTGCCATGCTGATGTCTCACGACCGTGTCTGCAAGAAGCCAAAAAAGGCATATCACCATAAAAGGAAACAGGGCTTCTGTCGCCTCATTGTCCGTTTACTGATGGCCTCAGAGTGTATAGAGTTAAATTACATTTGCCAGTAAATACGAAATCGACAGATTGGCTCCTCTACAGCTCTGTCTATAGCCTCGTCCAAGAATTGCGAAGAATCGACAAGTCCGCTGAAGCGGTGCATGTTGACGGACTTCCTGCCAGTCAAGCGCGGAATTACACCGGCTACATCCCTGCCCGATGCCCCTGCCGCGTCCACCGGCAGACACGCCAGCGCTGTGGACCACGAACCAGAAATGACAGACAAACTAGCCTACACGATGAGCACACCGGCTCTCATACCTGTACTAGATGCAGTGAGAACCTACTCGTCATACAGCCGGCTTTATAAAGCCAATGGTATCGTTGTATGTCATACGTAACAGTTAGACAGGTAATGATTTGCTGAAAAGTAGCCTATCAGTTTACACTGCACGACTGAGGGAATGACGTAAATAGGTGTGCGAAGAGGTTTACGCGCTAACGGAGGTAAGGCCTTGAAAACGAGCTTATGTTAATTTTCAGTGTTTCGCAATAAACAGTCTAAAGCCTGCAGTTATTGTCAAAGTAGTAGTTTGGCTTAATGTTAATTTTCTCACACTTTACAATATAAGCGTACACCAGTAAACCGATGCTTACACAAACTGTGCCACGGGTTTCGCAATGTTATGGTGTCAAGGCAGAGCTCTGAGAGCTTTGAATTTTAGAATGCATATGGATTTTAGTGCTCAAAATGATATGTATACTTTAGTGCCCACAGTTACGTGTGGATTATGGTATCCACAACGTTATATGGACTGTAGTGCCCACAGTGCTGCATCGATTATTGTTTCCACAACACTGTGTGGGCAATAGTGCCCACAGTGGAGTGTGAATTATGGTATAACGTTT
The DNA here is from genome assembly GCA_016165875.1 of Acanthopleura granulata. Lineage (NCBI taxonomy): Eukaryota > Metazoa > Mollusca > Polyplacophora > Chitonida > Chitonidae > Acanthopleura > Acanthopleura granulata. Next base: position 46,839,474 of record JABBOT010000080.1, on the reverse strand, counting down.
TATGTACTGTAGTATCCACAGCCCTGTGTGGATAATGGTATCCAAAACTGTATGGACTGTACTGTCCGCAGTCCTGTGTGGATTATTGTATACAGCATTCTGTATGTATACGGACTGTGGTGTCAGCAATGCTGTATGGATTATGGTATCCACAACGTTGTATGGATCATTTGTGCACAGTGGAACCTACCTAAACAGGCAAATTATAATTAATGACGCAAACGGTGTCGGGCCACCAATAAAACGAGAAGGCGCCGGCATGTCGAACCGTTTCATGGGGTATCCCTAGAGATAATTGATCATAGTCCCTCGCGTGTAGATTTTAAATGTGAGGTGCGTAACATACTCTGGTACGTCCGATGGTGTTCCCGTTCTCTGACCGCTTAGTCTCTCTCATATACCTGAGCGCAATGATCTAGGTGAGGTATATTCCTGAATGCCATGAATGATAAACGCCATTCAGCTAAAAATCAAATAGACAAAGCCATAGTGTTTGTCCGTTTTTGAATTTAACCGTTAAATCTGGTCGCACTCTTGTGAGCAAAGCATAGCCCTCAGTACTGTGCGTGAATAATACCATTCAGCGTCAATTAAACAAAGCCATGGTGTTTGTCCGTGTTTGAATATAGAGAACTTCATCACTGCTTAAACACTGACCTGTTTAAAAGGGTTAAATGACAAGGGTTTACATTGCTATCCAAACTACAACAATTCTGCGTTAAATATTTTATTGTACGTCCTTTCCGCTATTGCGTTTTGCCAAAGCACATGGCGTCATTAATCGCTTACTCAGAGAGCTGTTCACTGTAAATCATTTTGAACCACGGTGTTAGCTCTGTTATGTAGGGTTTGGTTCAAAAAACTCTTAACTTTTCGTCTAGCTTCTTTTGTGGACGAAGTACATGTAGGTCTTTTAGGCCAATGGGTCGCCATGTTAAAGCCTGCGTCTGTTACATGTAGATATAACTTACGCCACATCACTTACGGGCCAACTACTGGCACTGGACATCATCTGTTATGACCCCCTAGGGTTCACCTGCGAGTTATTCTATTAGGATAATGACAGCTGACTGGCCTGTTATCTGGACGAGGTGTCACGCGGTGATGTCAGTACCCCAGGTAACGTCTCACCTGTGTCAGGTAATTATTTACTTAGTGAATCGATTCACTTATAGCCTTATTGATCGCGGCACCGAAAAGGGAATGCAAGGTGATTATTTCAAGTTACAGATGCCAATTTTTTCATCAGCCAAATTAAACAGGAAACAAGGACCTGGTAAATATTCCAATCATGCATCCTTATGCTGATGTCCTGTACATGTATCCAGTTAAAACCCTGTAAATGAGAAGAGAACTGGGTCTACGCCACAGGCAGTCGAGGTCAATCACTCAACCGACCAATCAAAAGATCTTTTCATCCAGTAAGACGTCACACACAATGGTGTCAAATGCAGCCATCGTGAATACGGAGAGCTCTTCCGCCAAAGACATCCCTGTTATATATCTATGTTACACATTGGTGATTACATGTAATGGTCTTTAAAATCCTATAAAGTGAATGCAATCACTCAGTGAGTGCACTGAGCACATCCACCAATTTTTTGGCGGACATTTATATATTACTTCCGATCGCCCTTGTGGCCTAATGGTTAGAGCGTCCGCATCGGTATCGGATGATCCGGGATCAAATCCAGGTCGGATCATACCAAAAACTTTCAAAAATAGTACTTGTTGCTGGCTCGCTTGGCGGAACAGGACTGGTCGACCTGGTGGGTGTCGGTATGATCTTACAGTTGCGGCAGTCACTATGACTGTAAATATTGTTGAGTACGATGTTAAATCCAAGCTTACATACATATATTATTTGAAAGTTACAGCTGTTACCATGCCTACTGCGCATGCATACTTTCTTTACAAAGCATTTAGCTACCGCCTGAGAATGCAGTGGGGCCTGGCAGCATCTTAGGATAGTCATGATATTTACAAGACTTGACAGATTTTGAACTTAAGCAATTTCTTTGCGTTCGAGTGTTTTAAAAAAAGACACATTATTTATCACAGGGTCACCGCTACTTACATTTGTGTTTGGTTGTTCGTTTGATTTTGCACGAAGTTGGGAATATGGTGACGTGTCCGAATGCATTGTTCGTCGCCATGGGACAGGCAGTTACACCGTTTGTACTCCCTTTTGAAAGATTATTCTTAGCAGTAAAATTAACTGTTTGGAATTTAGGCACAAAATTGTGTCTTACCTTCATCTCGTCCTGTCTATAAAATGTTGCATATACCTATAGCGTTTGATCGCAGTTTGTATGTCTGTGTGCTTGGGGTTTACGTCACACTCAACAATTTGTCAGTTATATAACATCGAGGAGTCCTTAGAAAGTTAAATTTTCCCAGGGGCCATGATGTTGTATGTCTTTGATTGTTACTTATTGCCATATTTAACATTTTTACAATGTTGTAAGTCTGGAATAAATGTAATCACGTGGTATGTGGTCTACCAAAACTGATTTTAAATTTTACCGGAAAATGACACCATTTGTTTCGAGAATGTAAGATAAACATCACAACTTTATTCGCCTACAAACGAGTAGAAGCTGAATGGAAATTCCAGAACAGCGTTAAAACCTGCTTCATCCATATATCCTTGTAGAAAATATCAGAATTTGTCAAAAGTTTATAGCAGCAAACAACAGAATGTGCTGACAGTTTATTATGGCAAACAGCAGAATGTAGCAATGATTTGTTGTATCAAATAGTAGGAGTTATCGATAGTTCGACAGTCAAAATAGCAGAATATATGTCCCAGCAAGTAACAGAGTGTTTCAGCACTTCATTGCAATAAATTGCCGAAGGTATATATGGGTAGATATTGCAAATAGTAGCATGTTTATTGCCAGAAACGGCAGAGTGTTTTAACTCTTTGTTGTCTCAATTAGCAGAAAGGACTGACAGTTTGATGCAGCACACATGTAGCATCAGTCTGCTGCTCTAAATATTAGGATGTATCGACAAAAAACTCTTATATAGCCAATAGTACAATGTGCAGTCAGCTCTATACAGCCAGTGGTAGAATCTGCGGTCACCTTAATATAGCCAATGATAGATTATGAAGTCAGCTTGATGTGGCCAATGGTAGAATGTGTAGTCAGTTTCACATAGCTAATAGCACAATGTGTAGGCAGTTTAATATAGTAAGTAGTAGAGTCTGTAGTCAGTTTGATATAGCAAATATCAAAGGGTGTGATCAGCTGGATGTATCAAACAGTAAAATGTGTGGCAAGTTTGACATAGCAACTAGCAGAATGTGTTGTCAGTTGGATATAGCAAGGAGTAGAATTTATTACAATTCAGAGAAAATTCTAGACCTCTTATTGATCTATCTGCCTTGAATAAACTACCGTATTCGCCAAACAGGCTAGCGATACAGTCCCGCACATTCGATATTTTCTATATCTATATTTTTTGAGTCGGAAGCGTTTACCAGCTGATAGCAGCGTTTGTCGGCAATGTACGAGTCAATAACTTTTGTTGCCCTCATCTTCCAAAGAGTTCTAATGATTCAGCAGGTAACAACAACGTGTAGAAATGTTTTTCGTGACATCTTTTTAAGACATTTAAATCCTTACGGAAGCACCAGAATCAATACTAGAAAAGTCGTCACGAATGCTCTTCATTGTGATAAGTTAGTTATACCAGCGTGTGGCCTGGGTATACGGCCTGGTATTTCGTGTCAAAGATCATTATTTCGGTATATAACTTCTAGTGTAGGCAGTTAGATATAGCCAATAATAGAATGTGTAGGACTGTAATCCGCTGTTTACAGCCAACAGTAGAATGTGTAGGCCGACTAATATAGCCAATAGTTGTAAAATGTGTAGTCAGTTTGATAAACCAAATAGCAGAATGTGTAGTCCAACTGATGTCGCCAGTAGTAGAATTCGTAGTCAGTTTGATAAATCAAACAGCAGAATATGTAGTCCGAAGATAAACCCAGTAGTACAATGGGCAAGCAGTTTGATAAACCAAAGAGCAGCATAGGAAAAATGGTTCTTCTGATAGAGTCAATAGTAGAATGTTGACGTCAGTCAGTTTAATATAGCCAGTAGTAGAATGTGTAGTCAGTTTGATGAACCAAATAGCAGAATATGTAGTCCGATTGATATAGCCAATTGCAGCAGAATGTGTAGTCAGTTTGATAAACTAAACAGCAGAATGTGTAGTCCAACTGATATAGGCAATAGTAGAATGCAGGATACAGGAGGACAGGAAATATGGAATTGATGCTGAAACGCTGACAAAATTGGCAGGTAAGCTGGGTACAACGAGAGGGCAGATTTGTGTATCATGCGCCAACAAACAAAATGGACTGTATGTCAAAGAAAGGTAAGCCGTCTCAACTGAATGTGCCGTGTGTTTTTAATTTGTTTACTTAATGACAGAGTCAGTTTACAAATAGTTGGCGTAGGCGTAAAGAGCAAGTAACGTTTAGCATTGTTTTCCATTTATACTCCGGTGCATGGCATTTGGTAAGACGAGTACTGAAGTCTACTGCCATGAGTGTGGCGACTGGATTAGATGAAATTCACTTGGGTACCGTGCTCCAAGATTTTCACATCTGAAGAGTTCCCTTTCAGACACCTGTCGTTCTGAGACGACGAAAATCTGCGTTGAAGTCTTCATTTTTTTCTGTTGAGATATTCACATCTGAAAACCCTTCAAGTCATCAACAATATGCTGGCAGGCATTCTTCTCACAAATTAAAGAAACCTTCAGCAGAAAAGAATGTTAAATTAAATCCTCTCCATGCTGCAGATACCCCGAATCGATTCCTAACATTTAAACGCAGAAAAAGTAATAGAAACGGTAGAATCTCTTGATCACACTTCAGAATATATACTTTAGTTAGATAGAATGGCCTTGACCTTATCACTGATTGTACCTGATTGATGCTTAATGCCATATGAAGAGTGAGTTTTTCACTCTTACGAGGGAGGTCAATTTTATTGGCGCATACAGGAAACCAGAGTGCCTCTCGTTAACCACCGGCAATATATTATGGAACTATGCTTATGGAACAATTACGTCTGTTATGTCCGTTTTGCCGGACACATCTGAATTACAACAACAGTGATGTAATCAGTGATTAATTATTTTGGACACAGGACCAAAGTAAACTGTACATAGTAGTGTACATTTCTTTAACATTAGATATCATGTTACTTAAATGTTTATGTTCAAAATTGTCTTTCTGTCTGTAAAATAAAACCATGGCGCTGCATTACGTCTGTGTGATTTCAGAATATGAGACATCAAACGCGTCTTCCGGGGAAGCACTGTATATATGATCATAAGAATGGAGGCAAACAAAAAGCACTTGGTTCTGTACTTCATCCAAGGTCGACATGTATATATATATTGGCAATTGTACATGGAATGATCAACAATTTCCAAAACAATACAAAACTACAGAGTTGTCTTACACATTTGCACTCCGATCACACACATGAAAACATGCAACTACATTCAGACGAGTACAGACTAAAAATGAATTTACAGCAGAATACAGAAACAGTTTCTCCTAAGCACCACTACGTACACTCATCAAGGCAGAGTCATTAATTAGATATGCTGATTTAGCTCCTGACCGTTCGCTTGATCCGAAGTATCTGTCTGTGTACAGCTATACTGAGATGTGTTCCGTCCATTAGCACCGTCATTGTAATAAAACCAGTGAACGATTGAATGACTAGCAGGTTAATTACAAATTGTAAACACAAGATCATGGAGAGTATGTTTTGCCGCACTATTATCTGAATTGACTGAAAAGAATTTTTACCTTTAAGCGACAAACAACTGAGAGATTGGGTTCTAAGTTGACAATCTGTGTAATACGTTACATTATTTATTGTTTATTAACCGAATAATTCACATGGAAATGCGTGTAATTTAATTCCTTGCATCTGCCACGTGCACACGTCATCGCTGTAAAAAACAAAGCATGGAGATAAACGAACAATGCACGCTTTGGACTTTAGGTAACCTGTGCGTGAGTCGCCCATGAGTGTTTTAACAACATTAACATGTTTCTGGTCAAAGCCACAGGTGACACGACAGAACGGTTACAGCTTCATGATGACGACTGTACTGAACTACTTAAATAAGTAATAGTAATTTGCATAAAGAAGGGAGTTAACTCTTACAGAGAAGGTTGCCTAGGACATCGGTTTTAAGTCAGCATCAAATAAACCAATCATGTAACAACGTGGTTTTGTTCTCAAAGTGGTGTTTTATATTTCTTTAAATACCATGGTAACGGCTGTCTTCTGAAGTTGACAAATGTCACACATAAATCCAGCGACTTGTGACGTTGGCATATGTCACGTATGAAACCAGCGTCTAACGACTGGCAGATTACATCCACTCAAAGTCTTATCATATGTTCTCTTTAATTACTTTCCAGCCAAACGTGAAGTGAGTTGGAGGAATCAACTTACTGTTCACTATTGTAAGTCTTCTGTTTGCGGTTATCATTTCTCGACTAGCTATGTGTAAAGGTTCACGTAGTTGATGTACCTTTAAACTGCCGATTTCTGATGACGGTTCATAATCTCACAAAATATGGAAACAATTCGGCGCTTTCAAATTGAATATAAATTCTGTCAAGAGTGTAAAGGTGGGACATTCCGTGTACCATAGGTTAACTAAATCAAGTTCCTAATGTCTCTGGTATGATACTTCTGGGTGTAGTGCTGTGCAGAAATAGGCACATCCTCCATCGTGAGATGCGACGCGAGAATGCAACCCACCAAAAACACATTTCTACCACGTTTTATGGTCACATGTTCCAAAGAAGCATCAGAAACTTTACATTGCTATGCTTACACGGTGTCTTTCAGATTTGTATATTTAACAATTCGTAGATCTTATGTTTTCATGTGTTCTCCTCCTAGACGGAGGACTGCATATTGAGCTCAGCATTTGTATATATGTAAAGCGTAATAAAACGAGGCGGTGTCAAACAGTCGATGTTCTGTGGGCATAATAATTACCGTAAATTACATAATGCACGACGGATTGTATTATATATAACAATCAATGTTAAAGGGATATGGTCGCCCAAATAGTTGGCATTTTTTGCGTTATTACAGAATGACATGAGTATGAGACATTTTTCTCAAGAAATAAAAGTTAAAAGCTTTTCGTTAATCCCACCACCATCATTGTACGTTAAGTGAATGTTTAAAAACCAAAAGAACTGAAAACTCAAAGGTCTGCCAGAATATTTAGATGAGGGGCTGTGAATTCAGTAGAAATGAAACATGCGCACAATGCCCGGTAAACTTTATATGTATAAAACGTGGTTGATGACAGGCGTAAAAGTAGGGCTTATGGCTTTCTTGTAACAGGATCAGTTAAAGACAGGCGTAAAATAGAGCTCAACATGTAGAGAAGCAAGTCTAAAGTTGTAATTTGTGTCAAGTTGTCCCAAAAGTACTACTCGATAGGGGGCAAATGTTGTTGTTAATGCAGCGGTGTTACACGTCGAAGACACACATGATTCTGACTCATAGTTTAATGAGAAGATTACTGGTAACATTTTCGCAATGCTGTTTAAGCTGCAATAGTCTGTATGCATCTATGTGTACCAAAATTCGAAATTATCCGAGTTCATGTAGCCAATATCGACTGATCCCAAACGCCTGTAGATATCGTTGGGGTCTTTCTGTCGAACATTTATGAGGCAAAATGGCCCGCGCTCTTTGGGTTGAATTCGAATAACGGCCAGACTTCAACGGGCTCGTACAAGCTACATACTCAATGAATACTTTTGATGTCAACCTTACTGATTTAGTTCCTGAACGAACTTCAAAACTTCTTTAAGACGTGGCAATCGGAATTTATTTAATAATATAAATTTTGAGCGACCACGACTCTTTAAGTTAAATGTTAGGGGTGTTATCTCAAAGAGTACAGCACCTATTGAGCTCGAGTTTTTGTTACACACAAAAAACAATGGAAGGAGAGACATATTCCATTGTTGGTACCCTTCGAGTGTGGTAATTATGTTAATTTTGATAATTACTACTACGATCCATGTTAAGGTACATGAATACTTTTTTTTTGTTGACGTAAACTTTGCCTTCATGTGTCACAATCCCTACACACAATCTCTTTGGTAGTTTTGCTACCAAATCTAAGTTATTGTTCAGAAATAATTAGCTGATTTTAAGTCAGATTTACCTCAGGTATAAAGGAACAGTATTTTTGTACCGTGCAACCGAGGACAGCGCTCTCGGAGAAACGAGTCCCATCTTAGTGAATACAGAGATGTATGTAGGACATCTGAATTGGCAATAAGGGCGCAATTCTCAGACCTGGGTCTAACCCAGCTTCCTGCACCCCACGTTCCTTAAGTCACGTAGGCGTCTACAGCTGGCGTTTTCTATAATGGAATATATCCCTATTACGACTTCACTGTTGAAAACCGCGTTATTGGCTCAACCAACAAATTCAAAGCTGCGGTATACCTTTGCCTGGAAACCTTTGTAAGATATGATTCGGTTCCAGGAAGCTTAGTTTTGTTTGGGACAGTCTCTGCTGTTTGACACAGGAGCATATACAGCTTAATTCCTGATGATAAATGGCTGCTGATATACAAGTCACAACCTTATTTCGTTTGCGAAATTAATCCCCTTTGGGCATTTCCTTATATTGAATTATATAAAAACACAAGCTAAAGCGGTAGCGCTGTGTGCTTTCTCTAGAAACCTTAACAAGGTCTGATTGGCTTTAAAAAAAACAGAACTCTTGTTATCTTATTACTTCCCAATATCTACTGTACAGCACACCAAGGTTTTTAAAGACATTTGGTTTTACATCACTCAATGAAAAAAGCAGAACTGATTAATTCTCTCATCTCCTAACTCTATTAAATGAAATAAACTCTTTGAAACGTTCCTTTACAACAGTTTTAATGTAGGCTTTTATAACTCTTGAGGCTACATGTAGGCCCATGATAGGCCCATGTTCCAATCCAGTGTTGGGGGCGGGCCCAGGTCAAGTGGTTAGAGCTGCTGGGACACGCGCGGTGCGATTTCAGATCCGACTTAAAGCTGCTGGGACACGTGCGGTGCGAATTCAGATCCGACCTTGGAATTTGTAGATTCCTCTTCTTTCGTTGTATTTTTTTTAGTTCATTGTGACTTTAAGCGGTTGACGAAGCTCGTTTGTGCAATCTAACGTTCGGTGATGACAACTTGTCTTCCATCAATAAAGTGTGCTTATGGAAACGGGATGGTAACTTGTCAAAGTTGGGTTGTTTGCCCAGGGCACTTCGGTTTCTTCCACTGGTAAAATTAAGCAACATTGTATAGGTGATAAAGGGAAGTAAACCGAAGGTTCGGTATAAAAAATACAACAACGGATTATTGCAGACAGACGACTTTGTAAAAGTCTCCAGACGTGCACATTCCATGCAGATCCAGACAACTATGATCTTAGAAAAAAACTCCATAAATTTTATCTCCAGGAGGTTCAGATGTATGAAGGTTACTTCAAATGCGTAAATTAAAAATTGGAATTTCCTCAGTATGACACAGAAATGGGCACAGAGTTATGCAAATGAAGCTGATTGTAATGAGCAAATTAATGCAAGAATTACGTGAAAGGGCCAAGAAACCTCTATTATCATATCGATAAATGTTGAAATATTTCTTGAAGAGAAATTTGGGGGGAAACAGACAAACAGACATACAAAAGGGTGGAGCCACGAAAATACTCCGTGGCCGTAAGGATCTGGGTCCTATTTTGCAAAGCAGTCGCGCACGGTGCTTCAGCATGGTAAATATACCTGGCGTTTACAGTGGTGCGATGGGTTGTATAATTCTCTGTTGTTCAATGTCGGCATGCCGAACGTCTTCCTGGTGGACAGGATACGTAACAAGCAGAGGTTTCACACTGATCCAAATGACAAGACACTACACAGATGTACTGATGACAGTTAGAAGCTAGGTGACCATTAGACGCCCAAGATCTCGTCAAAATGCCACTTTAAAATGCGAACTGTATTTTGGAGAAAGTTTTGCTTCCAGGTCCTAGGATAGAGTTTTTGTCATGTAACTGGCGGTGGTTAACTTTACGCGGGGCAGTTCATCCGCCCGTAGAACTGTCTGCCCTTTTGTATGTGAAAAATGCGGGGTTATAAAAAGGGACGAAAAAATCAATCAAATGTTTCAGCGGTGAGAGGTAACTTCACTCAGGATAGGGGAATTGACACGCCTTTGTAAACCGATCAACACTTCTGGCACTGATACTGTAGCCTACTACGCTTTCAATCACCAGTTCCCAGAGTTTTATGTAATGTTTACAACTGAGCAAGAGATAAAAACACTTTCCTGCTGAATTGCTACGTTTCGTCACAGGGCGTGACAGGGCGCGTTATTTACCACGGAACTACTTTCCTCTAATAGAAAAGACTGGTGCGCATTTCCTCGGCGTCCCTCAACTAAAATTAATTAGGTTTCAAGTCACATCCTTAAAAAGAATGGGACTTTATACCACATTTCGTATTTCCAGTCAAAGTAGCCCAATAATTGAGCAGAGAACTTGAAAAACTCTTATGCCCACAAGAGGGAACTGTAATGTTGGACCCGATTTACCTAATCAATTATGGGGGGAGCCAGGAAATGAATTTACGGTCTCAGAAAATTGTCTTTTAAGAGCCTTATTTAATTAATTGGATTGTTTTGGAAAGCTCAGGTTAAAAAAAGCTATGAAGTGCATTTCATCCGGACAATAAATATGTTTTTCAATAAAAGAATATGAGCGAGCAAGCAGTAGAAAATTTCAAACGTGACTTTAAGGAATCAGCCTCTTTAAATATTTCATTTTAACCACAGAATGAATAAAACACAATTCCATGCTAAATCATTCTGCATTATTTATGAATATTCCTGTTGGCGTCGTTAAGATACAAAGACACGGCCTAAAAAGCCGACAGACCAAAAACAGATCTTCAATAACAGATGTTATTTTCGTTGATGGAAAAGTTCGTTGAATGTTTGTTTTTCCAACACAATTTCTTCTGAATAAAAGCCACTGAAGAATTTTGGTGGCATCATTTAGAATGAACTAAACTGTTATGGGCAGAAATGGCTTTCAACGGAACCATGTCCGGTTTCACGAAGCACAGTTAGCCAAAATAAGCCTTAACTTCAATGACAAGATACATTGCAGAGATACGAAATGAACTTAGCAAGAAACAGGTGCCAGTACCGCGATGTCTTATGACAGACAAAGGAATTTTTAGATTACAATTATGTATGTGTATATTCTGTATCGATAATTTACGTAAGCCGGTACATATGTATTTCCAGACGATAACTAGTTATCTTTGATTCTGTCGTCTGTAAAGCCCAGGGAAGGACGTTCACGGTTTCAGAAGTTGCGTCTTAGAGCCTAACTTGAGCTTATTAAGCTGCGGCTTTAAGTCATCAGATTTGCCGAGCGCTTGGTGTCTCCTCCACTCATAAAGATGGCATATATTGTAAAAATATTATATTCTTGAAATTAATAAAAACATAAACTCAGTAAGATACCAAATGAATGGTCAATTTTATGGCAACACATCAACGAGAGAAAAGAAATGCGACTGAAGCCATAATAATAAAGAGACTACGTAAGATTCGATAAAGTGGCCATTGAAAGTTTCTACCCCAAACAATATTTGGTTTCATTACGATTTTTTAAAGAATAAAATGCAGTTAAATGTTTTAATTCAATGGTAGGTTTCAGGGCTTTTGGTGTCAGTGTTGTGAATTTTTGTAATTTTATATTTTTGTGTCAAAGTCTTGTGCTTACTATGGTACCAAAAGTACCCAAACTTTTCGCTGTAAAACGAGCCTTCTTCCAGTAACTAACAAACTTTTCACACGTGTGATCTACAGATTTCCATAACCCACTGTTCACCTTACAAGAGCGAATATGTATTTTGTTTTAATGGTTTTTTGCTTACTTTTGCACATTATGCACGTGTGCTTGATATGCAATGTATTGACGAACATAGAGACACTTTGCTAAATAAATTAATGAGTTTGGAGATAATCACTCGTCTTGAAGATGTAAGAGAATACCCAATAACAACATTGATTTGCGTTAGACATGAGATGAAACATAGGAAAATTCGCCCGCCGGGAAACATTGATTTCATTAATCCCCAGCTTCCTAAACCCAAGCAAGAATACAAATTTGTCTGCCTTGGAGCCCTTTATCTTCAGAAGATCCTGCAGTTAACAAAGTAAAGAACTGTTTTGACTTACTTCATATGGGTTCAAAAGGCTTTGGCAAGGAAAATCTAAAAGGATTTTCATGTTGGAAACATTACACAAGGTTTCCTGGAATTGGAAAGGGTGGAGTTAGTAGTTGTGTGTGTATTATCATTTTACATAATAAATCCAACAACTTCATCACTTGTATGTTTGTGCGTTTGTGAAATGCGTAGAACAGCGTCTCTTTGTTACAAGGCAATTATTTTTGAATGATCTCTATGTTAACACTTTTCACGTGCTATAAATTGCAAGCATGCATTTCATACAATGTGAAGTTTTGGCACATGTTTTAACTCACTACAGTGAAGTTCCATTTGGATCCAAATTTGGCCTCGTCGTCTTCAAGCGTTAATCAGGTTGAAAATTTTGGCGCCAGCCAAGATTTATCAGGAAAAGTGTTCTGTTTACGAAATCAAGAAAAATTGTTCTACTTCACGGAGACAGGGAGGAACAGAGGTCAATCGTAGAGGATCGGTCGGTTGTTGGTTATGGGTTAGTAGAACTTAACAGGAAGCAGTAGTGGTAGCTATATGAGGGTACATGACTTAATGGATTGCTGAGCCTTGAGTGGAGTTCCTAGGAGAATATCCTGTTAGAAGACCATTTCTGCCATTAACGTTTGTTAGGTGCATGGTAGCCAGCGAAGGCCCATCGGCGGAAGTCTGTCCAGGTCCCTCCAGTGTCGGAGGTCCCATCAAAGACATGGTCGCACACTCTAGGAGAGACGCGGACAACTCCTCTCCCAGGAGACCCCTTCGACACTTTCCGTCAGAAGACATCACTGAGAATGATAAGAGCGTGAGATTAACTGCCGCTGTCCCGACACATACCAATTACTGGAGAATCGATAGACAGGCCACCGGGCTTGATCACATGTAACATGTTAACAAACAAAGAAGGCGATGAGATTTCCTGTAAAAATCATTCACCGCTAAGCGGCCCATGGCACAGTAGGAAAAAAGATGTATAAGGTCATCGCCGTTCAGTTTATTTATTTCAGTTATGGCTTACTTTTGCACCTTTTATATTTTGGAAAATAGGCCACACAATGTACAATTATACAGAACAACAGAAAATGGAAAGGATTTTTTTTACTTATGAGATTTCCCGTTTGAAGAGACAATTGCGGATTTTGACGATTTCTTGGCTAAAATCTGATTAAAGATGGCAAGACGTACAATATACGCCATTTCTAGTGTCTACATGAACATGCGCATCTATACTGACGCAAACTGTGGAAAGCAATATCTAAACTGACTATGGTACAATCTGAGGAAAGGAAGCTTAAGTACGACTTCCTGGAAAAACTCGCACACACCAGATATATCATTACAAATACAGCAACAAGTCTTCGGTAAGATGGACTGAAGAGACCATAGGCTACCGTGAAACCAGAGAGCGGATGACGAAGACAAATGTACCTTAACCGGGGCCAGAGGCGTATTCTATTTATCTGTCTGGTTAGTTAATTTAATTTCTTCTCTTGTTCCTCTGTCACCATTTTGTATTGTACGACGCCAGCTTTCATTCGCTGCCTGGTATGTCTATTCTTCCTTCAGAGAACGAAGAGCATTTTCCCCGACGTTTCTGACAAGGCAATGCCAGTTATTCTCAGAGGGGAACAATAACCAATCTCCAGAAACGACGGCAACCACAAACAGCAATGCTACATTTCTGTGTTAACGGTCTTAAGAAATCAAAACATAACCGTGAGCCATTAAACTATAACATTCGATGATGTTTCATAATGTTTCTCTTGTCAACTGAATGGAATAATGCTTTAGTTGAAAAACATGGAAGAAATGACCCCCAAGTGCTCCGTAGTGGATGGTTATTTTGTAGGCCTACTTCCCTCCTCGAGGCGTTAAAGACTCTCCGGAGTGGACCATCAAACCTTGAGAAAGGACGTTTGAATAAGTAAGCAGCTGTCAATTATCGAAGGAAGTTAAGAAGACATATACGAGGTCAAAATCAATACATGCATCTCGCTTTTCACTGCTGGAAAACACAATGCAGTTGAAAGAATTCACAATACATGCACCTCAGTCAAAAATGACTGAATACAAATACATGGAGTTCAGTCCGAATGCATAATATGGGTAAATAACCCTCACTGATCCCCACAGGATACATGTAGCTCAGTTGACACTACCTATACACAGTATATCTATATAGCCATTTTGATTGAATACACAATGCATGCAGGCCAGTAAGCTCTGATGGAATAAACAGTGCCATAGATAAATCCTCATTGATCAAATGAACAATATGCATAGCTCTGTCCCAATTGATCGAATACACAGAATAGGCATATAGCCAGTTTGATTGAATACACAATACATGCTGATCGAATAAATAGTACGCATAGCTCAGTCCATACTGATCGAATAAACAATACGCATGGCTCAGTCCCAGTTGATCGAATGCCAAATACATATAGCTCAGTCCCAACTACCTTATACACATTGCATGTAGCTCAGTCACCACTGATCGACTACAAAATACATGTAGCTGAATCCCCACTGACCGAATACACAATATATGCAGATCAGTTCTCACTGACGGAATACACAACATATGCAGATCAGTTCTCACTGACCGTATACACAACATATGCAGATCAGTTCTCACTGACCGAATACACAACATATGCAGATCAGTTCTCACTGACCGTATACACAATATATATATATATATATATATTGGATGTCCTTTTTATACAATAGTGTCCTTTAACAGATACACTTTTCTACTTTATTACATTTATTACGTATATCCTTATTACGTTAGGGCCGAATTTAAAGTAAATTATAATGTAAATCATAAAACTGACGTTCATAAATGTGTAAATACGTTCTATCAGTGCAAGCCGCTGTACCTTGAAGCTGAGTCAAAGCAGCCGGCGTACTTTCCCTGAACGAGAAATTATGCTCTCGTTATATAGTTCACATGCAGACTGTTATAGCATGGTTTCTAAGAATTGCTTGGTAGATTATATCTTGGTGCAAACGTCTTCTTGATTGTTCACGACTGAGGAATACAAGGCGCCTAACAAATCCTCTCATTATCTTCAAGAGGAGGTAAACACCGACTAGGGAGGGAACGGAGGGGGAGAAAGGGCAACCCGCTGCCAAATCTATATCTGTATTAGCGGGTTTATTTCACTGAGGTATGTCAAGTGACCACTTGAGCTTCAGCAGAGATGCAATGTGGCTAATGATCCCGTGCATTCCGTCTTCTTAGAGATCGTCATTCGGCCTAGAGTGAGAAGCCGCTGATATCTTACGTGGTGTGCTAACCCAACTTGACAGAGCGCAGAGAGCGGCCAATTCTCGGCGGGAAATGCCTAGTGCTTATTCGGCAGCCGTCTTTTTTTTTTGAGCGCCGATCCATCATACAATAAAATCGTCAATTGGTTTGTAAGAGGCTTCTCCTGAACGCTTGTTTGGACAATGGCAACAGAGCAGACTGACACTTGCCAGGACTCCGACAATAGCTGTGGCAGCCCTGGACTCCTGGCATTGTCCGTGCCATCTATACCTCAATACGGTCCGGCTCTACATTCATTATTAGAGCAAAAGCACCGCGACTTAAAGAGATTCCGAGCTGTTTATCCAAAACTCCGACCAATTCTTCCCCAAACCTCATCAGTTAACAGATTTTAGTTCACAGAGGCCACAAGGAAGTCAAGAATTGTAGCATTTGAAAGAGGAAAGAGCTCTGTTTTATTTCATATCGGCCTATATTGCAGTATCATGCATGTGTAATTTGCAAGACCGTGAGAGGACAATTATGGGTCATTCTGGGGTAGGCTTATGGGCAAAAGAATTCTTGCAGAAGGCTACTGAGGGCAGGTTTGTGGGTTAGAGAACTCTTGGAGAAGACAACAATGTGGCACTGGGGTAAGTTTGTGGGGAAAATAACTCTTACAGAAAACCACAATGGGTCACTAGGTGTAGATTTATGCGTAGGAGAACTCAGAGAGCAGATTTTGTTCATTCACATTCTCTCGCAGTTCTTGGAGCTTTGGTGAAAATACGCACTTGACAACGTACGTGAGGCCATTTGCGCAGATTAACGTCCCACCAAGTATAGTGTGCGCATGTGTACGTCAGAAATAGCAATGTATATCGGGCACTTGCCAAACGCAGGTGGGTGACCGAGGGCAATCCGGATTCCTCCCTACAAACGAACGCCACCGTATTAATGAAAAATTAATAGGTAAGTCGTCAAACGGCTCTAAACAAAATAATACAAAGAAACAAACACAGAATCGCTCATAACTGATATTTTATAGTGGAATGGTCACAGATCCACGAAGCAAAGCTGATAAGGGCATTTGAAGTATTGTTTCTTTCTGACATTCTAGAAATGCCTGCAGATTTCAAACTCTTGTAGAATTGTGAAATTCTGTATTAACATTCTATTGACAGTGGCGTAAGAGCCCCATGTAAACAGTCCCTTAAGAGCTGTCTATGGGTAGAGTGTTGCAAGTGTTACTTGATGGAGTGTTCTATATGTTATCGGCACGAAACGAGATACGCAAATGTCAAAGAGCTAAGATTTTCAAATTCATACCTGAAAACTCTATTATCAAAATTTGATATTAACGGTGTTTTTCTTACAACATTTCGCAGTCAAGAGGGAGTGACCTTATAGGGAAAATATTACATTGCGTATCCGGAATTGGTTAGAGTTTAATATTTTTGTTGTACGTTTTTAGTTCTGTCAAATGTATCATGAATTATACACTAATGTCATTAAATTTCCGGCTGCATGCACGAGCTTTTGCCATCAAAAATCATTAAACGGCAAAATATGATTACAAGCAATTAAAATATCCGTATAAATAATGTATGATATTGCTACGAAAGAAATAACCACATGTCAATTATCGCGTGATGAATACTCCATTTTAGGTGTAATTATACTTAAAATGTTACATCAGCATTTGTAGACTTTAAAGAACCGTGGGATTCAGCGTGTGAAAAGCCAATCTAAACTGTCTTTTCTCTTCACAGTTTGTTTTGCTTGAGATGTTGTAAGGGAGCGTGATTTCAACAGTGCATGGTACACATGAGAATAGCGAAGCGTTAGAGCCGTCATAACCCACACTGGTTACAGTACAAGTATAAATGAGCTTGGGCATCAACATTTCCAAAAGAATACTGCATAGTTTTGTTCAAAACTAACATTTTTACGCCAACAATTCATATGTCACTTGTGGGACATTTATGAAACTTCTTTGCCAGACAGCTTTTTTAAACTATGACGACTAAGCCGCACATGATGCTGTACCATTGTCAATCCAACCACGTCCACCCAATCAAATCTGGATTGATGTCTTGCTATGGGTATTCTGGACTGCTTGGCGGCTTCGGCCTCCAATAGCAACGGAGTGATTTATCAGTCGAATCGAGCCTGGATAAAGCCTAGGCTTTGATAGCGTGTTTACCGGAAAGTGTAACTGGATGAAAACTGATTTATGATGCAATTTACCTGTCAAACGGACAACCAGGTCTGATGACGACTTGCCAGCTGCACTGAACTCTAAAGTTTTCGAAGAAGTATTGCCCATTGCATATTTCACCTCCATCGTATATGGCCCAAGTAATGTTGATTCGGCATAATGGATGTAATTATACTAATGTTTAACGATTAATGCTTCTGAGAACTAGGCAACATGCCTGGTCATCAAAATTGTCACCACAATTTGTTAATGCGGCTCTTATTTTGGAGCCGTGTTGCCAGAATGAAAATTAGAGATACAAAACAATGTTGTTTAGGAGGATTGTACCAGACTTGTTCAGACTCAAAATTCAAAGTCTATAAGAAATAGTATATTTCTCTTTTGGACTTCAACAGGTTGCGCGCTCTGTGCTTGGAGATTTGACACACTACAGTTTATACAGTCCATAAATGTAATAACATAAATGAGGCTCTAACTTAAGGACATCCAGATGTAAAATAATGTTTCTGTAGAAAATGAAATAGTTACTCTTTCACTGAATACTATTTGACAACATAGACAACCAGTTTGAAAAGTCACAAAAAAAAATTCCCTCCCCCCAAATCCCCGAAGTTTACTGACTCGGTTGCTCAGGTTACTGTCAAGATTAAACAAATCACTGCGGCTAATTACGTAAACGACATAAGATGTGTTGAGATAACGGAACGCTACACTGTTACGTATTTCTGCACCCACAAGACCAACTTCCGCACTGATGTAGCGGAGATGTTGTCGGTGGCCATTGTGATTGAACTTAAATACGTACATTACGGTAAATTTTGTTTCATTAAGGCATCGAATGAGTGCCATCCACAATCGATTTTATAAAAAGACATTCGACAGATTATATGCGAGATGGCGCGATTAAGGTTTGTGACCATGAACTATTTCTGACGACATAGGCCTACTTCATGCTGGCCACTTTTTGTGGATATTTAATTAATATAATAACGCTTTCGTCCAATCGAATGCATTAAGATCGAAAGCCTTTTAGCCTGTCAATCATCTCCAGAACATTTTCAAAACACACTCCGCTATTTTCATCAAAGTTCTATTTCAAGTTCCACCCATGAATAAGGAATATTGATGTCAAATGTATTTAGGTCGAGCAACGAAGAGATTGGAATTCGGTTGATGTTTTGATACACTAAACTCTTCGCCACAGTTATAAGGCTCCCAGTGTCCACAGCACTGAAGCCATGCAAAAGGCCAACCAGGACAATGAAGGGCCTTAAGCCTGGAGGGAATCATTGCACGCTTCCCCTCTCGTCATAATAAAACATAGTGCTGGTCATTATATACCCGATGCTCCGGACTCTAGTCCGTCGCCAGATGGTCATTGTGAATAGGAATGGTTGTTAGTGCTATCTTATCTCAAACCGTGGAGTTTGGAGAACACAGTGCTCCCTCAGGGAATGAAGACACCAAGCAACTTCCAAATGCCAGGAGCGTACCATTAACGACTAAACAACGATGTCTGAAACACGGGATGTCTCACTAGAAGAAAGCCGAACATTTGGCCAGTGGAAAACCCACTAGTGATGGACACAGACATTCAAGGCTTTGTTCAACATGTGTAACCTCGGGCGGTTTTAGCCTTTGTCTTGAAATCAAAATAGATAAGTAAACCCTCTGTGAGAAAAATCAGATAAGGAAAGGAAAGTTTCGCAAATTGATTCCACTAGTAGTGACTGTTAGCTTCGTAGAAGATGAACATTGTAAAGTGTCAAACACGAGACAATGACATTTACATTTCGACCTTTGATTTATGATTGTAATGAGAAAATCATATTCTCATTCAGGAACAACCCTTCCATTGATTTCTGACTTATTGTAATATATAAGACTACAGCACTACATCTATCAAACAATGGAGAAACATACAACCTTACCTTGTGAATCTTACCTTGTGATCATGATTTATGCCATGGAACACATGTCAGTCTTTTCTGAAAGGTAAAAGAAAAAAATGTTACCGGCGTAATTATTTAAAAATATATATTCGCTTCATATAAAATATATTTATGTACTCATTTGACTGTGGCTTATCACTAGACTCCAGAAGTTTTCATTACACGATGGCGGCCATTTTGATTGGAGAAATTTTGAATTCTCAGGGAATACCGACCTTTGGTAATTTACTGATTAGCTTCCACGTGTTATGTATAGACAGGCATATCATATTGGTAAGAGACATGTTCTGCAACCCAAGTTAGACTACGCAAATGGTGATATGGGCGTCGTCGACTCCTTGAGGTCCCCAAAGCACCTCAAACAGTGCGAGGCCTATAACCCACAAGCCCGCTAATTGTTCATTGTACAGATTCTTGACATAAAAAAATCCTTGACATCGCTCAGTAGTCTCGAGAAATCCAGTGTCGCTCCTTACATTCTGGTCAAATTATTAGTCACCGCCTAAAAGATTGTTGAGTGGATTCTTTGATTTATACGAAGCTACCAATCATTTTGCACGTTACCGCATCATAGTGAGTTATCCAAACAGTTAGAGACCAGAATTCCAGGTTACAGAGACTGGTATAAGTGTCATGTACTGGGATTGGTGCGGAAATACAATTCAGCATCAGAGGCTCTGACGTGGGCAAATGAGTCCCGATCAGCTAACGGCGCATGTTTAAAATAGACGCCCTCTGAAGATATGAAAGGTTCCTGAACAGACGTCAAACCGATGCGTTTCAAAGATAGCCTAGTATGAGTGGCACTGACTTATCAGTTATAATCAACTCCGCCAAAATGGCTGCGTGCCTGCCTGCTTTGACATGAAATTTCACTATATTTCATTGCCTAACTTCATCGACTGTGCCAGAAAAGCAGTGACCAAATATTGTCCCTTGCCGTTCATATGGCTTTGATTACGGAGGATGACCTCGGATGCGTTGCTTCCTTACTGGTACATTTTCCTTTGGCTTAGTAACCCTACCTTGGGTTCACGATACTTATCTACATAACCTCAATGGAGCTTCCTACAATATTTCCGTTCATCAGTAACACATATCACTAAACTAAAACTTCCAAACTCCCTAAAAGGATTGTAAAAGGGGAAAATACCTTTGCAATTTTTGCAAAGATATCCACACAAATCCTTGACAATCAAGCTGTCAGTAAATTTTACAGTATATTTGTGTATTTCATAAAATGCAATACTATCTAAATATATTTAACCGACAGTGGAAAGAACATTGGAAACTACATCCAAAACTATTTATTTTTTCATAGTTTTTTCAACTCCACAAAAGCAACCACATGCTTTAATACAACAATGCACTTTAAGGACCATATTGATAACGCTGAATGAATATGACGAGAAAGTAGTTATTTGCTCTTTTATTTTCACCTTTGACAGAATTTCTTTTGAATTTTGCTAGAGAAATATTGACGCATTCGCCAAAAACTATTCTAACATTAAATCGAGTACTTGACATAAAAGCAACGCTCCTGACATTAGGTTCGCAACAAAACAATCACAAAATAAGAACACTTTAAATAATCAGAAACATTTATATAAGAAAAATCATAAAGACACTTTTAGGCCTAGCTTGTAGCCACTTTTTCATTCTAACAGGCTGCACACTCTGGCTTCAATGAGACTGTGCAGGTTATTTCTACAACCGAGCCAACAACTAGCGACATTTATTGTCGAAAATGACTTTTTGTCGGTATGAGTTCTTGACGGCATTGTCGGCCATAACGAACTGGGCTTAATACACCTAATCCGCTCCGTCGTTTATCAAACCATGCATCATGATAAAAATATTAACAACAAAGGTTTCTCTATGGTGATATTCAGGGCATTTTCAGCCACGTTAAGCTTGTGTCCCTATATGCCGTAATTCTCCCGGGACAACTACCACAGCGGCTCAGTATGAAGTGGAGTAGCCCGAGACTAGGGAGAAACACACTTCTGAAATTAAGCTGGCTTCGGGGCAAACGCTTAATTAACTGCGGAACTACATGTCCACATACACCAGGTGCAATTGGTAGAGTTAGAAACCGGGGTCTCTCTGGAAACTACGGACGAGGTTTCACCAGGAGGTAAAGCCCTTAAATTGTTTGGGGCAAACTTAGCGGTCGTATCCGTGGATCTCTCCCTCTGAACTGGTATGTACGCGGCTGGTGACGTTTGACCTTTGGGGTTTATTGCTGAGCATTAGTAATTATACAGCATAATTAGCTAGACCGTGTACATAGTTTTTTTGTGTGTT
Organism: Acanthopleura granulata; assembly: GCA_016165875.1. Lineage (NCBI taxonomy): Eukaryota > Metazoa > Mollusca > Polyplacophora > Chitonida > Chitonidae > Acanthopleura > Acanthopleura granulata. The sequence goes on along the minus strand of JABBOT010000080.1, from coordinate 46,817,413 downwards.
GTATTGTCAAAAAGCACTTCTGTTCTTCACAAACCTATGTTTACGGTTGTGTTTTGCTGAAAGGCCGTGTGGATAGGCCAGAACATAGCCACAACAGTAGTAAGATTCCTAGAAACAACATTCTCGGCACTTACGGTTCTGACAATAATACCAGCCTCAGCAGATAGATAACACACACAAGGACTTCCGACGCCTGGCAAGAGCAGTGGTTCTGTCATAGTACATAAACACCTGACATGACCCCTTCTCTGTAATCATAACATCACGACACCATTTATTACGATACCATCGCTCGAGATCGACTCATAATGTCCTAACATATGACATGACACCCTAGCTTAACGCTCACAGCCGATTATCAAATACACCATTCCCAAAACATATTTTGTTTGCCCCGTTAGCTATTATCGGAGAGGTTCAAGTATAAATATAAGGAATCCTGAAAATATCCCGAGGGAATCATTATATTCCACATTACCATGGCATTAGTTATGCCAAAACGGGATTGCGAAATCAATGATCACGGAAGTTGATTTCATATAAAATCATTGACACCAAACCTCATGCACAAAATCATCGTATTAGATAAAACTAGTAACATTCAATAGAAAAGCATTGTTCACTTTCCATTGATGCCATGGATGGCTAGCCCTTGTTATAAATAACACAGCACAGCCCAGTGGTGTTATCGCTGACCTTCTTCCCTTTATCTACTTTAGGGTGTAGGGTTTGGTCTATTTTTCTATTCTATACACGCTCAATGGTTTATTGAGAGATTTTGTTGAGCGACCTTGTGCATTTTTAATGTTGCTATCGCCCCAAATGTCTGGGTAGTACGTTAGGGCGTGAAGTAAACAGTGTTCTCCTATGGCTCGGTGTTGTGTCCAGGACAGACTGGAGAGACATGGTATTCTAGGATATTCTGGGGTAGTCTAAGTCTTTGAGTAGTGAGGGCGCGAGATCCTGACGTGAGTGGAAATCAGTTTGCTTAGACATAATCGGTGTGAGAAAAAATACAACAGCTATACTCGACAGGATGGCGCAGCCCAACACAGTTAACCTAAAACCGAAGCAGGCTTTCTTCCCGGTAGTTTTTCCTCGTTGTAAGACTTGTTCATGTTTCATAACGGTAAACAAGGCCTTTAAAACGTAGCAGATTAGATTTATGCTTTGAGGCCGTTGTTAATAAACGACTTGCGTTTCCCAAAACATAAGACTATTTGGCAAAATATTGTTTAAGTGAACATGAAGCCAATCAATTAATTTGAATTAATTCCTACAGAAGTTTTCCAGAAGTCTTTTATAAATGTTTCCAAACTTCTACAATGCTTATGAATAGAATAAATGGCAAATAATCTTCACTGCCTAGCCAAGCATTTGGCTACGTCATTTCGCCATGTTAACTATTTAGCGTGAGGGCCTGTACAGTAGCTCTCCTGTACCATCGATACTGAATGTTTGAGCGGTTCCAAGATTTCAAGTGCTCGTGAGAGCTTCAGCTCTATACCGTTTTAAACGACCGAGGTTTCTTTGAGTTAGGCCATTTGTCAGGACGAACTTTGTTGGCGCAGCGTCGTATTCCAGTAGTCCTTCTTGTCTTCGTCTCCGACTGCATGGATCTCAACGGAAGCTGGTTGCAACTGTCAAAGAATGTACCGAACACAGAAGGACTTTATAATGTGGAGCAAATTATTTTCTGCCGACGTTGGGAAGACATTTCCGTAATAAATCTGGCTTCGCTAAGGAGAAAAATGATGCAGCAAATCATCTCAATGAATTGCCAGGCAATCACTGTTCTGAAGTGGTTTTGTTGTCAACTCGCCCTAACAAGCTATTGCAGCCCCCTATTCATCACACAGGCACAGCGATATGTGTAGCGGTTCTCACTTCCATATAAATACATGACTAACCAGTTGGACCAAAATTCTGCAGTTTAACTGTTAAAATATCCTCCAATCAGAATTGTTACACCGATGTCTGTCTATCCACCATATGGAGCAACACTAACAATCAATGTCTGAGCAGTGATTTCACGTAACAGCCAAAATATCACGAAACATTTTCAATAACAGTGATTGCCCAAGTCTTTAAGGGCTTCAGAATCTACAACATAGGTAGTGTCTGTCCGTCAGTATTACATAGGTAGTGCCTGTCCGTCAGTATTACATAGGTAGTGCCTGTCCGTCAGTATTACATAGGTAGTGCCTGTCCGTCAGTATTACATAGGTAGTGTCTGTCCGTCAGTATTACATAGGTAGTGCCTGCCCGTCAGTATTACATAGGTAGTGCCTGTCCGTCAGTATTACATAGGTAGTGCCTGTCCGTCAGTATTACATTCCCAATGTTGAATTTCGGCTTCTCAGTTTTAAAGCTTTATTTATTTCTTTCCTCTGTGATATCTTCAGTTTACTTCCTTTTTCTATTTATACACGTCATCAGATTTTATGCTCGCTTTAATTTACGTAACATATTTAAAAAAGATATAATCGAACATTAATTCTTGATAATGGGTTGTTAAGGTGTAACATTCAATTAATGCATTCAAGTTCACATAATATTCAACGAACATCTATACAGTTTTAGATTACAAGTACGTAAAATAAGATAAAATTCGTCAAGTAAGATCCATAACGTGTTAATGTACATATACGCTGATATAATTTGCAGGTAAGTTTGTCACCAGGTGACAATCTCTCAACGCTGGGCTCTCCGGCCAACATACCCCTTTACACAGGAAACCAAATGAAGAAGGAAGATTGGCCACCTTACTGACTGTCTAACGAGTGACAAAGATGTGCCCTTATATTGGGGACCCTTGTGAAGAGGATCCGAAGTAAGATTGGCTCCCTTACTAACAATCTCAGGAATGACATGTGTGTGGTTTATACACATATAAGAAACCGACACTCTGATCACTCGGCCATTGTACTGCGGTAACGAAGCAGGGAAAGTCAGTCTCATAACTTTCCCCAAAGTCAGATAAGATAATAGGTTTTATGGTTTAAATCTTGCGTTAAGTAGACTACTTAACAAAAGAAAGGAGACCATGGCCCTTTACGGATGGTGGTCATCATCAACAGGCGATAAAGATCCGTTGCTCAGACACAACGCCTCGACGACTGACAGCCCCTCCTCAGCTGTCTGTCCACACCAGACAGGTACCGGTCAGTCTAACTACAGTTAACTACAGCATTTCTCCGCCCGGTTGTTTCAGAGACCATTCCTGGGTACGAAAGCCAGAGGTGTCAAAACTGGTGGCAATGCTAATAGGGTGAGTAACCATCTTGAGAGTACATTTACATATAAATAATCCCATCACATCTCCCGGGGCCGTGTGGAAGTAGGTCATCTTCCTAAAGACAAGAAATGGGTGTGGTTCAACGCAAATCAGATGCATACACGTCCATAGGATTACTCGTGGATGTAAGCTAATTACAGAAAAGACTCAGACGGATTCCCGGCCAGATGTGCCCCGAGGTTACTATGTATGATGGGACAAGTGCAGAATTCATGTAAAGACTATGTAGACAGTGCTTAAAGACAAAGGGCGCTCTTAGCTAGCATTAGCAACAGTCTACTAGTTCTCCAGCGCGTGTCTCCTGGGTAACTGCTTACGGCACATTTTTGCCAACTACCGGTACTCTTTTCCGTTTCGTGAATATTACCATTTTCTACCCAACAGGGGATTTGGCTGAAGACTATGGTTTGTATGAGGAAATTACACTCGTCCTTTGTATATGGACATCAAACTTTTTTAGCTTAGCAAAGGGTATGATGGTATTGATCGATTCACTTTAGTCAATGTTTTTACAGGCTCTATTTGCGTGAAATCCACCGGGTGATGTTTATAGATGAACCTATGTAACACGTTAGGTTCATATTCCCAACACATCGTGTATGTTTTATTTACGTTTTTTTTTCTCACAGAAAAAAAAATCCCTGTAAATGGACTTGTGATGGAACTGTGGACGATACCCGAGTGTTTCAACAAATCGCAGTTTTATGCTCACACAACTGCAATCGTTTCGTCTCTAGTGAGGCTTACAGTGACCATTCTTTGATAACAAATTTCTGCGGTAGCAATAAATATTTAAAGACTAAATTATTTGGAATTTCAAAATTTCGACCTACTTACCTTGGCCAATTGGCTCTAATATGCCAAATAACCTAAATTATATAAAAGCATTAATATTTTATCACATTGTGATATTAGACCTGCACCTAAACTAAGGTGAACTGAGGAAACCTGGCACAGCCCGATTGAATCCCGGGCCGTAGGTGGCAAGGTTTGCCAGCAACCTGCGGATGGTCGTAGGTTTCCCTCGGGCTAGGCCAGGCCTCCTCTCTCCATAATGTTGACCGCTGTCGTATGAAATATTCTTCAGTAAGGCGTAAAATACCAAGAGTGAAAAAAATTAAATTGAATGATTTACGTGTTTTGGAGATAATAAATGTATATATTTATATCTATAGATGTCAGGATCAGCTTTCATAATGAACACGTAGACTAACGGAGGTTCACGAAATCCTGTTCAGTGGCAACGAGTTCATGGTAAAAATCTATACAGAACAAATGACTCGATGAACATAGATCTATGCATGGGAAGGCTACCCATGAGAAGCGTCTTCAGTGTCAAGCAGTCTGTGTGTCTATAGCAAAGTCAAACAGCTGATGGAAAAGTAGTTCAACTTCTATTAATCACCGTACGTGAAAAGGTAGGGCAAGGAAAAGGCAACTCATGAGAAACGCCTCCACTGTCAGCCAGTCTATGTTAAAGATCTATAGGTCAAACAGTCAGTGAGAAACGTGCATGCATTAGACATTACTTGTTCATGTGACATTATTTGTTCATTAAACATTATTGCGCGCAAAAATGAACCAGTCGTGAGATGCCAGGAAGAAGCAGTCGAAATTCTTGGCATGAACTACACATGGAGTCTGATAAAAACTAAGACATAACCGTCATGCGTTAACTACAGTCGTTCATATTTGTTCCATGTAGGTGTTAGAACAGACATGCTCATTTGTTTCCAGTGTGCAGTGAAGCAGAATTACATACACGCATGAGGATATAAAGCTAAGTCTAAATGATTGAGCGATTGCAGCTAGGCCTCATGCTGTGAGGGGAATGCAGTTAGCCGAACGATGTCAACAAGCACAGCGGTAATCGGATATCAGAAATAATATTAGAGGTCACAGTAACACCTGGATCGATTAAGCTAACACTTCCTCGATATACACATATTACTTCAAAACACACGTGCCTGTTCTTGAAAGCGCGGTCCTTCACCTTATTCTCTGCGGTGAACACCCCGGGCTATACTTTTCTGTTTCGAACCATTTTCCTTAGAAATGTTAATAATTAATGAATTAAATGAGCAATGTTTCATTCCAGCCTGTCGCATAAACAATAGTTCAAAGCAAACGCCATGTTGCCTATACATGAATATTCTGTTTATTCGCGAAGCGACATGAATATTTATAGTGTACGGAGGTGGAGCAAATAACAATTTTTCCTTTGTCCTCATGTTTTTTTTATGACGTAAAAGTAAGAAGAAGATGGTATGGTTCGAATGTTTCTATGCGTATGCAAGGATTTTTTTCTCCATTACTAAAGTCGTGTACTTTAACGGCAAATATACTTTGGGGGATACCTTTAAGTGCTGCTCAAAGGTTGTGATGTCAGAATTGTTTAAATCTTTCGCTTTTCCACAAATAGGTGATAAGCCGTGAACAATCGTGAAGATCATAGCTGTCTTCCAGAACCACAGATTATTCGTAGATACGAATTAACAGGGAGTCCACAAATTTATAAGACCACACTCAGAACCAAAATTTCTTACAAAAGATTCACGACTAAGGAAACTTTAGAGTAAAAACTTGCTGTTACCGCTTCTGGGAAAGACTTCGTCCCGCCTAAGGCATATTTATCTCTGTGTTTTAAACCCTTTCTTCTGCATGCAGACTGAAGCCTTTTAGTTGATCTCCCTACGTGAATTTTATTCCATCGATAGGCTGTTAAGACTGATGGCGTCTTAAGGAACAGATGACAGGAAAGCATATCTCGACCCTGACGTATTACTAAGGTCCATGTAACTGGCAATTACCCCAGCATGCATACGTTCACTTAATCCTGATTGACTATCTTGTGTTGTGAATAGGTATGCTGGCTTAACGAGGATTCCAGATCGGCCTGTCCCGCTGGCTAAATGTCTCCCAGGAACGCAAGGATCAACAGTGACCTCCTGGACAAACTGTGGAATCTAGCCCGAGAACACAGGCCAAATTCCAGGATGACGCGTCCGGGCAAAACAGAAGCTGGAGAGAACATGGCCATTATCTTAATGACTCAGCCATTCCATCGCTCGATTCTCAAATCCTTTGCCTCTATCGTTAATTATAGGCGTTTGCAAAGATAAAAAAGGGTATCCAAGCGACTTCAGCCAAAAAGCAGGATTATGTCCAAAATCTGCTGATAGAGTGGTCCCATTTGACAACAAATCGTGCCTGTCAAAATCTATCTTTCTGTTGAAGTAAAGACAAACGAAATGCACGTTCGCTTTTTGTGAATTTATGGAGAAAAATCCTCACGTCAAGATTATATACACTACACTATCTGATATCATAATCCATGTCTTATAAAAGACAAGATCGTATAGGAGACCAGTGTCACACTGTATTCGATATCAATCCTTCATTACAACGGCAAAGCAAGATTCTGGAACAGTGCAAACTTCACTTTACCTGTTTCTCACCGGAGAGCAAATTGATTAGTGGGGGTTTATATAACATTGGGAATAATAGGTGAAGTATGACTATTTGAGACTGACGTGGGGTCAATGAAACACATGGCACGGCGACAGCTAACAATCACATGACACAATGCATTCTGCTCATAGTTGTCAATACCATTGTCTTTCAGATATTGTGCTACGCGAATCTTATTACCACAGCATGTCCGTTTTATGGTTGTATTGACTCCTTTTGATGAAACAGTGTTAAGGTACCTCGCTAGTAAATAGTGTTCGGTCTGATTGTTTCGAATAAAATAACCTTTAAGATCGGAGAGTCAAGGGGAAAACAGCATAGAGTTAGCGTGGTTACAAGACACCACCTTCACTAATTTGGAAATCAAATGCCTGCCCTCAGTCTTGTAATTTTTAGGACAGATCTAAGTACTGTTGAAATCCGAAATTACATTTTCTCCCATTTTCTTCGGAAACCTAGGATATGCGCTAACCATGTGAGAAAGGAGAAACTGTTCATACCTGTTACAATTGTCACATGTGTATCGGATACCGATTTGAGTAGACCTGATGTCCCCGGTGAAGAAACACGTTGACAGCACTGCAATGGCCGAGTGGTTCCGGACTGGCTCGAGTTGGCACATGCTAGTGACTGTAAAAGTGCTTAGCACTCACCGTAAGTCAAAAGGCCAAGTGCTGGACTGGGTGTGCGTTCGGGCAGTTGAGAGGAGGGGGCGTGGGGGGAGTCGTGTCTTGTGTCTTCAACGCAGGATTCCACTGAGTCAACCTCCAAAAATATCAACTTGCAGGCCATCCTAATACAGGGAGACACTGTTATAACATGACAGAAATGATACTGACAGGGAATTTAAAAAACAACCCACAAAGACAGAGAAAAGCAGGAGATCGTTTGGTGGAGAGAGGAACAATCTCCACTGTATATGTTAATAAATTCGCCTCTTGGAGGCTTTGTGGGATGCTTTGACGTTTTGAGATAGACACCGTGAAAAGATTACAATGAATTCGATGTATATCTTACACTAGAACAGTATTCGTGTGATAGTCAAGACCATTCGGGATATGACAAAATTACATATTTATATATTTGACCAATGCTTTCTTCGGGATCCTATAATATAGTACTAATATGACAGGGGTACGTTTTATGAACAGAACAGTTAAAAGAACGGGGCAGTTAATGTATGCTGAAGGCAATTTACTTGCGACGGTTCAGGCATCAAATATTGAAACATTAGTAGCTGTCAAAATCCACATGCACTGTCGATCAATGATATCAGTTATTTTAATTTGCAGACGACGTACATTGAGATGACCGGAAAGCAAATATAGTAGAAACTTAAACTATTGCCAGAAGAATTAGATATAGAAGAAAAAAATATGCGGGATGTGTCTGCTGTGTGACAACAGTCTGGCTTCACATCTCAGTTTTCACCTCCGGAATTGTCATATGAAGGTATTTCAAATGCTCCAAAATGTATTTTTCGAATAAAAAGTTGGGAAATGTGCTTTTGTTTTTGCTTTTGTAAGTAAATGTTCGAAATGTTTTGGCCACCGCAGCCACTGTAAGGATAAAATCGTTAGATCTGAATCATTCCATTAATCCCATCCTTTCTCATTCATTTCAAACGCATTAAAGATGAACTGGTTCTGGCACAGACCTGCGCAGTTGTCTGTATTTACAGAGTAACGCCAATAAAGTTAAATGTCACTTTGGATCAGCCAATAAAGGTTAATTCTTCTCTGGGTATAACCGTAGCACTTCCTTCGCCAAACTGTTTTATTTGGGTTGCATTTCCGGTGGACTTTTGCCAGGCTAATACAATTTTATAGGTTTCAAAGCGCACATTTGTAGGAAATTGCGTCCCAGAATCGACATCCTGGTGATATCGGTTCCTGGGCAGGTCTCTAACATCGAGAAGCGTATTTCTACTTGGTTAGGACTAAATTAGATGCTATCTAGTGACCTAGGAGCAGGATACAACAGGCTATACACATGCACCATTGGATGAACAAAGCTTTCCTTTAAACACGCACAAATGACTGGTCAGCACTAGTCAAGGCCGTTTTTTCCTCATGTTTAAAATTCCCTTAATTTTACTTGGACTAAAAATCATGTTGGGCAATAAATTATTCGAGATAAAATGAATCAAATATTGGAAGAACAAAACCCCAGTGACACGCCATAGATTTGTTAACGTGATATAGGCTATGCTAAGGGTTAATTTAATTAACCCTCGAAACTACTCTAACGGAGATTATTGTCAGGTGCCTCCATCTGTGTTCCCCTTCAGGCTAATATCCGCTCCGATTTCACAACGGTCGCCTTTCGGAGACTCATACCTCTACCTGAGAAAAGTTACAAATCCGATATATCTCACAGTCGAGTGTTTGATCTCTTAGGACGATGGCCACATCCAAATTAAGTCTTTTCCTGGCATTAGGTTTTGTCTGAAAGCATACCTTCCGAAGAGTGTTTAAGGTCTTGGAGGAGAATGATCTCTGGTGGATGAATAAGTCAGACAGCAGGGTAGTGGGAGTTTAAATATTGTTTCAGTAAACAAGGGCGGTGAATTAAGTCTGATACAAAGTATGAAGACGGTTTGGTAACGCTCTCGACCCAAAGTCCTGCTTCAGAGGAGCGTAACAACTGGCGAACACTGTTTGTTCATCCTCATCTCCCTGATGTTGCGACGATTGACGCTTAAGGCCCTCAGGGTCAGTGTACGGACGTATACTCTTGTAGACAGGGGCAACTTGGGTGCATGTATCATCACACACCGCTGGTATCATTCGAATGAACCTAATAAATGGCTTCCTAAAAAATTCCTACTTTAAAAAAAAAACAACAAAAAAGCAAACAACAAAAAATCGAACTCATTACATAATACTGACCTCGAGATATTCTCTCACCGAACACGTTCTTGTTAAAAATTGACTTGCAAGGCGGAAATTGCACCTCTCCCGGTCAATATACGGCCTCTACAACTTCACTTTGCGGCCAATAACGGTGGGTAATACCTGTGTTGTCTAGCAAACCCGCGGCACAAGCAACGCCGCCATGCCCTATGGGAAATGTGGGAATGTCATTTGGAGATCCTTTCTGATCAATGGCTGACCCAGTGTCAATTACGTACACCCACAGCAGTAATTAATCCTGTAGGAGCACAGCCTATAATGCTTGTATTTCCGAACGTAAATCGGGGCTGGTATGTGCCACACTGAGGTGTGCACAACGTTTACACATTGGATGGGGAATGATATCTGGCTTTACGAAACCACGTATGCATGTTTCCTAAAGACCCTAGATCTAGCACATACATACAAAACAAACCATTTTGACAGATTGAAAAAGGAGCCGGTATATGTTTCTTGTAATATAATTTAAATATAGTTTGAGATAACGAAACGACAAACAAATCAGCTCACAAAATGTTAAAATACCTTAGTTTCAAACGTGAAGCGCAAAAACACATAGCTGTGATCAGAGATTAGATAGCGTCCTTGTATTCTGTGTCGTGTGTTGTGCATTTATCACAGCATGCTGATTACCAAATGCCACTGATCGCTGGCAGCCTGGGTCACTTATTGAGTTTCCTGTAGAATAATTTGATCCTGCATCCCATAAAATAGTGGGGATAAAAATGGTGAGAAGGATCCAGTTACGACCGTTGTCTGGATGTTAGAAATGATCGTTGACCCGAACTGTCGGTTCGCTCAATAAAACGTGAATATGGATGAGAGAAAATGTATAGGGCTACATCTGAGTGTAAGTGAAAAAAAAAACAATGCGCATCTGCAAAATTTGTAGACTAATTGCCTGAAGACAAAGCCAAAAATCATGGCCTGGTAGACGTGGTAAAAAGGATTTTCATCATATCATAAGGTAGAAGAAGGAATACATCATACACCGAACAAGGTAACTAGAATGTAGATGAGCATGAAAATCTGGCCCGGTTAAGAATCTGCGCAGGTTTCACGAGAAGCATCATACACCGAACAAGGTAACTAGAATGTAGATGAGCATGGAAATCTGGACGGGTTAAGAATCTGCGCAGGTTTCACGAGAAGCATCATACACCGAACAAGGTAACTAGAATGTAGATGAGCATGAAAATCTGACCCGGTTAAGAATCTGTGCAGGCTTCAGGAGAAGCATTTGCCGATTTATTTTTCTATAAATGCTTACTAAATTGACATTTTATTTCCACGACTGCTTCTCAAAAAAGCACAAATAATAGAGAGTGTGCTAAGTCATTCAAGAGCCTGTTGGAAGAGATATCTAATCAGGAGATAACATAAAAAGGGAGAGGTATGCATAAGACTGACCCAAACTTGGCGTGATAATCGTTACAGCACACAAGTTGAGAATTTAAATTCAAGCGGATACATTACACCCGTCAGTTTACAGCGAAAGGACAAATTAACATATAACTCAATTTGTGACTGGCAAATGCATGTTTTTTTTGTCTTGTTAAAGTGCCTATAGCTTTAGATCAGTATTAATTTGTCCTTGGATACAAGAAGCCTTGTACAGCTGTGTTTCCTTGATTTCGGCATTTTCACAACAAACAGCTGATTTGCAAAGATATACTACTTAGCAAGTAAAGTAACAGAATAAATAAAATCAATACAATCTAAAGGTCAAAAGATTGTGACTTGAACTTGAAATATTTCATGAACCCATCAAGATAGCGAATCGGTATCATGTTACACATCGACAAGGAGCTCGAGGTTAGCCTCTCGAATAGCTTCGGACGAAAATACTTATGAAATTTAATTAAAAACATAAATTAATACAGAAATACAGTACATAAGGTAAGTGTAATACATAACACAACTAGGAATACTAACTAAATGTCGAATCAATGTTATAAAACAAAAATGTCATAGGCCTTGGACTGCAATGTAATGGCCTGTTATAAAGGATTTTATATGACCATATTCTACGAACTTTAATCCGATTAAGGGTCCATTAGAAAATGACATCCTGGAATCAGATTGAACTTCTATTTTATTACATGGAATTGACGAAACGTTACTTTTTTCTGGCTCGCAACGTTGACCTGATATTTGATATTTATTTGTCTCGGGTATCACGAAAATGGTTGTCGCGTGGAAACATTCAATTTGTTGCAAAAACACTTTCCTTTTGATATCAACGAACTGCTGGTCTCGATGTAAGCCTTGACCGAGATGCACAGACAGAGAAGTGCTAGAGCACCACGCCTTCATGCTATGGAGCACACACAAGAACTACGGAGTATTATTAGCGTCATTAATAAAACAATTTAATTGTCTTAAAATGCGGATGATGAATGACTTGCCAGATCAGTGGTGGACTCCAAAGTTCTGTCAATCTGCAAGACTATAAATCCCTGTCCTGGAGCCGAAGCTCGTTAATGATTGGACACTTTCTCCATTCGCACGCAATATTTACACATGGCAGATCTGGTCAGCGAGCAACCCAAGTAAATTATTGAGGCAGTTGTTTCTTTTTCAGAATTAATGTTCTTCTGAGTGATACCTTTAGAGATCCGTGTTACTGGGGCTTAGAGACATATTTATCAGTTTTGGACAAGACGTCCTTGAGATGAAAGACGTGGTTCTTGGTGCTATCTATTAAACGTTGCGTAAACACGACTGTCTAGCCGACGTCCCGGGTTGTCACTGGACCATCCCGATAAAGCCAACAGCGACGTCAAGACAAGACGACAGAACCATAAACTAACCCGAAAACCTGATCGCCATTAATCCCTGGACAGGAAACCGCTTCATTTACAGTTCTCAACTCAATTACTTTAACCTGTCGCTCCGATTAAAAACTACCAATGCTTTAAAACGCGCCATCGGATGATCTTTAAACCCCATCTATTCTCAGCGTTATCGACTCGATTGGGCTGTTAAATGAAACCACCGCAACATAACACAAATATGGTCGCAAGGATCAATGTGTGTCCGGCATCATCTGTATAGTGTAATCAACAAATCGCTCGTCTGTTTCCAAAACAACTGTTATCGACAGTAAATTCCGAGCCGCGCCAGTTAAAGAAGAGCTATGGGGTAAAACGGATCCAATTAACTGACAGAATGGGTTTGAAAACAATGTCAAATGACTTCGCTTACCTACAAGCTGGACTATGTACAACCATATCCTGGGAACAAACTATCAAATACATCTGGAACAGTTACAGTTAATTTACTGACTCGTCCAGATTATATCAATCTTTGATAATGGGACAAGATGTCGTGTTGGCTGTGTGAGGGCCTATACCCCGAACACTAGGTATTCACGAACCCGCCTGCTTAGCATAACATTAACAACCGTCCACATGTACACGCTATGGTGAATGAGGCCATTATTGTTGAACACCAGGAAGTGAGACAAGAATCTCAAAATTGTCCTAGCCACTTATCAATAACATAACCATTTGTGTTAAATAAATAAAGTAAAATCTAAAGCAAACAGAGACCACATTTTTAACGCCCGAAATTCATCTGCGGGCATCGCGTCGTTTTCATAGGACCACAGCACCATGTCCTACTGAGATAACCTATCTGTTCCCCAGAACAACTGGAGATCACGGCAAGAGTTGGCTAAACGCTAATTTGTTATATTGGGATCTCCTAAAACATTTGATTAAACACAGGTCTAGTAACATCGATTTGGCCGACGAAAATTCACGGATAAATAAGCCTTTAAAGTGTGGAACACTACATGCCGCTGGTTTTTGAGTATATAAATGTATAAGGAGAAGGTTTGTGTGGGTGACTTAAAGTTAGAGGAGGCCTCCATGGTTCAGTCGGTCAGCGCGCTAGCGCAGCGTAATGATCCAGAAGCCTCTCACCAATGCGGTGGCTGTGAGTTCAAACCCAGCTCATACTGGCTTTCTCTCCGGCCGTACGTGGGAAGGTCTGCCAGCAACCTGCGGATGGTCGTGGGTTTCTCTCGGGCTCTGCCCGGTTTCTTCCCACCATAATGCTGGCTACCGTCGTATAAGTGAAAAATTCTTGAGTACGGCGTAAAACACCAGTCAAGTAAATAAACAAATTTAAAGTTAGGATGCAAAAATACAAGTGACACAACTGATGAGTTCACGAACGTAGCACGGGGTTAAGTACAGCAGATACTTAGTGCGATTATTTGCTTTTGTCACTGATGTTTAATTGCACACCCTGTATTCGGCCCAGCGGTTATTTCCCATACGAATCAATGTCATTCTCCGGGTGCCAATAGTTAAGAGTTTCGGTAAAATCTAATCATTAATGATATGTATCATTTTTTTTTTTTGGCTTCAACAAGATTTGCTTCAAAATAAGTATTCTGCAGGACAGCCATGAAAAACCAATTATCCATAGTTTATACACAATATTGAATTCGTTGTACGTCCCAAGGTTTCGGAGATTATACTGAAAACCCTGTAAATATTTTTGTTTTTTAGAAAAGGATTTTCCGTTTATAAAACAACCGTATAAAAAGACAGTACGGGCGGACAATGGGCACATTGCCAGGCCAGACAGAGCAGTGAAATTCACACATGGAACTTCTCTCCTGTATGCTTAATTAAATCGAAAAGAGAAAGCATTTTGTCTGAACTCAGGAAATGTGGCAAACTTCGGTAAAAAAGAATTTGTTTTAAAAGGCATCTTTAGAACCTTCCCGCTTCCCTAATCGTATATTCTATGGACATGATGTGATTTACTAAGCGTTATAATTGAATCATACGCGTATTTCGATGTCTTTTCACGTACAGCGTTATATGAAAGATGGGATTATCTAAATGACCTCATGTAATACATTTAACCAGTATTCTCACTTTTTTATACATTTTATTTTACTGTTTGAATATGCGGTGTTTATATATTTTTACTTTTCAGATTAAAACTAGGAGCCAAGTTTATCTCAGAACTCTGTAATGTTGAATAACAGCGTCAGTGTAGACTGGTTTTTCATAAGCTTCATTATCGGGAGAGCACGTTTGGGTTGATGACTTATATGTCAATGTCGGTTTTTACTCCTAGATTCATATCAGTGTGAAAAGTGAAATAGAAGATTCCGTTGTTCTACAAGTTATGCGTTTGCTTTCCTTTACACTGAGTTTAGAATAAACTGACTTCTTCGAAGTTCCGGAGTTACTAATAAGATGCTGTTGTTGTGAACAACCGCTTTTTATCCTTCTAAGCACAACAGAGACAAGTTTCACGGCGGAAATGGTCAAATGTGCATAGATTCTGACATGCGACTTCCGCTTATCTATGAAGCCTTAGCTTTAGTGCCGTTTCAGGATTAGAACCCAATCTCATTTGTCAAGGGATAATCGACGGTGCCAAGTGTGACACTTTAGCTGACTTTGGTTCCCTAAAAATTGCTAGCCTTAAGTGGACACTTCAGAGAAAAGTATTCGCTTGGAAAACCTTACGTTACCAACAGGGTGACGTTAAACTTTTATTTTCATAATAGCTTAGATACTTGCTTAGAAAATGATATTTTATTGGATGCCTTACCCGCAGTTACCACTGGCATCCACCATGTCAACGGTGTTGGTTCATGCCTAACCCGCAGTTACCAATGGCACCCACCATGTTAACGGAGTAGATTCATGCCTAATTCGCAGTTACCACTGGCACAAACCATGTTAACGGAGTAGATTCATGCCTATCCCGCAGTTACCAATGACACCCACGATCTTAACAGTGTTAGTTCATGCCTAACCCACAGTTACCACTGGCACCCACCCCGTTAACGGTGTTTGTTCATGCCTAGCCCGCAGTTACAACTGGCACCCACCATGTTAACGGTGTTGGTTCATCGCTAGCCCGCAGTTTACCACTGGCACCCACGATCTTAACAGTATTGGTTCATGCCTAACCCACAGTTACCACTGGCACCCACCATGTTAACGTTGTTGGTTCACTCCCATTGCAATTACTGAATAGTTAATGTTTAATCGGTGGAAAACAAACACAGTATAGCGAATAAACACTGAATAACGGACCCTTACCTTTAGCAGCTCTGAGGAGACCAGAAATCTTCCAGTCCTCGCTAACTATTCCACAAATTCTATCTGGTCGGTGAAACAAGGCCGATTACTTAACAGTCACGGACACAGTTAAGGAGATTTGGTCAACACTGCTGTGCTCCCCGGCGGAATTAAATAGGCCCATATTACGAGGGACTGTATAATACAGTCCCTCGTTAATACAGAGTTATTAAAGGTTGAGGATTTCTGCATACTAACATGTCGGTCGATTGGAGAAAGTCATTGTTCTCTCCCGTTTCGGTCACGACATGCTGTTTGCATTGATCTCACGACAGACGACGACTGATCACATCTCCATCTGACGTACACGGGCGAAGTATTGTCATTAGCGGCCACCAAGCGAACTCGCGTTGAATAAGATCGTATGCGCTATTTGCAGAGGGACGGCTAACACGCTACAAGCCCTTCAGCTGTTAGTGGTGTATCTGAAATTGTCATTAAATACACATAGTTATATTCCATAGTATCCTACAACAGAATGACACACACTAATGTGACATTTGACATATAAGTTCAGAACATATAATGAGCAAATCTACTTTTCGGTACAGCCCATGTAGGCTGGTTGGCTTAAATTTAAAACCTTAGCAACGACTTCCGGCGGGTTCGAATCTGGGTATCATCGATTTTGGTTTTTTGGGTTTTTGTTGTTTCTCATAAATTCTGCAGCTTACCCATGCAAATCATGAGAAAATAAATGAATTTGGAGCATCCAAAACATTATCAGCCACACACATTATCAACACCGTTCAGGGATATGCGTTCATTACATTTGACCGGAAAGAACTCACACAGCATAGAGAATCGTGCTGGTGGCCAGGTGTTTACAATGTCATCTACCACGCGAAAGGTACGGGGTTCAGTCTGCAAAAGATTTTCAATCTGCAAGACACTAGCAATGAGCTGGCTTTACCGTTGTACTAGCCTGTATTAACAGAAAAATAACATGCAAAAGATTTGCCAGACGAAAGTTTGCATTGCCAGCCGTTTTTAGGCATCGATCGGAATAAATATGCTATTAGCGAAAATGCATGCCAAGACCATTCATTGGAAGCCGGATATAGGGATACATCTCAGGAAGACTGCAAACAGATCGCTGTGAATTTACGTTAGTAATATATGTGATATTAATAATTGATGAAATAAATGCTGCATCTCCATGATGCTCTGTCCTGACAATGACGTTTACATTATTAATAGGTGAAAATTACAACACGAGTCCACGTAGACTGTATTATAAAGTTTACAACATAGACGAAAGATATCTCAAGGCAAACCTTCACCCCAAGATGGCCGGTGAATTATATTAAGTATATTAAGTTCATGTTCATGAAAACGTTTTCTTCGCAATTGCGTTGTAACTCGTCACGATGATTCTACTTACAAAAATTATACACCTTTGTAAAAACTTTCTTTTCTTCAGAATATCACGAATAAACGCAACAAAAACATGTGAATCATACTGGGTTCTGTGCTGTTTTGGGAAGGATTGACCCCTCGGTGTTATATCGACAGCCTCGCCTTTCAAAACATTTGTCTTTGACATGTTTCATGCCTTCTTGTCACCTTGTTGTTGGCAAAGATTTCCAAATTGAATTTAAAGTTCTTATTGAAAGGATCGGTGGTATTTTTAAATAAATGTGCGTGTATTTGACACTGGCGTTGAAAGCTACAGAACTGAAAATCTGGAGACCGCACAGGTCAAGGGACAAAAGCTGTCAGAACTCGTCTGACAGGGTTACAAAATATTGAACGAAAGCTCACTTTGTCTGAGTGTATGGGGGGATTTAGCTTTTTCTTCAGATTCGGTAAAATTCTCTTTTTTGGTGCTTGATCAGCGCTTGTGTAGATCTCGCCGAGCAAAACTTCTTCCATTTAAAAATTAAGATAAGGACAGACACACGTAACACATGATGTGATGCGCGTCTCAAACGATCATAGATTTTTTCTAACAGGATTACACACAAATACAGCAAGACTACACGTAAATCACACATCACACATATATACACATAACAAAAAAACAAGTTTTTATAAAATGAATATAAATATAAATATCATATAAATGAGAGGATTAATGCAAATTTCATTATATCAGGCATTAATGAGGGAGTTATAAATCTTACATTGCCAGATATACACGACAGGATTGCACGAAAATTTTACAATACCAGGTATAAATGGCAAGATTACAGTAAATCTCAAATACACAGGACAAGATAAAACTTAAATATCACACAGTCCGACAAAAATAACAGGACTACACTAAACCTCAAATATACACGACAAGATAAAACTTAAGTATCACAAGATCGACAGGATGGCAGGATAACGCTAAAGTTTAAATATACACTACAGGATAAAACTTAAGTATCATAAGTTCCGACATAAATGACAAGATTCCAGTCAAATCTCACAATGCAAGACAGCACTTCAAACACGCTGTGGCTTACCAGCTTACTGAAGACATCACCCACAGAGTCATGGCCAGGATCGGAACGACTACCGCAGAAAGAGTATAACGACAGTGTCATAGTTGGCACATGAAATGGTCACACACAACTGGTGATATCCGGAATCTTGTCAGTTTACCTGAGTTAGGGTTTTATTCTAACTGCTTCAAATAAATGTTTAAAAAATAACAAGTATCTGCCCCCTAGCGCCCTAGCTTCTAGAGATTTAGGTTAAAAATGCCGTGATTTGAATTTAAATTGATCTAGAGTTGCTTCAATTGATGTGTTGTAATTACAGACGAACGCCTCAAAGGACCAGAAACACATTTTACAGGACCAAATACATTTAGCAGAATAATGAACACATTTTACAGGACCACTGTCACATTTTAAAGGACAACAAGTCCATTTTATAGGCAGAAAGCCAAATTTAACAGAATTACAATCACATATTTGATGAGGAGACATAAAGTTCTTAGCGTTAAACACTCTCCAGTCAGAAATAAAGAACAGGAAGTTAGAACACAACGTGGCAGAAAAAAATATTGCAGTTGGTATGTCGAGGGTTGGGGCTTTTCATATACAAAACATTTCACTAGGTCAATTCCAACATCATATGTAATGAATGGTATAATATCTTCAGCTATCAGAAATATACGGTTAAGACGCTGGGATGGCATAGGTGTTATCCTATTTATTAGCCTAAATTATTCTGTTGGGGGTGACTCGTTTCAAACAGAATCGCTGCAACCTCAAATAGTTTTTCTGCTACGTGCCAAATTAGCCGCAAACCGAGAGCTCTTTAAAGTGGTTTTTCCCTTGTTTATAAACCAATGGGAGAGTCGACCACAATTGATTGAAGTATTCCTCATCGCGTATAACCGTCGGAGCCATCAAGTGACCACGCGATCTTGTTTGTCGTCTTTCTTCGCTGTTTGTTTAGTCAGATAACATCTGTTTATCTGAATAAACATAAATCAGCCACTGACAGATTCAACATGAAACAAGCCAGTTGCCGGGATGATGTCAAAATGTTAACCACCGTTCATTTACAACAAGTGATGTACAAGTCTAATCGCTTAAGGGTAAAATGCCTCCCGGGTGAGACTTCCTGGAATAAAATACATAACTCATAACCCAGAAGTCAGGACTACTCACAGGGCCCTGCACTACACACAAGTCCGACCCAAAGTCTGAGCTAAGAGGAAAGTTTCTAGGAAGCTAATGAAGAAAATGGCTGTCTGAGGATGCACACAGGTATAATGTTACATGCATGTCAGAAGTCTTACTTTGCTCTCTGGTGTAGCGGGGCGGAGTTTATTCGGGATGTGAAATGACACCAATAACGGTCGTTTATACCAATAAACAAATATACAGCAATACAATAACACATGGTAAAGCGATATACATTTTGTCGGACGATGCAGTATCAAGAAGTTACTGGGTGAAAAGGAACATATGTTGAAAACAGAAAGCACGAAAAGACCGCACACAGTATGCAGGGGTGAGGTCATTTTAACAGCAATGACGGAGGTGCAACAGCCTGTCGGCATATAGCTCACCACCCCACTACCCCCATTCCGTTTATCCCCACCACCCGGAGCCTCGCACATGGCGCCATATTGCTTTTGTGATGAATGCTATTTGCTCGTAGTCTTGGCTTTAACTCGAACAGTTTTCTGCGTGCTAGTTAACGCCCTTTTTCTGATTCCTTAGCGTCTGCATTTCCTCTCCACAGTTTCTTCAACTCATGTGTATTTATATTCTACTTAAAGCAGACTGAATACTACACGTGTGTGCGCTCTTGGTCTGGTTCCTGTGAGGCTAAGTGGATGTATCCAGCACAAGTGTACCCTCGCTCAATCATCCTGACATCGGTATGCTGGCCAAAGCACCACATCATAATTACCTATCAACACTTCACAGCTCTATTACGCACTGCTATGTCTTATCTGCAAAGGGGAGTATAATATTGTCCATGAAGTGTATTGTGAATCAGGGCAGAGAGACTTGACTTTGCCATTTTACAGCATGAAATTTCTGAGAGGCGAAATCTTCGTTTTGAGTGATATTTGCCTGTTGCCTGATAGGCCCACGTTAGCCGGTTCGATTCGGAGCTGAGAAGCTCGTGCTGGGCCCCTCATTACAATATCACACTGCATTTTCAGTTTCGGACTTTACTGTCACTGGTGAGGTGCTAAAAAGCCAAGAGATTTGGTGGGCATTTGATTTACCTTGTGTGGGGCCTCCGTGGTATACTGGTTAGCGCCCTAGCACAGTGCATTGATCCATGAACCTCGCACCAATGTGGTAGCTGTGAGTTCAAATCGAGCTCATGCTGGCTTCCTCAGCCTCCGTACATGGGACGGTCATGGGTTTCTCCCGGGCACTGCTCGGTTTGCTGTCACCATAATGCTGGTCGCCGTCGTATAAGGAAAATATTCTTCAGTATAGTGTAGAACACTGATCAACTAAACAAAAATATACATTTACCTCGCTTTAGTCTGCGTTAGGACCACACCTTGTACACACAACAGATTGCGAAAATTCTCAATACGGCACTAGCAGTTAGACAGCATTTCAACTAGCCTTACATTACCGGATGTTCATGAATGAGCGAGGCTCTCACCTGTAACCGGACCTATTGTGCTCACCTGATTGTATTTGGTGATATTTTTTCGTTTGTAAATAACACTTGGATAATAATACGGGGATAACGGTGATGAAGATGAGAAAGGAATCCGGACATGGCTAATCCAGTTACCGGCCAACCGCCTAATCCACCCAAGGCTACAGGATCAACTCCAGCGACAAATACCTCATTCCCTCATTTCTGTACTTAACACCATTTTAGTAACTAGGTCAAAACTCTTTTGCTCATGGAGTTTTTAAGTACCTCATAGAGACGTCCTGCATTTCAGTGGAATCCATTTATAATATTAGACAAAAACCTACGTTCAAAATTGGAGCACAGATGTTTGCCTGTTTGAACAAAATGTATAACCGTTAGATCAATGGGTAAATGATTCGATATGAATAGAGCATGTTTTAAAGAGAGTATACAAGCACATTTGCTTCGTATCAAATTGGCTTCGTAGAAAATCAAATACAATATCCATTTATCATTGGTGTGATAAAATCCAACAGCCGCGGTTAATGGAAACTCGGGAGAGTGTCAGCAAACCGGATTTACGGCATGTCACCCGTATATCACGCAGGCTACTACATAACTTGGGGCGATCGAGGAGAGAGGCTTCATGCGATCGCTGGTCAACGGCTCGGTAAATCTACCGGCACAATGGACACGGACCAAGGCTGGAGAGTGAAGCCGACGTCCAGTTCGTTTCCGCCTTTCCGTGATTGCGTTAACAAGGTCATTAGGATGCCAATATCTTTTCTTGTATTGGTGGTCCACGATCAAGCTGTAAAACATGATTATCACCTTTCAGGCCTTCCATATAGATGACTGGGCCCGAAATGCCTCTGTGGGAATTCCTTCTATCTCAACAATACAATGATCTAAGTCTCAAAGTGTTGTACCATTCTTATCCCGGGGTTGTCAGCATGTTCCGAGACAGGTATAGAGCTCAGGGGCTACACAGAACAAGCAGGTTAATTAAATGTTGTTTTTCCAACATTAAGTAACTTAAGAATTGATTATTAAAGACTATCTGCCAGACAACCTTTTTTATCCTTTCATTTAGTGAGTGACCCATTGACGATCAATTTATTATTTCTGATAGACTGCATATTTTCCCTTTCAGCAGGAACTTGGTTTCTAATTACTTCATTTCTGCACTGCCTTTCTGATTTATAAGTACCTCATTTTCATGAATATGGATTAATTACTGATTTCTTTTCCAGACCTTTTCGTTGCGTATCTTGCCAGCCATGACTGTTAGCTTTTTCGGTTATAAGCAGAAGGTATCTTCCTCTCGCAAAGTGGTCCTAATGGCCATATATGCGTTACCTCAGTGTGAGCCATAAAGACTGTCCATTCCGTCATACATTACGAAGCTGCTGCCCAAGTCCCTATGCTGATGGCAGTCTACAAGAGACCAAAAGTGAATTTCTCCAGCGAGTTCTAAAGCTAACCCCGCCAGGGACTGAACATTGGCCACACGCTTACGAAAGGAACGTTATGGCTACAATTCTCTTTGCTCGAGGACTTTGTGCTAAGAGGCTCAGTGGATGAATGGGCAATACTTCTACCGACTGAAAAATAGACACCAATGATGCTGATTGGCTGCTGTAGAAATCGACTGAATTATTGATATTTATGCACTGAATCAGTAAACATGTCAAATGTCATTCGATATAATTGCCTATTTTTGTTACATCTTCAAGTTTGTGAAACACTGGATTAGGTCACAGCAAGAAACAAATCAGTTCATTCGCAAGTATTCACTGGTCACGCTACACAATGCAAATTCGAC
The DNA here is from genome assembly GCA_016165875.1 of Acanthopleura granulata. Taxonomy (NCBI): domain Eukaryota; kingdom Metazoa; phylum Mollusca; class Polyplacophora; order Chitonida; family Chitonidae; genus Acanthopleura; species Acanthopleura granulata. The sequence continues at coordinate 46,794,718 of JABBOT010000080.1, read as the reverse complement.
CGCGCAAACAATAAACAAAGCCCTAGAAGGAAGAAATCTGAACATAGCAACACCAAGTCTTCACGAGGAAGAGTAACGGCCCATCCCACAAAGCACGTTGACTTTAGTTCAAAAAGTTTAAAACTCGTCTTACAGGACAAGGCCCTGGACAGCTCCTTAGACATCATGTTAGAAAGTTAGCCATGTTTCGGCACTCTTCTAACATTTTCGTAAAATCATGGGGAAAATGGCAACAAGCTGCACGGTTTTTTCGCTGTAAAATATCGGTCGTAATGGCTGTGATATCATCGTGTGAAATAATATGCGAATCTCAAACAGATCTCGCGTTTCTCCTATTTACGGATGCTTTACCAAATCGACTAAATCGACTGTAGCTGTAAAACAATCGTAGAAATACCGGTGTAAAAACACAAACTTTTCTATCAGTGTGGCGAAGTCCAATGTATTTTATCTGACTCTTTCCTAAATGACCAAAATATATACCACAAATGTATAAGATTGTTGTAAGTTAGTCATAAGATCAGGTTAATTCGATTTCAATTTTCGCACTCCACCAAGCTGGCTTGACTTCGTTGTTATTCTGTGAACTTACGGGAGTGTTTGCCGAATGGTTTGAGCGGGCTATGCACAGGGGTGACGTCATCAGACAATACGTCTCTTGGTGCATATGGATGTCATGGAATATTGCTAACCTCAATAGTTACACATATACCTGAGGTCAGGAAAACTTTTTCCATCCTTTAACTAGCCGGTTTGCCAAAGTCATCAATCCCTCTAGATTTCTGATCAAACTACAGCATGAAAGCACGGGAGCCATTGTTTTGTGTAGCATACAAGAGCATTTCAGAGTGACTAGTCTAATCTGGTATGGCTATTCGATTCATTGATCAGCATAGTGATTCACTGAATCATTGATTTTATTTCGTTTTGTGCACGCTCGCATTCATAGGCGTCATTATGCGACAGGTGACAGGTCGACCAAGCCTTAATTGTCCCTTATACTTGCCTATACTCACTTTTTTCTTCCTTACTCAAGTCTATATAGTTCATTGAAATACTTTTGGTTTCAAAACCTTTACGTATAGAAATATTATGACACCATGTAATGGCTGAAATATGCGCATATGGCCTTTTGTAGATTAATCAATTTACCTTAGCGCGCAAAAGATTTTCAGGAAGATTTGAATTTGAATCCTGTGAGCTCAAACCGCTCTCTTCTCTATGTGTTCTTTTGTAAGTATTGCAATGTCTCTTTACAGCACAGAAAGGAAACGTTTCTCAGAGCATATTTAGTGTGATACCCAGGTGCAAGAACTATACTAATGATCGATTCGTTTTTACCGTCCTTCTTATTCCGACTTGGATAATTGACATTTTTCCTTACATTTACTTTGTTCCTATAGTAACTGTCGGCACAAACATGCACTAATTCTGAATGATGTGTATGTCAGCTTGGCGAGGTGTCAAAACCAGATAGCTGGATGTGAACTGAAACTCAAAGTATAACCCCGAGAGATATGATAGTACAGCAGATATGTAATTAAATTGTGGCTTTCATGACAGAATCATGAAACTTGGCACACAGTTGGAATATACCTCAAGTTACATTTTTGGACGCAGTGCCATTCTGAAGGTATAAAAACACAAAAATTTTTTCTTACTATTTACGTTGTAATTTCACAAAGAACACCCACCTGAAACTGTATTCCCTAATTTTTGTTGGCCCAAATGACACATACTGTCAAATAACCAGATACCTGGCCTACAACATATCCAAATATCATTACGGGTTGACCACCATTTCTCAAAATAAATCAGCTGGAATACAGGTACCATCGTTCTATCGCCATAGAAACAGCTTGTAGTGACTTTTTTCAATTATTATTTGTCATAGTTTATACCTGCAAAATTACCTGGCGGTACCTCAACACACTTCACAGGTACAATCAATCCCTACCCGTTCCTACTGTTTTCTGTGCGCCTGAATCTTGGGTACAAAATCGAATTAGTGTTTCTATACCTATATAGTATGGCCAAAGTATTCCCACTGTATTCCTCACCTGTTCTAAGTACCTAACACTGATATCAAAGTTCAGCAGGGCATAGAAAGGGAACAGTGCATGAAAACCTTGGTCTGGCCAACCTGGCAGCTGTCATCTACAAATCGCTGATTTGACGCAAGGCTGTTCTCTTGTATTTCTCTGCCTCTCTCTTTAAAAAATTCACGCCACTGAAAAAAGTTCTGGTGTTTATGGATGTCTGGCCCTTTGTGGTCTTAAAGAGCGATAGCATGTCTGCGTGTTATCTAATAGGTTGCACGTATGTGGAGCTTTCAATTGTCACACTACACCCCACCCCTCTACATAAGATTATCGGTTTTAGCCATCTTCATTGGTGGTAGCTTTATTGGGGAAATATTTTCTTACCGAGGCCCCAAGCAATTGCAGCATGTATTGACATGTTGACATATCATTTAACACACACTTAATAAAGTCACTACCTGCCTGCTAAAATGACACAATGGTAACCGCGTCTAAAAATTTACTATATAACGCGACAAGACAAACAACAGACCTGCAGACTGTAGGTACAACAACACCATACATACAGCCTGGAACCGGGTAAACCTCATCCCACCCAGCGTGTGTACGCTGAAATCTCCTCTCCCTGCCACAGGCACTTCTAGAACCAGTTGTCCAGAGCCTCCCCTGGCTATTTTGGTACCCTGCCATTCAATGCAGTCATATTTGCCTACAGATGGGCAAAATTGCCACAAAATTCTCCTTTCTCTCACCGAGCCTCCATGAGTGATTTTTTTTTACCTTCACTGCCTATCTAAACTGTCACGTTCAGGCATACTTCCTATAGGTATAAAAACACTAAAAATTTCCTTACTATTTACGTAGTAATTTCACAAAGAACACCCACCTAAAACTGTATTTCCTAATTTTTGTTAGCCCATTTGATACATACTGTCAAATAACCAGATGCCTGGCCTACAGCATATCCAAATATCATTAGGGGTTGACCACAATTTTCTCAAAATAAATCAGCTGCAATGCAGGTACTAGCGTCCTATCGCCATAGAAACAGGGTGTAGGTGGCACTTGGTCATTGCACAGTATTTTTCTATGTTGTAGCCACAAGTAATGCACTTTTTTCAATTATTATTTGTCATAGTTTATACCTGCAAAATTACCTGACAGTACTTCAACACACTTCACACATACAGCAAACCCCTACCCGTTCCTACCCTTTCCTGTGCGTGTGTTTTCTTTTATCTTGGGTGAAAATGGAATTACTGTTTTTATACCTGAATTCGCCCCGTGGCGGTCATTTTCCAAAATGGCGGCCATTGGTAGTTTTAGTACCTATTTGCGGCAGAACATATCTTTTGCTATGGTTAAGAAAAAAGAAAGATTTACAAGAACTACTAAGTTTACAGAAGGAGTTTACACAACTACTCAAGCCTGTCAAGTACATGCTCATTACCATTTTAGAGTTACCAGGATGGGTCTGTTTCTGAGAAAGCATATCTTGCAAGTGAATTGGTATTCATCTGCGAAAATCTAAAGCATTCCAGCACATGTGGGCACAGAGCTTCTTCTGTGGGATCAGAGACTTGATACAAGCACCTTTTGTTCATCGACATTACTGTGTTTGTGCCCTTGCACTCTGTGCTGTAACGTGTAAACGTTCTTCGGCAAGATATATAAACTACTGTATGTCACCCAGGTTTATCCGGTGCGTGCCTCAGAGCATGCTTTCAGAAAATAATTGTTTTAGATGTGGCATCGCTGCTTGGAATGATAGAAACTGTCCATCCAAATGGTTGCCAAGCACATATCTGTCATCTCGATGTTTTAATTATATTCATTAATTAAAACTAATTAAGGCAATTTCACCGTCTGTGATATGGGGGGGGGGGGGAGGCGACCGGCATTAAAGATCAATTCCTACCACAATTAGCTCAACTTGTGATTAGAATGGTGAACATTTTGAATAAGGCGGATATTTTTCAAACTGCCAGGTGTTTTTCAGCTTGGCGGCCAAATTCACATTAACATTTTGTTAAACACAGCGAGAAGCTTTCCACCAATGCGGTCGATGTGAGCTAAAGTCCAGCTCATGTTGGCTTCCTCTCCGGCCGTAAATGGGAAGGTCCGCCAGCAACCTGCGGATGGTCGTGGGTTTACCCCCGGGCTCTGCCCGGTTTCCTCCCACCATAATACTGGCCACTGTCGCATAAGTGAAATATTCTTGAGTACGGCGTAAAACACCAATCAAATAAATAAATAAATTAAGCACAGTGGCATGCAACAGATATACAAAATGTCCGTACTTACCAATGGCAGCCACCTTGGAAATTTGCTACCATTACTGCTACAGGAAAAATCTGAGATGGCCTTAGGTCCAGAATTCCATCCCATACCAAAATCTACCAGTGTGACAAATATCGTGCTTATATCATCAAAGGCACAATTGTCCCACACATCTTACCTACCTGCTGTACTATGATGAATAATAATGAATGAGAAATGAGTAAACACAGTAGTCGGTCATACTGAGAAAGGTTCCTCGACTGATGAGAAAAAATAAAACATTATGAGGACGATATTCAATATTTCCTGCCAGCGCCCAAACAGGCTGATACAATATATTATTTCAGATACCCTTTCTTTTAACTTTTCGTTTAAATGCAGCACTGACATTCAAGTAAACCATATTTTCACGGCCATGTCTTGGAGGCAGACATCTGGCATTCGAAATTCCGAATTGAAGCTAAGTTCAAATATAAACTAAGCCATGACATCTGTGAGTGAAGATTAAGTTCCGGCGTATGAAATCCATATTTCCGAGGCTATACACGTAAATCATTCATAGGTCTAGTCAACAAAGCGGAGTGCTTGTAGGTGTGAATGACGCATTACTTTTTACGAAAGGATGTAATTACTGAATATAAAGGTATAAATAAAAGGTATAAATAACACTGACTACCTAACAGAATGATTGATTGATTCACATGTGAACAGACATAAATTCTGGCTTCTCGATTGATTCAAAGCTCAGCAATCTCTGTGCCTTTCAAGTGAGAGAGAGAAGAATTGCTGAAGAGTGTCGAAGAATACGGAGAGAAACCTTAACGGGCCAGCACAATGTAAGAGTGGGGGGAGAGAGAATTACTGATGACGTCATGTGGAATGTTTCACGTGCAACTTGCGAGGAAAATATGGGTCTGAATCAGGAGGAAGCCATGATGTACGAAGGACGATAATTCCTTCGCGACACGATTTTTCTCACGTTGGACAATTTTCCTTATAGAAGAATTTGATTGTCAAAAGTTAAATATTTAATATAATCTCACTTTCTTCACAAAGTTCATGGAGCTTCAAGTAGTCGGCATAGTTAGTGTTAAAGGTCTGCCATTAGCGTTAGTGTTTGATGAACACGTTTTAGAGAGAAGACGATTGGGAAGCGGGGGGCGTGGGATCAGGCGGGCAGATGATGTCTGCTGGCTAAAGCTGATTGTTTCAAGTGAAAGATAAATCGTCTTGAGGAGAGAAAGACATCCGAGTCTAGAGAATAACAAATGAGTGTCTGGAAGAGATCGATGTCCGGTGGTTTTATGCACACGGGATAAGCATAGAGATAACAGAAACCTATGTAACAGTCGATAGGACTAAACAGGGAATCTGCCCCCTCGGTGGCTCGCTGACGTGTACATAGGCTGTATATAGTGAAGTTACCTGAATGATAAAATGATTACCAAGAAGCTCTAGTTGATTAAGTCATTAAAGAGGCACTGTCCTTGATTAATTCATTACTCTAACACTGCCCTTTATTAAGTGATTACCAAGACGGTTCTCTAAAAGTGTCAGGACATTTCACTGTGTTTGACAGATAGGATCAAATCTGTACATTTAAGCAAACTTTAACTGGCATAAAAGAACTCAAACGCTCATTTTTCAAATCATTCGCGAAATCTTCATTCTATTTGCTTTATTTCAAATTAAATGTTTTGTAATATATATGGAATTGATTTAAACGCAGTACTCTAATTGTGCAAATTCCAAGTGAAAATCCGACGAAACACAGTTAAATAAAAAAGTTAATAAAGGAGTCTTTCTTAAAGGTTGGAAGACAATGGGAAAGTTTTGCTCAGTACGTAACATCACCACCTTTCCTTTCCAGGAAAGACATATATCATCGATATTAGACCATTACACATTCTTTGTTATGGAAAATTTTTCACATTAATCAACATCAAATAATACATTAGCTGTCGACTGCCCCATGCGTCGTGATGATGGATGGAGTGAGGTGATTTCTCAGCAGTTTTATTACGCCTCCATTTATTCTTACCCTGTCCTACCGCCTTAGAATATCATCATCTCGATGTTAAGAAGACATGTTTAAGCTTCGTCAATTTCCGCACGAACTGAGTTGTCGTCGGCAATTTTCGCTTGATTGCTTTTGTTTTCTGTAATTTCCGTTGATTTATTGCACAATAACCTGGTCAATAACCCTACGTGTTACAATTTTTCTGTTCAAGTACAAAAACGGTAAATACAAAGAAAAACTAGAACAAATTTTGAACAGTTTTTTTAAAGTAAATGTGCCCATACTGATGTTATAAGGGGCCAGTGCCATTGTGATGAGTGTTGATTATCTCTGTCGGCTTTGGACACTTGTAAAGGGTTGAGATTATTGTATTTAAAGTTAGAGAAAAGTTTTTTTCTGAGACCACAGTTGGGGATAGGTGTTGAGTCATGGAGTTCGGCTGTTGGTGTATACATGAGGTTTTAAGTTGTTGCTCAGGCCAATAAGACCTATAGTTTCCACACACAAGTGCCCATTTACGCGTATACAGATAGAGTTTAAACGACAAAACAGGCAAACATGGCATAGCCAGAAGATTAATCTGTGAAATTTACCATTATACTATGTCTTCTGGTGACGCTGTGAAATAGTTTATATTACTGCAACATAACATTTGTTATGAATACCCCCTTATACACCAGAAAATATTGCATTGTGGTAACAGAACAGATCTGTCATATATACCATAGTAGTAATAGTTTGCAGTAATAAGACAATCTATACTGTCATCAGTCACAATACATGGTTTCCAGTTTAGCAGATTAGTTTTAAGGGAGTGTACATTGTAAACTAAAGAATGGAAATTCCAAAAGAACATCGACCTTCTCACCAGAAACGACTCAGGCCAATTGTTCTCACGCTTGCCTGATGTATGCCAAGCTCGTCCTGTTGAGTTAACAGAGGAGTGCGGCCATACGACTCGATTAACTCGGGAGACCAGTCGCTTAGGAACCGCCGACTGTCCTTATATTACATACTGTCGTATCAGCCAGTTTCTACAGCCGAGAAAATGAGACATGGAGTAAAATGGTTTTCTGGGCGCGGGGACTTTCCCCCAATCGCCAGCACTTTCATGTCACCGACAGTTATCGTAGAAACATTCGTCAATTATTTGATCGCCGTACAGACTGAAAAACGAGGAAATAATGGTCAAGCTAATTGGGCTACAAAAGCGCTCCCCTGCTTATCGGCCTATTGGATTTCATCGAAGGCTCCATTACAGTCCCATCTAGGAGGAATGCAATACGAAAATGTCGTTAATCCCAGAACCAGTTCGAATGGCAATTTTGGCGGAGCTAAGACAGGCCAACAATAACTCGACTCCACCACGCTGTTTCGAAATCAGACGCTTCCTCTTCAATTTGAGGCCATTGGCAAATCAAAGCCAATTGGAAGCTCTGCTGAGGATTCCTAAGATCAATCCGGCCGTTATGGTTTCATTAAACCCCTTGTTTTGCCATGGACACACAGCATCGATGTTCAATCGAGTGTAGACCTCTGCATGAAGAGACAGGTACGCTAACCCATACTGTACGAGGTAATATAAAGACAGGGTGATAAAGAATAAGTGTAGTTCCAGTCTTCCAAATCAAAAAGGTCACGCGTTGGGATACTGCCAGATTTCTTTCTAATGGGGTGGGAGTGAGGGTGGTTGGAAAGGTTAGTGGTGAAGATTTCTGGGCTCCACACAGTTGTCTTCCCGAACAACCTAAACCCACACCCCTAGTTGGAACAATCAAACAGCGGCTTAAAAACTAATAAAACAATAGAGCAAACTATATGCTGGAAATGAGCTGTAACAAAGGGACTTCCATATGTGTCTTAAAGCCAACTTTGTTGATCGGAAAAAAGCGGGCCAAATATCTGAGTGGAGTTACACGTTTTCCCCACACCACCGTGTTTCTAATATGTTAACCTTGCCTTCATCGATCAAAGCTACAGCCATTATAGAACAGAAGCGTTCATCTTATATCTATGCTGTTGCCTGGAAATTTGAAAAAGAACTTAATTTAATCGATCTTTACCTGATAATAAATACTGGACTAATCTTTACAGCTATTGTGTTATCAGTTGTTTGTGGAAACAGAATCGATCACGGAAAGTGCAGATCGGTAAAATATGATTCCTACTTTCATACTCCTTGTTAACAAACAGTAAAATCTCGTCCCATACAGTTCGTCCTGTAAACAAATGTAACAGTGTAATAATACAAGCAGCTACAGCAGTAAAGAAGACAAAACCATCACCCCTTGGGAGCAGTCAGTTTTGGTATGGAGCTCGCAACAGTTGCATTTCCAGCCGGCCGGGGTATTTTCTCTGAAGTATCTGTATTTGCTGGTGTCCATTGATGTCTTTGTGAGTAAATGTGCCCACAAATTACGGTTAAAGGGAAACCTTCACCTGGATACTGACTATAAGCAGAGAGGAAATGCAGCAGGGTTTCCTGCACACAAACTCGGCGGAAAATAAAATATGTCAATCGACTATCTTCTCTACTTTTCGGTTTGAACGAGCCTCGAGCAGGATTTGGGACTCACAGGAAGGACCAGGGAGACTAGGCCTACTTAGTGGTAAGATGAAAACATGTCAGTAATAAAAGAAAGCAGAAACCTTCCCGGACATGTTATCCCATTCCAACACGGGAAAGTACTCAAGCAACCGGCCTAACAGCCACGGCTGACCACGCAGTGAGTAAACAGCCCACTGATATCCGAAGATATTTTAGTTTATTTTTAAGGTATGTTTTTAGGCTTTCAAATTAACAGCCTTTGGCGTAAACCGTAATTTAGATATTTTGACAGCTTACGACTATTTAGAAATACTACAAATAATTGCATGGGTTTTTCCGAGCTTGGCATAGCGATGTTAGATCCAAGTGCAGTAGACGAGGTGTGAGTTAGTGGCAATTTCCTGATAGCGGTCTTCATCTGTGCATACTAAGTACCATGTACATTGTCACAAACACCCACTTCTGCTTCTAAATCGCCTACAAAATATGGCATATTTATATTATTTACTTCTTTCAGTCGGCATCAATGCCAGGTGTGTCCAGCGATGTCATAGCTTTGCTAGTCTATTATCTGTGATCAGACCTCTGCTCACTGATCGTAAAGACGGTGGAACTGCTGTAGTTCCCACGCCTTTTACCAGATGATCTGACCATCAAAAGAGCTAATATTTAAAGAGTTCCGTCTGAAGAGGAATTGCTCCATAACATACACTCCACATCGAGGCGTGCACGGCACTGGCCACAGCACCTGTCCACCCACGTCAACATTAGCCCCCTGCACGATATGGGGCTTTGACTGAGTGATTCAATGATTTATTTATGGTTGGATGGATTGAGAGATTGATGGTTATATCGAGGGATGGATGAATTAATTGATACTGTAACCAGTGTAGCGGGCAAAACTTCTGAATCGTTATGTCTTATTATTTTTTCATCTATTTCATTGGTGTTTTACGCGTTATTCAAAACTATTTCATTTATACGACGGATTTATGGTGGGAGGAAACCTGGCAGAGCCCTCAGGAAACCTATGACGATGTGCAGGTTGCTGGCGGACCTTTCCTCGTACAGCTGACTATCTATTACAATAATGACATGATTGTTTTAAAAAGACGATGCAGGTCGACGGTGTTTCTCTGACAGCCAACGATCATTATTCCCTGCAACCCAAGAGTTCCTGTTGTGAACAACAACTCATTGGGGGCTTTAATTCATTGGTTCACGTGATAATTTAAACGATTTAGACACTTGCATCAGGACAAGAAAAAATTCCACACACCCTTCTTGTTCCAATTCCGAGTGATTCAATCACGCAACAGAAGCGGTACAGTATAAGTGGGTGCTTCGCTCTGAACGCTTCGTACAGCGGCCGGTGTGCTCTCTGTGGATATCTGTGTATAAACGCGACTTCTAAACAGAGTATCTGAGACAACACAAGGTGAAACATGTATAAGGAATGACAATTTTGTTCCCGAATCTACACATATAATAATGATTCTTGGAGTCTATAAGTATTAGAACGACGATCTCTCCTAGGATCTACACAGGTATAAGAATGACAATCACTCCAGTGATATATACACAGAGCATAGACAATATTAGCAGTTATGTAGATAGATTCTTTCAGTTGCTGAACATCCTCTGATTGCTATGTGTCTACGTTCTACGTGAATACATACGTAGTACAACACCAGCATCTGTATTTAATGTGGAAATAAATTTATAACAGTTACAGTATATTTAGCAGCAAAGAAGAATCTGTGACCATACTGTGCTTCAGCCTGTTCGATATGTTCCAAAAAGTCCATCGTATCATCTCAATCTTTAATTCAATTTGAATCGCTGCAAAAACAATGCTAAAAATATGAAGACCAAGTCTGAAATTATCATGAAATGGCATTTCAGATTGTTAAATGTGGTCAATTCTTTTAAGTAACACGAACACCTTCCTTATGTAACCGCCTTTGGTCTTGTTTGTCAAAATCTTTGTAGAAATGGTGCTGTTTATATAAATGTTTCTGGTATTGCTTATATAAAACCGTTTTGTGTTGCTTATATGTAAAACCGCTTTGAAGTTTTTTTGCATTCCGAAGTAAGGTACATTAATTTTCACATGGGCAAGTATGCTGAACAGCGCAGGCTTTTGCATGACTTATTAATTACTTTTAACCTGTAACTAATAAATAGATCGTCTAAGTTTCATTATTTTCCTTCAGAAGACTTACATGAAATGATGAGTTACTATAATTTTTCCACACGCGGAATAAAATGTAAGAGTGCACTTTTGTGCTTAGTGGACGGAATCCCGATGCTTATGCTGTTCTGTGACTACAACCTCGGGGTCAGTCGCGAGGCGCAAAGTGGAGAAACTCAACACTTAAGAGATGATGACGCCTTTCCAGATACCAGGGAACATTAGAGCTGAACTGACCTAGCACCTGTATAAATCTTGGCTAAGTTTATGACAGTTTTATGAGGCTGAAATTGGTATTATATTTCACCAGGATGTATATATATATGTCTGAGTACTCTGGTCCTACAAACTCGAGTACTTCACAACCAGTTGATTTCAGTGAAAATCTCAGTATCCCATCGGTGCGTGCATTAATGTGGCAAACAATCTATAAAAAGAAAAAGGGACGCTCTCTTCTGACGGGCACATCAAGGTCAGTCTTTCATAAAATCCTGCTTCGTAAATTAATCATCCTTAATTAGTTATGACATGTTTACGAGAATTACTATATCAAGACATGCCGTGTCTCACGAAAACGGAGTCGGGTTTTAACCAACAACTCGCCATACAACACGGCTTTTCCCTTTCCACAACCCAACCCTAGCCACATAAAATTCCACTCAGTTTTTGAGAGATATTATGTATCACCGACATATCACCAAATTGTATCTCTTACATCGAACACGAGGCGCCAATGGTTAAGCGTATTCAAAAATAGAAACCTAAAACGATCAAAGACTTTCGAAGTTCGGTGCCAGCTGACATTTGGATGGGCTAAAAGACTTGAATCAATACACAACCACAAATAACAGCCACACTGGCAGTATTTCAGCGATGTTGTGGAAACCTCGCATTTGCAGTATTTCAGCCATGTTGTACATACCTGACATTGGTAGTATTTCAGTCATGTCGTTGAGGCCTCACATTAGCAGTATTTCAGTCATGTTGTAGGTATGTCACATTTGCAGTATTTCATTCACGTCGTTGGAGACCAAACGATTTACATGAGGTAGTATATGTGTTGTCTTGTTTGGGGCCCGTACTGTGTAGGTGGATCGGTGAAAAAGCTGTGGCAGTAGTCGATCACTTGGCCTAGTGTCATGCCTGGTATATCTTCAGCATTGGGGATTCAATCACCAAACCTTCTAAAATATCAGTCAAAAGACTAGATGAATACAAGGAAGCAATGTCGTCAAATGACCGAAAAACTCAGTGCGGCGTTAAGCCCAATAAAAGAAACAGCAATATACTGTTTCACAAGTTTGTGAAAAAACAACAATATTCTTTGCCAACCTTAGCAATACATGGAGTTAGTGAAGAACCAACAATATGCTTTTCCAACTTTAGCAACGCGTGAGTTTGATGAAGAAATAGTTGGTAAAGAAACAGCCATACGCTTTGACATGCTTAGCAATACGAATCTTGTGAAAAAGAAACCTTATACATAACTAACCTTATCTACACATGGACCTGGCAATGAAACGAACGTATGATTTGCCAGCCTTTGCAACTTCTTCAATTGGTCTATGACTGGGTCCAGAGAAGACATCATAAAACAGCACAGATAAACGCGGGTTTCACAGACGACCAAAATTAAGCGGCCAGGAACAGTATACCGCAAGAGCATTACGCGCCATAATTCATGCCTCGATAAAGATGACATGTTACTAGTATTACACAACACTGGTCCAGGCAACACTGCACAGAGAGTTTGTCAGTGACCAGCCAAGGTCAAAAGATGCCATATAGGTTGCCAAGGGATAGCCCTGGGGTAGAGCTTTCCTATCAGATAGCGGATAAATCGGTATACAGGATTACATACAGGCAGACGTCACATAAAGACGTCTTACGAAAGAGGGATGTTAGGGGAAGGGATATCAGAAGATATACTGAAGCCCCCATGGAGAGAGTTCTATTTAATCCTTTCTTAAGTGGGTGTCTTCATGAATCTATTCTCACATAAACCAATGATAGCTAAACCATAAAAAAGAAGTATTTTTAAAGCTCCCATGTAGTGAACAGAACCACGCACACACACACACACACAAGTAACACTACATTTCTATAAAGGGACGCCTGGCATTAACTTATCAGTCTATTAATACAACCTTGCTATAACACCTGGGCTTCTGGTGCTGAAGCAAAATTATAGTTACAACGAGGCCAGGAGCATTTTTTACTAAGAAGGCGTAACGTTCCGTCAAACATAACTACCATGACGTATCTCTACAGTAAGTATTAGCATGGCAGTTACGTTTGATATAACGTACACCCTGTTCGTAGAACAGTCCCCTGGAACGAAGCCTTTTCATGCTTTTTCATCCCATGTTAACTCTTTGGAGGCCTCAACCAGCCAACTCTGTCCACAAACTACACATCGGACTTAAATTTATTCCTTCTAATACAGATGGAAATAACACCATTCGTACATCCAAAATGGATGGCATAAAAAATGACTAGTCAATCCAATCCGATATCCAGAGAGAGAGAGAGAGAGAGGGAGAGAGAGAAAGAGGGGGGAAGGAGAGTCGGTTGTTGTAAATTTATATCTATGAATGCACCTGCAGTTTTGTGATTCCTGTCACATAAATTTTAGAGAAAATCGATAAAAAGTGTAATAAACTAGTACGAAATGGTGTCAGGCTGCGAATGCTAATCAATCAGTTGTAAACTCTGGCGACAGCTAACGTGATCCTTGCCTGGAAACTGAGGCACGTCATTAATACACACAATCTGAGTGATACATGGGGTCCAATTCACATGTCAGCCAGTGGTTGAACGGCTTCCACACTTTACAATAGGTTTCTTCATGAGATTTGCAGTAAGGCCAAAAGGATCGACCTGTTAAGAGACACAGCAAATAGCAAAGCGCCATTCGTAACCATACTGAGGGCATAGGATATAAAGCAGTACGGCAGAACAGCGTTCTGGGATGTTTGGGATCAATTTGGAACATGGGAATATGGCATTGCGATAGAAAGAAATACAAAAATATGTTTATATGGGTGTTGTCAAATGCAGGTAATGGAGAGCCTTTGCAGCTCAAAGTAGTTCGTGTCAAAGCTATGGAACCTATTGTTCATTCCTGCATTTATGATGACCATTTGTGGGTAAACTGGTAATGTATTACTTGTGCAATGCAAGACATAGTCATATCGGCTTGGGACCGAATTGCCATTGCGCGGGAAAAGTAACCCATTTTAACGTTACCCCGGGGGATGAGCTAATGCTGCTGGGCCGACGCTTACGATGGGAGAGAAGCTAAACAAAAGGGTTAATTTACAACAGATTTCTTAGGATCGACCGTAGGCATAGCAGGGCCTTACACATCCATGCGGTCAGGCGAACCATGGAACTATCAGAAGTGGAATGTTTCTCTGTTGACCTGTTGACGACCCTACTGTGTCATGACCTAGGCCGACCAAGGCGATGTTCTGGTGACCGTTACCAATAAAACTGTCTCAACGTTTCGTGAATAGGGCCTAACGTCAATGTATTGTTAGCGAACCACAAATAACGGCTACACAAACTCCCACATCCTTTAGGCGGGTACTTTGATATCAGTTTCCCCCACATTGACAAGAGAAGAGTTCTTTAAGATTTACCAGCGTAATGAGCATCGATTAATATATCACTGCCACAAATCTTTGTCCAAAAACACAAAGCCTTCTTGGAAATAAGAAGCTTACGAATCTCACTGATGCGCCGTAATGGTCAGTTTGTACCAATATTATTCCTTGGCAATGGAATATGTGGTATAACGTATGACCGCTTAGACTCGACAGTACACAACTCAAGACTGCGTCACTCAGTTAAAGAACCGTTACGGAATTCGTTGGTACTGCATGTCATTCTCACCAATATTTACAGAGAACATGTTTATTGACTTTACGTGGGAAGGTTCGTAAACAACATGCGGATGGTTGTGGGTTTCCCATGGGTTCTTTCCGGTTTCCTCCCACCCTCGTATAAGTGAAATATTCTTGAGTACGGCGTAAAACACCATGAAATAAATAAATAAATTTATTAATTTTATTTAACATCAGTCTGCTCATGTCCACAGCTGAAATCCAGTACGCGGGCCTACGTGGGAGAAGGATTAGCATGTATGGGCGTCTCGTGATGCCCGTCGTTCTGAGTTTATGTCTGGCCCGTACTGGCTTGCTCTCATACGTGGGAATGTCCGCCAGCAACCTGCAGAAGGTCCTACATTCTCCCCCGCACTCTACCCAATTTCCTCCCTCTATAATGCTGGCCGCCGTCGTCTATGTAAAATATTGTTAAGCGTGGCGTAAAAGGCCAATGTAATAAATAAATAAAATAATGAAATCATAAGATATATTTACCAGGGATTTCTATGCCACCCTAGATAGGTATTTATGAGGAAAGTGTCCAGATTTAACGCATGCCTGGAGTGCTTTGTACATTCCACATTTCAGCATGAGTTAGTCTTATTAATCTGTAGATTGTCGTAATGATCTTGCACCGGCATTATCCATGTATTAGTCAGTCATAATGTCCGTGTACATCTAGTATCCCCCATGTCAGATAAGAACGATAAGGATTGCCATACAAACCATTTTTTGGTTAGCCTTGTTTAAAAAGTTATTTTTATAATGATCTAGCGTATTGGTAAGGTAGTATGAAATGGTATGGCATGTAGCCAAAGTCAAACTGGACCAAGACTGACCGTGGGATTCCAAGAGTTTTCCTATATTAATCCGCGCGCCTGCCGCTTCAAACTACCACGAGAAAAAACACATGCCCAAGTTTTAATTAGGTTTCTTTTTTGGCCATAGTTCCAAAGCGAGACCGAGTGCTCCGTTTGAGGCACCTGTTTGAAATCTTTTATAACTATGCACACTTCTGTGATGCAGATGCTGTGATAGCCATTCAGATAAATACTATTTTTTTTCAGCTAAGACAATTTTGACAGAATAGGCGTGTACTGTACCTGGAAATAGTTGGCTGGCCTTCCATGAAGATTATAATCATTCCATAGCAAGGCCCTTGTGACCTAACTCGATATATGTTAGTAATGTTCAGTGAGTAACAAAGCGTTAAATTCACGGTTGAAATAACATACCATATGAAAATCTTCATCAATCTGGTATAACATTAATGACGAGTTTTATGTTTCATAAAAAGTGTATGGCACAAGGTAGGATAAATTCTAGGTATCGCGTTTCTTCAAAAGAATAAAGCCATTGCAGTGGGCTCAATACAGCACAATGTATGACAATTAGATCGATCAAAACTTTGGCCATGGACTATAGAGCGGAATATCTATATATCAAAGCGGAGTGGTTTGCATTTGTCCATCCCCTCAAATTAAACATGGCTGCTGCAGATCTGGAACTGATTATTATGACAGAAATCAAAGGACAAACGGAAGGGGAAAAGGCGATAAAGACAAACATCAGCAGTCATGTGGGATGATTCTCCAGAAAAACAATATTTTCAGAATGATGACTAATGTAACTTTATGAAGTCAACTTGCCATCCTGTGTCTGTGTTTGGTAACATATTTCGGTCAGCACAATAATTTTCCTCCACAACACAATCAATGCACAAGGCTATTCACAAAAGCTCAGCTTCACAGAGATAGCATTAGAATCTAGTTTCGAGCCTGCGTCTAAAATCAGCTGAATTAACACTTATAATGATCTGAAGATATCATCTGCACAAAAAATATCAGCATATAAGACCATCATGTTTACAAACCAGAACAAGGAGTAAAGTGTCTAGCACAGCTTTAACATTAACTCTGACCACCACAGGTCACGCAGGTAGATGAGTGCAAATAAATATCTATATACAAGAAAAAGAGGATCAGGAAATTGAGAGTTTCCGAGTGCTATTGCCGAATTATGCCGTTGGCCCTCTGTCTAATAAAGTATCCAACTAATAGTAAAAATGTTCCTCTAGAAGAATAGATTTATAGAATAGCTTTTTGCCATCAACGCGGTAATGGAATGTGTAGGCCACAGAAAGGTGTACCAATAGGGTATAGGGAGGTGTGCCTTCATTAACACCATAAAGGAAGGTATATGTCTACATTAGCACACCAAAACCTGCACCATAACGACAGAGAAAGGCGTGCAATAACACGTAGATTAAGGATTGCCTTCATTAAAACAACAGAGGAAGGTGTTTATATCAATACGGTTGAGAAAGGCGTACTTTTAAAAACACGGAAGAAAAAGGCCTACCTTTATTAAACACGGTAGAGGAAGGTGTGTTTACACCAGTATGGTGGAAGAGCTTTCATAAATAGATAATAGGAAGTGTACCAACATCAATTCCGTAATGGAAGTTGTACCTTCGCCAACGCGGCAATTGAAGGTGTACTTACATCGACACGGCAACTGAGGGTGTACCTACATCAACACGGTAATGGTATCAACTTCATCAGGGTACTGGGAAGTATACCCAAATCAACACTGTGTTGGAATATGTGCCTATGCATCAACACAGTTATGGAAGCGGCCTTCATGTACACAGTACTGAAAGGTGTACTTGTGCGTCAATACAGTAATGGAAGGTGTAGGTATATAAACACGGTAATGAAAGGTGTATAACCCAGGTTAAATCCTCAATTTCTCAAATGTCTTAAGAACTGTTTTACCAGCTTCTATTTATGCCTATGGATTTGATAAGTAGCTCTCAGTGCAAGCAGCACAGACAGCAAGTACATTTAGTCCCATATCTACATATGGTAAATATCTACCATGAGCTTCAGGCCTCACAGATGAGTGTGATATGATCAGTGGGAGGTAAATCTCAGACGGCCGGGACATGACAGAGCGGTCCGATTGGCAGTGCGGGGCGTAGTATTGCCATGTATGATCCATTCCCATACCCTAACATTGAATCAATCTTTCTTTGGGAGTGAAATAAAGATAAAAATGACAAAGCCATTACCTCGAGGAGAGAACCATTTTTCACCTCTAAAAAGATGCAATGCACATCTCCCACTTTGATGCAAATGATTTATTTTACAGTCATTTTCACTTGCTCGGTTAACTGAGAGCTGACTCTCGGGGCCTGGGTTAAATCCTAAGCACTTACAATATTAACACGGAGCTAAGAGTGCTTTCATGGACCCGGGTTTTTTTTTTTATCAAGATCCCCTTAACTCACTGCCGCAAGATGTCTTCATAGAGATAGTAATTCTGATTACATTATACGTTCCAATACCCTAACTCTACACCCCATACATAACCAGACATCTCTTTGTCAGATTAGCAAACCTGTTTTGATTACCAGTGTAGCCGCGCATGCAAGCCATGCTGCTGGGTTAGGATAACTGATGCGCTAACATTTCACCTTAACCGCTTCTTTCCAGAATCTGTCTGAAATCAAGATTCGCATGCCTGTGTGAACTGACTGACTTTCTGATAGATCCTCTCAGTGGTTGGGTTATCAGCAGACATTTATTGAGACATAAATGTTGTATTTCCTCAGTGCAGATACACTGTACGAGGGTGTCAACTAGATTGTAGATGGTGTTATATGGCGGGATAAATGGGAGATAAATGGGACAGCTGTCATGTTAGGTTTGAAAACTACCATATCCTCTTCCTGAGTATCCCCGAAAGCTATACTGAAAAACGTACATTATACAAACTGAAAGCTTGTAACAGTTTTGCTTTAAATTTAGTATTATCTTCTTATTATCTTAGCCTTATCTTATTTGCACACATAGGTAGTTTTATAGGAATATCCCTTTCTTCGTATAGCATGGCGTATGTCAATATTGAACTTCATGTCGAGATTCAAAGATATATTATTTACATCAATATGGTGGTACATACATCATAAGATGTCATTAAATGACTTACTACTATAACGCTGTTTGTTCACAGAAAGACCCACTCTTCCTTACTCTACAGTACCACTTTCATCACAAGTCTGTATACTTCACTATGACACATGTAGAATTAGACATATAAACGTAGGTTTGATTATTATTCCGGCTGAAAGGCATAATCTACAATCGGTTGGAGGAATTCAAACGCACTAGAGGATGGAACTTTGTAAATCCTAAAACACGCCATGCACACCAAAAGGAATATGACTTCAATTTTATACATTTCCATTTTTGTCTAATTCAGTTATGGAACCTCTCTTTATGACCACCAGACTCTTGACCAATCTGTTTCGCCTTTCGGCTTTAATTCCGGAAGTTTTGCCTGGCACTGACGAAGGGCGCTCGTCCCATACTATGAGATCTGGCCAGTGTCCTTCACCCATGAACCGGAATATTCCCAATGAAGTGAAATATTTGAGGGAAATAAATGAATAAATAAATAGTATTAGCGGCATATGGACGTGTTCTGTTCTGTTTTTGGGTATTTCACACATGTTTACACTTCATTCTTTTCTCAGAGGTCTACTTGCGTGATGTAGGGATGATCCTTGAACAGATTTATACCACAGAGGACATGGGAGATTTAGCGACATGGCAATATCCATCAACACCCGACGGGAAAGGAATCGTCCATATGGTTTCTAATCACCACGAAAAATAAAAACCACGATGAAAATTATGTAAAAATGACAAGTTCGCTGACGATCAAATGTCAGCTTTACATTCCCCCCGCTGTCTTCGATTAGCCTCTTTGCGCTGTTCATTCGTCTCTATTCTGGTCACGTCTTGGGGGCGTGATCATTCTTCGTGTCAATAAGTAAATGTCACCGGTACACAGGGCAGCTCTGTTAAGCCTTGTATATTCAACACTGCGTTAAGTGGCAAATCATAAGCACAACAGCCGTTCAGAAAAAAACAAAAACAAACAAACAGAAAAACATGATAGCCTTTAGACGATCATGGCAGGCTGTAAATACACACGTCGGTTGAAATATGATGAGAACACCTACAGACTCGCGTGACAGCACTAAATAATGCCAACATACCAGGGTTGTGTGGAAAGACATGCTGTTTGTGCTCTGCTGAATCACTTGAATATCAGTTTGGGAAATATTCGCTGACGTCGCGTCACACCTAGTCATTCAATCATTCAGTCCTTATAAAACTAGTAAATGTTTTAATGGTGGTATGGACGGCATTTAGCATTTAGAGCTTATAAATAGCCGAGTCGATGTTTACAGGCATCAGGTATCCAACACATATACATGTAATAGGCCCCTCAGTCTGAACTAACTGTTCATCATCCTCCCCCACCTCTCAGGCGTTACCCCCTAAAATCATAGACCAAACTTGACACACTCATATTTTCAGGCTTGGGGTTCAACTAGCGCGTTACTCTTAGATTCGCAATAAACACCTAGACAATCTTCATCATCGTATCATTTTTTCCCATTTCAATGAATTAACGGCAGAATTTGCCCTAAAATCATCGTCAAGAAAAAAAGTCCCCAGACAGTATAGCAGCTACCAAATCTTGCGGAAGATCTGTTGTCTCCATTCCACGCTTCATAACACATACCTGACCTTGTTTTTGTTAAGCAGGGGTGTGTATTAGTCTTCACTATTTTCACGTGTTTATGCCACAGCCATGGAGTGAATGGAAGGAGATGAAGAAGAATTAGACAACTGTTGATTACGTCAATCGTGTATCTGACTGTTAAGATGTGTTAAACATAAGACAGCTGTTTGAAGAAAAAAAAACACCCAGAAAATGGTATGCTACAGGAAGGGTTTGATTAAAATCTAAGTTTGCTAATCATACATGGTGATATAAATATCCGCGTAAGCAAAAAACATCCTCAAAACGGTATGCTACACGAAGGGTTTGATTAAAAACTACATCTTATTTTACCTATCATACATAGTGATATAAATATCCGAGTAAACAACTGTTACACCAGTAGGATCAAGACGCAGACAGGCAGTGAAGGACGGGGTAAAAACTAAAAGACAATGTTGCACACACAGAAGTAAAACTGCTTCCCACCCAAGGATTTAGTGAGATTTTATGTCACACGCATATAAACAAGTTTAGATAGTACAGGAAAACCCTAAAAATCAATAGAGTTTCAGGTCACAGTTTCAGTTCTTTGAGCCACAAAAATGTAAGAATTTTCGACACATCCAATCATTTCTACTCGCCTTTAATTTGTTCTCACTTTTAGTGAGGTGAGAGTCACAGAAATGTTAAATTCAAAGATTACTGACGGAATTTAAATTGGGGTTATGGCGTAAGGCTGAAACATGCACGACAGTTGCGAGTTTCGAACAGGAAGTTCCCATAGTGCCAGCAGATAGATGTATACGAATGATGGATACCTGACCTTATCTATACTGCGAAAGTAAACTGTGGTTTATAGTGCAGGTAAAAATTGAGCATGCAGTATCTGGATCGATAAATTTAGTTCATATAATTAATTCATCATAAATGATTCATGAAGATGGTTTAGTTGGCCATGACAACAAAAAATTAAGCTTATCGGGTAATCGCAGCTTTATATCTTCGAGTTACCGAGGTGCGAGAGTGTAAAATCAAGTATGAACAGACATTCTAGAAAATGAGACCTTACCTGGAAAGGCCCCAGATGATTCGAGGTGAAACTGTGGTCTAGTACTTCTGACAACAGAGACTGATTGTCAGGTTTGGCCCACGCCAACCCATGTTAACTCCAGCAAGAAAACTGAGGTCGTTCCTTGGTTGAGAAAAGCCCCTGGCAATATTAATTCTGTCCAGAATGTCAGTGACCCCGTTAAAAGTTTCCCAGTCCTCGGCGAGAAGCCCTGGCACCTCAAATGTGGTTAGGTAAGTCAGGTAGAGGCTATTCTCTGTTATTATCTTCCGGGTTTGACGCTGAGGCGATTTAGCCCGGGGTGAAATACTTACAGAGTTCCAGCGGGCTAGTCAACAAACCGCCACGCATGCGTAAACACAGACAGAGTACATATGTACATTATATATAAGTTATACCAACTTTAGATGACTTTAACAAATCCCGGGCGCTCCGTGATATTTGCACTCGTCTGTGAAAAGGAGCCCTGGAAATCATGCCTCAGTCCCCTCACAGGTCCGCGCTGGCGAATCGCTGCATTGATCACTAGCGGTGAATTACCTATACCGCCCCGATGGTACTTCAGCTCACGTGACCCCACTTACACCAATAATCTATCGTATATGTACAGAGGTCGATAGTAACCCGCCAGGGTAAAGGAAAGAGGGTACAGTCAGACCCCAGGTCGTCTGCATGGTCAGCTCCGCACTGTCTGATAGCACCCCCTAAACTTGACAAGACTTTATTGGCAGGGATGAAGGGAACAGTGCTGGCAGAGCACTCAGCACACAGTCCTCAGCTTTGTTCCGTTCCGTCCGCTTTGTCAGCTTCCTATCCAATCCATTAGACCAAAACGCTGATTCATACAGGCAGGCTTCAGATCCAATCCCAATTTAATGAAAGCTACTGTAAAGATCAAGCAAGAAACGGCTAGGTACTTCATTTACATCTCTGAAGACGAGATTTACGGTGTGACACCCTGCACACGGGACTGCTCTGAAGACGAGATTTACGCTTGAGTGTGACGCTGTACACACAGTACCCCTCTGAAGACGAGATTTACACTACGGTATGACACTCTATACACTGTGCCGCTCTGAAGACGAGATTTACGGTATGACACTCTGCACACGGTACTGCACTGAAGACGAGATTTACTCTTGAGTGTGACACTCTACACACGGTACTTGTCTGAAGAGAAATTTAAAATACGGTGCGGCATTCTAAACACGGTACCGCTCTGAAGACAAGATTTACATGTCGGTGTGACACTCTACACACGGTAACGCACTGAAGACAAGATTTACATTTCGCTGTGGCAACTCTACACACGGAACAGTTCTGAAGATGAGATTTACACTAGAATGTGACACTCTACACATGGTACCCCTCTGAAGACGAGATGTACATTACGGTGTGACATTCTACATACAGTACCCTTCTAAAGACATTTGTAATATGGCATAACACTCTACACACGGTGCCGCTCTGAAGATGAGATTTACACTACGATGCGACACTCTGCACACAGTGCCCCTTTGAAGGTGTAATTTACACTGCGGTGTGACACCCTACACACAGTACCGCTGTGAACATGAAACTTACACTACGGCACACCACACGCCGTACCCCTCTGGAGGAGAAAATTACATTACGGTATAAACAATCTACACAGAGTACCCCTGTAAAGGCGAAATCTACTCTACAGTATAACACTGTGCACACAGTACCATACCCTGGAAGTGGGATTTACACTGTGGTAAATGATCTACTCACAGTACATGCATGAACGAATTGTCCCCAGCATACAGTTATGTAAAAATTTTAAACACTCCGGTGATGGGTTTTATTGAGATAACCAGCAAATGCACCCACTGTGCAATTGAGTGGTGACGCCTCAAAACTAAAGCTGTGAAAAGATTAGGCCTCCTTGGCAATGTAAACACACAAGTCAAAATGTTGTTACTTGTAGGCCCAGCGTGTCGAACCTATATAAGTCTGAAAAAGAAAACCTCTGAGTTGATGGAGGGCGATATATCACCATTTACAAATCCCCAGGCCTAACAATTGCTATAACCGACTCCGTCGAAAGCAAGATATGATTTATGCAAGTTTATAACAGTATATCAACCGCCGGTGCACAGTACACACCCCATGATGGACGAGCATAAGTGTTGTTTGAAAGGCCTTGATATGAAGAATACAAATACATTTTGCCAGGTGACTGCCACAGACCTCTGCTCCATCGTTAGACACTTCATGCTGACGTTGGCTGTTGTTGTTGCACTGCTTTCACACATCCCATGCACCAAATCGCTTATATTCGAACTAATTGTTCTAGCGAGGGCCATGATAATTCTTAAGTTCCATCTTTTCCATTTACCAATTGGTATATTCTTGAAGTCTTTGTAATAAATAATTCTCATATTGCAGCGGTGCTGAAAGACGTTTTTCAATCGCTGTTGTATTTAAACGATACGAAAGATAGTCTTGAAGATACATCTTCTTTGGATCTATATAGCACACGATTTGGATACTGATTTAATTCACGGGCCTAAAATATTCCTCGCGTCTTTCTGTCATCCTTGAAGAATATCGACTTGTTCCCTTTGCATGGATGCGTCCTAACTTATTGCTCCATACAAAAATAGAAAAAAAATCACGAAATACTTGGCAGTTCTCGTTGAACGTTGCTCGGGACACTAGTCTTCCAATTATTGACCTGGAATTCCCATTTGGTCGACATCTGGTATGCGTATGCCTGTTTCGACTCTTAAGTTTTACGATGTTTTGACCATGAGCCTTACGATTATCGCCCCTTTATGCTATAGGAGTGAAGTACGAATATAGGACTCAGATTCCGTTTACGGAAAAGGATCTAGAAACAATTAACACGAGGTCAGAATTCGTTGGTTTTTGTCTTTAAAAATGATTGCAGACTATTTTCATATCAGTGAACTGTAATTGTTATACTGAAGAAGCAAAACTTATAAAAAAGCAATAAGCAATAAATCACATGCAAGTTCATGATCGTGAAAATATGAGAGAACTACTGAAAGCTACTTTCATGGATATGGAGGCAAAATTACAGGCTGACAAGACAATCCAATAAGCTGACGAGACAACCAGAATTGTTCACAAGGCAACCGGATAAACTGTCGAGACAAATAGATCAGCTGACGAAACAACCAGTTAAGCTTAGGTAACAATCAGATAACCTAACGAGACAACTAGATATGCTGACGAGAAAACCAGATAAACTAACGAGATAAGCTGACGAGACAACTGGATAAGCTGCCGAGGCAACTAGATATGCTGGCGAGACATCTAGATGACGAAGTAACCAGATTAGCTGAGGAGACAAACAGATAAACTAGAGAGCTAGATATGCTGAGAAGACAACAAGACAGTCTGGCAAGACAACCTGATGACCTGGCAAGGCAACCAGATAAGCTGACGACACAACTAGATATGCTGGCGAGACATCCAGATAAACTGACGAGGTAACCAGATTAAGTGACGAGACAACAAGGCAAGGTTAGCTGACTAAACATCTAGATATGCTGACGTGAAAACTATATAATGTGGATAACCAGATAATCTGGCAAGGCAATCAAAAAAGCTGACGAGACAACCAGAAAAGCTGACAAGGCTTCATAAGCCGACTAGACAACCAGATAAACTGACGAGACAACCATATAAGCTGACGAGACACCTAGATATGCTGACCACACAACTATAGTCTGGCGAGGCAACTAGATAATCTGGCAAGGCAAACAAATAAGCTGACAAGGCAGCCAGATAAGCTAAAACAGCACCTAGATAATCTGCTTAGCTACCCCACCGCGTCATTAACTGGCTGCATTGCTACTCCCCTGTATAACCCATTCTTCGTCCCCATATGGCAGCCTTGAACGTGTAAATCACTGTAGCTAATTCGCTACCTGGCTCCCTCGATATTTTGAGGGTTAGCGAAAAACTAAAAGATCATTTTTTGTGGTCCAAATTACGAGATATTTAATTTGCCTATAAAAATGGTGTACGTGCCAGTCCACTGTACTATTCTACAGATATTAATGAGACTAATTTACAAGCAATGGTGAAGTGGACAATTGTTCAAGCAACAACTGACTGATTGCTCTCCCTTAATTAAGGTATTACTAAGTTCATTAACATGCAGCAAGAGGTCCAATAAGCATATTAATAAACTACAGGGCACTGGAGGCCTTGTCGTAAAGCATGAGATGTCTTGCTGTGTGAAACACTAAATATCAGATGTACTTTACGCAAAGTACTTCACCGCCTGTACTGTGAAGCGACTGATGAACTCAGACAGACTACTGTCTGAACAAAATGCGATATTTCCGCTGCAGACAGAAGTACCCACAAGGCTCGGATCCCGAATCACCTCACTAAGCCCTCCCCACCCCTACCGATGCTTATCCTAGCTCTGTCCGTGTCTTTCCTGGTTCTACATGGAGGTATCCGATGATCCTAGTCAAATTTGTCATTACTTTGCCAAGGTTAACACTGGGGCTGGCCTAGACTTTAATCACGCCATTGATCAGTGTGACTACATCACGTACTAGACCCGTATGTATATCGGAGACGGATTTTAGCTGATTTGATTCACTTCAGTAAACCTGCACATTGTTGTTGCTGTTCAATGCTGCCAATAATCTTAACTCTCTCACTGTTCTCATCGCAACATGGACGTGACGTATGATCTTTAAAGAGCAATACATGGCTCAGATAAGGCGATACCTCGTCAAGAGATATATTCAACAAGACATGATCTTGTCAAGACATCACGTAAAAAATAGGGAAATATTTGCAGGAGAGCGCTCAGACACCACAGTCCTAGCCACATCAACAGCGCAGAGCTGTTTTACCCAAGCTGCATGTAAGAACTATAGACGCCCACAATAATAAGATCCTGTAATGAACTAATTATAAGAATGTGACAAGAATTCACTTCCAGTAATGCAGAATTATTACATCATGGACACCAGATCTTACGCAAAGTGTAACAAGTCTTCTGTATTACACTGTCGGTAGAGATTCTCTGTTTTGTTTCCCTTATGTAATAATTTATTTCCTTCTGAAGTATAACGTTTGAGTACATAAACCCGTGTTTAAAGATAAGTTAGCATCTACACAAGGTAAAATGTGCTGTTAGACTGACATGATGTTGGCGATCGTTCATGTGGGTCACGGACTTCTTGAGGTCCCGTGTTCGAATCCAGTGGCCGCTCAGTGGCAGCTTTACATCTGGTCATTTGCCAAGTGCTCCGGGCTATGCGCAGTTTCTCCTAACATTATACAGGATGGATATTCCCTGATTTGTTCACAATACGTTCTTGAGGATTTCCCAAGCTTAATACACAGGAGAACCCGTAGATTTTTGCGAACAGAGTAAACAACATTTAACCTTAGCTGGCCTTCCCTGATAAGATTAGGCAAAAATATATCTTAGCCGAGATAGCTTTACGAACACCCCATGGGAAAGCGGTTATGTTACAGCATGAACATCCCTATACAATGTTCAGAAACATACACAAATGGTACCAATTGCTACATGTACCCATGACGTAATAATATTACATTACCGATAGAAAATGCTAATAATTAAACATTTTATCACACTAAGGGCTTCTGCAAAGGACCGACTGGCATTCATCAAAGCACGAGCTGTCTTCTTCCACTATTGATACGCGGTGTAGGGACACTCAAATTACGACAAGTTTTTATGCCTGCTCATATGTCGATAGCAGGGTTTTTGTGACGTTTATTAAACTACGCATTTCAATTTAAAACATCAATTTGTATTAACAGAACGTCCTTTGTGAACACTAGGATCTCCGAAAAAATTGATACTTGTCATTAATTGTTGATCTCCTGTTCTGACTATCAGATCACATTATTTGTCTCAGGACGTTTATACTCTTGTCAAACAACTTTACATTGATGTGAAAGTTTTCTTATGAAATCTAAGTTCGCTATTTAAAGTAACAAATTTGGGGGGTCTTGTTAAAGGACCCATAACACGGATGTCTATTTTCACTGCCTATTCAGGTTTTAACCACGTAGTATCTAGTTTAGGAGACGTGGGTATAATGAGTCCTTCTTCCTGAAACCTGAAACCGTCCGCCTTTATATCGAGTAAAGTATAGTTATGACACTGCCTTCCATTTAGACGAAGCTACTGAGCGTAAAGGTATTTAGATCTACAGATTTTTCCAAAGAATATCCCCACCTGCTCAGTTCATGACTTGGGCTTCATTCTTGGCTAATCAGATCCAATCAATGTTGAGAATATAAATCAAAGAAAATATTCTCATCTTTGCTTTAGTTTTTGGATTTCTTGATACGCGCCTCATATACTGGTTGTCATGGTACATCAACTTGAAATCTATCAAGAGCTTCTTTGGGTCTGGCAAAATTAACAGTTCCACACTAAAGACTTCTCGTCTTCCATGAAGGAAAACGCACATCAAAATTAAATAAAACTTTCACGTGTTTCGATGTTCATTTTTTTTTGAAACTTTGCCACCAAGTGAGACTGTGGTTAAGAATACATACGCCATGTAGTAAAAGGGTTAAGACATTTTAAGAGAGAATCTTAGTTGAGCCATCGAGCGTGTCCCCCCCCCCCAAATAAAATCCCCGAATCTGCTCACGCTGTCACCATGACTTACTGATATCATATGGAGATATGAGCAGTGTTCACAGTAACGTTTTGTCCCACTACCTGACCATATGTAACACCGAATTTCCTGACGTCATCTGAACACACCATGCATGGCAGCTTTATATCCGTACAGGTGCGCCGTCACTAGGCTTGGGTCAATAGCGAATCTACTTATTCACTTGAAGAACGTCTACAATCTGTTTTATACTTTGAATGCTATGCGTTTAACAACACACCCGGAGATAAAAGTTTCTTGGATAATCCGCGCACGCCTGAAACAAAACCGTAATGAGTCTTGAAGCAATTCCTGCCGTGTTCCTCATCAAATTCCCAAAGATCGTGGGTTTCCTCCGGGTTGTGCCCGGTTTCCTCCTACCACAATGTTAGCCTGTGAACACTCACATTTATATCTCAACACATTTTCAAAAAGTTATGAACTATTTCAGAGCATCATGCACTAATAGGAAGAATTTTAAGGGATCTCAAAATTCTCAACGAACTTAAAATTACAAGCGTTTCATTAACAGTTGTAGCTTGTAGGTGTAATCATACTGAAACCTAAACTAAATCACACACTGAAATAAAATTTACACAAATGAAGTAAACACATATGTGTATTTTGTTTGAGTTTGTGATCTAGTTGAGTTTAATGTGCGGGTATCTCGTTTACGTGACACTACATGTGACAAAAGCATTGCAAGAAACGTGTCCTTCTTCCCGAAACCTGACACCGCCTGCCTTAACAAAGGACAACGCATTGTTATCACAGTGTTCTCCAATGGGAGGGGGAGAGAGGTACCCGTGGCTCAGTCGGTTAGCCCTCTAGCGAAGCGCAATGACCCAGAAGCCTCCCATCAGTGAGGTCGCTGTGAGTTCAAGTCCAGCTTGCTGCTTTCCTCTCCAGCAACTTCTAGTCGTGGGTTTCTGCCGGGCTCTGCCCGGTTTCTTCCCACCATAATGCTGAAATATTCTTGAATACGGCGTAAAACACCAATCAAATGAAAATAAATAAATAAATGAACTCCGAAATACGAAGAAACATACGCGGATGTTCGCAGTTTTCATATATAGGACAAATCCTTTCTAGTACACATCAGTACGCCCCTTTTGTAAAGGTTTGATTAAAACTATTTCAGAACAGTTCTGCTACCTGACATTTCCTTACCTCTGAAGCAAAGAACATCTGGTGAAATTGCTTTTCAGTCGTAAGAATAATCATCACATAAACCATGAAGCATCGCCTTGTTTTTTAAATTAATATGTATTTAATTTATGTAAAGAACTGTGAAAATGGTTGATCCAAAAGGATCAGAGTAAATCTCTGTAGAAGTAAAGGGGACGATACAAACAGGTGGTAAACCATTCCTCTTCTTTCCTTTATATACATAACAATTCAATCACATTGGTATATATTACACAACAGGTTTATCTGAAAAATGCGCAGTCAGATGGCCGGGATCAGACTGAATCTTAAAACAACGTCTGCTTATCGCTCTGTCCTGTACTCCTGGAAAGCTATTGCGTAAGACAAGACTTGAGATTAATTTTTTCGACACGTTCTTCATACTGAATTGTTTTTAGCTGATATGGCATTTTCTTTGAAATCCCCCCAGGTCTTTCTCCCTGTCTAATCAGACCTAGTGAATGTTTGAAGAGCCTCAGAAAATTAAAATGAGAAAGAAAATACGTGCTTATCGTTCCTGCTAATCTATACAAGGCAAAAATATAACGAGGTGACGTAATAAATCTTATCATCATGTTCTAGTCCTGGGGTCTCCCACTGATATCAGAGGCGCTTAGGTGGGTATTTTTCTTACGGGTAAACAGATACAGGCCTATGGCAGATAAAAAGAAAGAAGTACTTCTAAAGAAATACAACGATTGTTTTGTTTTCAACTCAGCATTCCAGTTTTCTATGTATATGCAATCTGGAACTTTGCTGCTTGCCTTGCACGGAACCAAATGTCCTGTAGTATATCTTTATCTGGGAAAAAGAGTCGAACGTTAATGATTATAACACAGTGAATAAAAACATCCCCTTTCCATGTTCCTGTGAAGAAGTATAGCCTTAAGACATAAAATGGACGAAAAGATAGCCCTGATCCGTCCTCCAGAATTCCTCGTGGCAATGATTTTGATTAAAAAACTAATACATATTTACCACACGTTGTAAATGGCAACCCCTTTCCCCCGTACAATATTCATTTCACATCTAATGAAAGTACGCATGTACAAGCAAAAGACATCACAATTACCTTACTGACATGCGCCATTTTTGGAACACACCACGTTGTGTTTCCTGTGGTCGTTTGCAATACTTCCGTCGTGTGTGAATGTGAGGGCACCCCTATCGGAGAGGAAAATGATAAACAAATGGATCGTTCAACTCTCATACAGCAATAGGCCTTACACAAAATCAAACAAGGAAACACGAAGACGCTTAAAAGTTCAATACATATATATGAATAGACAAATAGTACAACTTACACTAACATACAAAAAAAAATTACAGATAATTACAAAATTATATAGTTTCTTACTGATGACAGCGTTCAAATCCGGATAGAATATTCCGGCTTCCCGGGCGAGTTACGGGGTCGATAACATTTCCCCGCCTCCCACTATTAAAAGAAAAGATAATTGTACAGAAGTACCGTGATCTTTACAATCATTGAATATAAAACATATTTATAACGGTGACAAGATGATGTTACAATGAATAAATGTACATATGCACAAATATATACATACAAGTGACACTTTGGATAACATATCAGACACAATATTGTCCTTATCAGCAATGTGTACAATCTCCAGAGCATAAGGCTGTCAAGTCAAACAATAATGTTACGATGATGCTCTAGCCTTAAATTACTCAATTAACACTTAAGAGCAATATATATACTATTCCCATTAGACGAAATTATGCAATGCCATGAAGCTAAAGCATTATGATATATACATGGTATATACAATGAGAGTAACATCACAACCAATAATTACGTAATGGCATCATTTATCATGTACAGCATTTCCTCGTTAACAAACTTATGCTTTGTAGGAATAAGCTTGCAAGGGTGCTGCTCGACACATGCAGCACCGCCTTCATTTATATCATGTACTGCAGCATTCACATAACCTGGTTCGTCAGAACGTATCTAAGGATAAGTCTCGAGCAACTTATATAAATATCCTGTGTCTGACTTTGAAAAAGATGACTTCATCTGAATTGCTCAATACACTTGAGTTATCTAACTTGAATGCTACCTGCCTCAAGCGCACTTCTTGAGCATATTCATGTGACACACTCTTTCAGTTCTCCTATGATCAGGTGTGCTAATAACGTAGTTAACATGGTTTTCTTCACAACCTGATATGGTGCACTAAACTTGGCCTTAAGACGTTCCTATGGTAGGACAAAAAAACCAAAAGCTGATCTCCAGGAGAAAAAAGTCTATGCTTAGCCTTCTTGTCATAGTACGGTTTCATTTTCTCCTCAGGGGTCCTTAAATTAGCCCGAGCTATCTCTCCAAGCCTTTCTTAGCCTGTCGCAAAACTGGGAAACACAATCTAGGAAGTTCTCTTTTGATCCTTGAACTAAGATGCTCTACTTCATCAAAGCTAAGGGACCTCTAATCTCATGACCACACACCAACTCAAATGGACTAAGCACATAACTTCCTGGAATAATCCTGACATAAAATTTGACCCCTGGTCAAAATGTATTTCCTTAGGTAAATCATATCTGGTGAAAAACTACAACAGACCATTAACTATCTGTGGAGTAGTTATGTGTTTCAGTGGGATATCTTCAGGAAACCTAGTACCTGTATCCATACTAGCCAATGAATACTTGTATCCTGTCTTAGTTCTAGGTAATGGACCAACACAATAAGTACCTTGCTAAAACGTTCCCTACAAGCAGGAATAGGAATAAAGGGTGCCGGCCTTACACTATGCTGTGGTTTTCCTCCCAATTGACAGGTGTGGCAAGTCTTACAGAAATTAACTACATCCTCGTGAATTTTAGGCCAGTAAAAATGGCGAGTGATTTTACTCTCTGTCTTTCTAATGCCTAAATTTCACGATCCATTCTAAGTATTTCCTGTCTATAGCTTGGATGTAACACGGCTTGATTGAAAATTAGGATGTTTATACTTTCTCATCAAGAGCTCATCTTCCATGCAGTAACCAACAGGCAGATCAGCTATTTCCTCCACAGATAAAGCAGACTAAATTAACCCCCTTAATTCAGGATCTGACTGTCGTCGCCTACCCACTTCAGATCGAGAGAACACGGGACTGTTTAAATCCTGACCATACTCTATACCATCAATATTATTAAGAAAGTTTTAGCCAAATTAATATTACCAGCTAAATCTCCCATGGTAATAGAATTGTATTCTCTCTCCCTATAACTCTTTTCCGGTAACCACACAAGAGGGAAATATACCTGGAAGTTCCTCCTGTAGGTCTTCTGTATTTCATCCCAAACCAGAACACTACAGGCATGAGGACACGCCTTGACCTTGTCTTCTGATAAGTCATTACCCAGCAAACAGGCAATACCTTCCACGGGCAACAACCCCAGGACACCAGTACTCCAAATCAGAAGTAAGGGTAACATCCAATAAGGGAACAGACATAATTTTCCATTAATGCCCTGAATCAAAACATGACTGTTTGCTTTATCAGAATGTCTTAGGCAAGGGCAAGTCAATAGCAGATGCCACGTATTTTTACAATAGCGGCAAGAAAGTAGACTTACACCCATATTTGACTTTGGATTCTCACCGGTATGCTTATCAGTACTAAATCTGAAATCTTCTTATGAAAATTCCATTTCTTCAGAAATTCAGGTGGAAATTTTTGTCCGTTAGTCTTATGACCTAACTCATATTCATCAGCGAAACTGGCTGCTGTCTTGACGTCCTTGACCTTCTGTTCACCTAAATAAACCTTGACCTCATTATGAACAGTGTTCTTAAATTCCTCTAAGAAAACAACCTCCCTTAAATTCTCAAATGAAGGATCTAACTTCAGAGCCCTGTGCCAACTATCAAACTGCGTTTCTTTACCCTTGGCAAATTTCACATAAGTTTCATCAGACTGTTTTCTTAACTGTCTGAAGTTCTGTCTGTAAGCCTCCGGTACAAACTCATAAGCAGACGAGACCACTGCCTTAACTGTATTGAAATCTGAAAACTGATCTACTGACAAAGCAAAATTGACCACTGCAGCTTTACTTTCAAATGTACTCTGCAGTAACATTACTGCCCAATACCTTTCAGGCCACTCAAAGCTAACAGCCACTTACTCAAGGGATATAAAGAACCTTTCTACATCCTAATCATTACATTTGGGCACTAATCGAATGTTTCGAGCCAAATCAAATCCTTGGTGACTACGACTTGCAGCTTCATTATCACTACCCTTAATCTGTTTATTTATTTATTTGATTGGTGTATTACGCCATACTCAAGAGTATTTCACTTATACGACGACGGCCAGCATTATGGTGGGAGGAAACCGGGCAGATCCCGGCGGAACCTACGACCATCCGCAGGTTGCTGGCAGACCTTCCCACGTACCCCTTAATCTGGAATTTCATAAATCTGAACTCCTGTTCTAAGTGTTTCTCTCTTTCTTTGTTTTCTAATCTTCGACAAACGACGTTTCAACGTGAAGTCGACAGTGTTTTTTGTTTATGCTGTGCTCATAGCGAGTGTTAACTCTATTGGTGACTCTAACCAAATATGGTTTTGATGATAATGACACATAATACACATAAGCTTTGATTTTTGACACATTGTGTTATATTTGTGACACAGTGTATTATATATGTTCAACTGCCTCAATCGTATAAATAGATCCACTCAAGCCAGCTGTGGAAATAGTGACACAGCGTCTGTGTTACTTTAAGCATTTCAGCTTCTCTGAAGTTCGATGATTTACTTTTTGTGAAATTAGCCCCATCATAACAAAATGGATGCCATAATACATGTAATGTATGCAGGGGAGGGCACAAAGGAAATATTACTCCAGAGGATACTGAGAACTGGGTACCCGTTGAAGGAAGTGCAGAGTGCAGTAGACTTGTGCTGGAAATTGGGCTTATATGTATGGCACACCTGGACATCTGGCCATTATTTGCTTATTGACTACAAGTAGATTATTCCAACAAATTATTCAGAACGTTGAATACAGGTGCGTGTGCTCGAGCGTGGGATGACATTCACTTAAAACGAATATGACCAATAGGTATACGTCAGTGAACAGTACATACACTCCGGCTGAACAAACAATCTTGACGCATGCGCGGAATCCCTTCATATTAAAAGCATTGATCTTTGGTCTGAAGATGATTGACCACAATTCATTGACGTTGTTTGGGGGACATTGGCTGGGAACACTTATTGTAACACATTAGGTGAGTTTTATAAAAAGCATAGAAAGGGTAAATAGCCTAAAATGAACAACAAAGTACGAATATGACAAGGTGCTGGCTCAACTGCCATGACAATTTAATCAGACAGGGACATGTGTATATAGCGATCACCCTGCATAACGGCGTTACAATATGGGCGGGAGGACTGCAATCGAGTAATCTGAAACCATTCCTCTCAATAGTACGGATATGGTAATGTTTTAATTGGGCTTACAAATATTGGAAATACTACAATACAAAGGCTTTTGTTGAATCTGTTCGCGTGATTAATGATTTGTAGCTAAGATATTTTTGGTTGGTGTGTGGCTAATGAATGTTGGATCCTTGGACGGACAGACATAAAACGTTTTCTTTCCAACGGATATCGAACTCAAAGTAGAAAGTCTACGGGTGAAACAAAGCACTTCATCAAACAGAGTCGGTTTTATAAATGCACAAGTAACCTCTGCACGTGATTGCCATGGTAGTTGCGTCAGGTTGCTTTTGTCATAACAGTTGACTGTGGGCTCTGTTTGTGGCCTATATAGGGATATTTAAAGTGGCTGCAACAATACCGCCTTCCCGATGTCTAATTTGCAAATCAGCTTTTATCTGTAATAAAAGTCTGCATCTGTCATTACTTACATCAGATGAAATTAGGAAGATAATGCTATTTCTATTCAGAAATATCAAGAGTACCCTTGAGCACATCATCCCACTTACTAACAAAGCTGTGTACACACTGATTCCGGTGTATTAACACGAAAAACTTCACACCTGACTGAGGTTCTTTACGAGTTCTTCACAATACAAATGAAGAGAATCCCTTAAAAGACGAACCGTCAAGTTGTAAACTGTAATTTGCTGGTCAGGTCTATAGGTCTCCGGAAAGAAAACTATTTTAACTTACCGGTTTGTATTGTGGCAAATGACAGTCATAAAATATAAATGACATAAAGTGAATGAAGATAGGCATGTACCCACAAAACTGAATGGAGAACAGGCCGTTTTAGCACGAAGTGAACGAAGGACAGACCATTTTGGCGCAAAGCCAATGTAGGATAGGCTATTTTGGCATAAAGTGAATGAATGATACGCCATTTTTCACAAAATTACTGTTAACGGAGGATTCGCCGTTTTGGAACAAAGCGAATGGAGGAATAAATAATGCACAAACATGTCTGAGGCACTGCTTACAAATCTGAGACACAATGTACAAATCTCTCGTACAGTGTACAAGTTTGATACACCGAGTACAAGTCTGTGGCACCATATTTAAGTCTGTGGCACAGTGTACAAGTCTGAGGCTCCAAGCACAAGTCTCTGCCACCGTGAACGAATCTAAGGCACAGTCCACATGTCTGCGGCTCGGTGTACAAGGTTGTGCCGCCGTGTACGAGTCTGATGCACGGGGTACACTGATGTTTCTTCCACTTTCTGTTGGGAGTTACGGTTCTATGGCTTTCAGATAGATAGGAGAAAAACGCAGTTGAAGAGACGTTTGCCTTCACCGTGAAGTTTTGACCTTTGGCAAAGTAAATAAGCTATGTAGACATTATGTATACATGCTCTATGTCCCCCAGAGGTGCCCTCAATGAATTCCCCATAGGAATCTTTTGAAATATTCAGCATGGCCACAACTGAAAAACAAAACTATACACTATATGGCCACAACAAAACTATATACAAGTAAATTTTATGCTTAAAGTCGGAAAATATGCGATTCGTGATTTATCACTATCTCGGTTATTTTCTCCAGACTTTTTTAAAATACAGCGCAAAAGATGGTTTTATAACGTGTCGATATCTCTCGAGTACTGCACAACTCACTGGTCGTTTGTGTTAACCCATCTCAGATACGGTGCCAAAAGTAACAATTTTCCAAATTGAGAAGGGCCAGTGAAAAAAGTGTAATTTGCATTTTGCCACCTATAAAGAGGTTCTCTTGACTCTCTTAAAATCGCGTTGGCCAAAAAGTTACGAGTTGAAAACTGGAGAAAAAGCGACAATAAAATCTCGAACGTTATCCACATGAGCTCGCTTTTCTCAAAACGCAACCCTAAAACGCAAGGTTAGTGCTGTTTCCTAGCTGACAGTGACCAACACTACGTTGTCGACTTCTTACCCCGTTTTCTTAAGCCCACAAATAGAGAACACAAGAGGCGAGAGAAGCAAATACCGCACTAATCTTGGTGATATTCTCTCGCGGTTTTCCACCAGCACCACGACATAAGCAATACCGCTGAGTGGTTTGTCTATACTCTCTATTTTGGTGGCAATGCTGCGTATGTGGGGGAAAGCCATGATCATTAACTTTATAGTCCCATGTGAAAATGTGTTTTGAACCTTCTGGACTCCAAGGATAGAACAAAAACAAGTACATAAAGCTGTACCTTTCTCGAAGTCGCCATATTCTGAACTATAATTAGATATATGGTTTGTTAGCCAGTTAGAAAGCAGAGCTCTGCACATTTCTTACACACAATGTTAACTGACATGCAGCAGTAGACACGGGGAGTGCGTTACAGTGTCCTAGCTTTTCGCCCCTGTTTAAAAACTTCTATAAAACTGTATAAGTGAGGCTTCACTACGCTGGGGGATCAGTTTTTGGCCAGTACTTCATGCCTGGTTCTGCGAGGTGCAAGGCTTCAAACTTACATGAAGTAGGTTGGCAGAAATGCGATAACTACTCTGACATCGTCTCCTTCTTATGATGTTTCTTTTGCGCTGACAGGTAAGTTATAGAATATTGGACGGAAACCAATATTGTGCGAGACCAGAAATAGGATGAATTACCGGTCTACAGAGGTGTAGATTTTTAAGACTTGCACATGGTGGGAAATGTGACCTAGAATGTAGTAAGAGATTATTTCAGCAATTTAAGGGTCCATTTTGAGCCATGATCGGTCGTAAGAATGAGAGCTGCAGATCTGATTTCTTTTATTGTGGGAATGTATGTATATAATAAATCTTCTCTTGTCATTCCAAGACAAAATTTCTAGACTGGTGAGTATGACTGACATTAGTCCAGGCATTGGTAAGACCAGTGTCCAAATGATCACACCCTACAATTAAGTTTCCATTATAACCTGCATATTAACGTTTGGCGATACAGCACTATATCTAAATCTATTAGCGCTGAACGCCCAAGTCCCGATAATCCTTGTCCCGTGAGACATCCCCAGGCAAACTTCTGCTAGCGCTTGATCGGTGAAAGTTTTTGCAGTACTGACACACAGTTGCTCGGGTCAAATCTCCCAGGCAGAGCCCGTGAACCCTAACTTCTCAGCCTTAGTCCAGTTTGTACCCGCCTCCACCTCCCGAAAACCATACAAAATTGTGACTTGAATAAAGTTTTGAGGGCCGCTGTGCAAAATAATACCACCCAACCAACGGGAAAAGGGCAGCCCAGTAGGACGAAAGAAAACATAACTAAACATTACTGGGAACTACATTGGTCTGTGAACTGTGGACCTCATTGTAGATGGTTTCTGTTTGTTTCCGGAAACATGACATTGCCCTTGTATTTGTACAAGCATTTAGGTCTTCTTCAGTGGGCAATTACTCACTTACAAAAAGATAATATACAAATATAATCGACAATTTTTAGAGGCAATATAGTTTTAGAGCTTTCCTTCCTTTCACAGTTTGCTTTTGTTCATAATTTCTGCCTTTTTTATCTGACAGTTTCCCCATCTTTCCTCTTTTACTTTTTTTACACTTTGAACTTGTTTACAATAAGAACAAGTATTTCAAACTAAATCCACTGACGTCACTTTGTTGAAACCATACATGTTGCTATAGTAAAGCCTTGTTCGTTTTAACTGTACCTGATTGGCCGGCGAACACCTGGTAATTTTACCAGGTTTTACGGTACTTGTAAAGATTACTTTGCAATTAAGTCGTAATCTGTTTTTGCACGTTTGGTAATTAACACTAACACCTATTGCCTCTGATACTGGTGGTTATAAAACAGCTCATGTTTTTCAAAGTCTCTTAAAGCCAAATATATTGCTGCCTCGACTGGCAACAAAATTATTTAGTAGGAATAGCTTTGTAATAAGTGTGCATGACTGTAATTAACTTTGTATGTAACTGCCCTTCTTTGTGTTTCCCTGAAGAAGAATTGTATGGATAGTAAAAGTCATGAACTACCAGCGATGATCATGCTAACGGTATTCTCAAATCCTCAACACGAAAGACTGATTTCAAAACTCTTCTATGAAGTCTTAGCGCAGGCTTTAATGTCATCGGAAAAGGTGGTATTCAAAGAGTTAACAGGGGGCAGAGAACATTTCCCGCCGCAGTTCATTTTATTACACGAGTCACTAAAACGTCCAACCTTTACGCGAAGTCGAAGCAAATTACTGGATGAAGACAACCGACGGCGTGGATAATTTCGCCCATGCGACATACTAATCCAGCTGTCCACCACATTCTTGTATCACAATGTAAAGAAATCTATTAAAATATTTTGAAAGTATGGATCCTTATCCACACCAACAACTAATCGCATCTTCTTGGAACCGTAGGCTTATTTTCACTTATTTTCATTTTTAGGTATTAGGCAAGAAGGGTCTTTTCAACCATGGTACTCGGGTTCGTTTAAGTTGTTCCCTTTTAAACAGTTACTTGAATAGATAAAATAAAACCCTAAGATAAACTGACAAAGGACCGGAATTCCTCTTTTAAGTGTCACCATTTGCCAACTATCACACTGTCTTAGTTGGTCTGGTTCTACTCTATATACGCTGGAGTCTTTTACATTCAGTAGTTGTAGATTCACACCTACCGCAGAAAACGAGCGTGTCAGACTTTACATCCCAAGCATCGGCGTGATCACATCTGTCTCCACATCAGATTTGGTTTATTTATTAATTTCTTAATTGTTTCAACTGTATTCAACAATATTTTACTTACACGACGGTGGTCACTGTCGTAGGAGAAAACCGGAGAGACCCCGGGCCAAACCCACGACCATCCGAATGTTGCTGGCAGACCTTCCCACTTACGACTAGGGAGGAGCCTGAAATCACAGTGACCTGACTGGTCAAAGACCCCCCGGGTCATTGTGTTCTACTAGAGCACTAACTCCCTCAGCCAAAGAGGGCCCGAGATGAGTCGTGCAGTTTGACGTCCGTGTAATTGGACATAAAAGAGAGGGTTGTAACAAAGAATGGGTGACACTGCCATGGCAATGGGTGACAGCCAGTGAATTCCGGCCCCTTGTCAGTTTGACTCAGTTAAGGGTTTGTTTTAACGTTTCATGTAAATGCTTAAGTAGTACAGCAACTTACGTATCCCTTTGCACCAAACGCCCTGACCAGGATTAGGTACAAAAATTATGCAATGATGTTAATTGCAATTTGTTTGACGTCGCTGGTTTGGAATTATTCAAATTATTGTTCCCAGTCTTGATGTAACAGAAATACATGGGACTAGCAAGTCGTAGGTTTGAAAAATATTATCACGTGGCCGATGGCATTTCAGAAAATGTTTATGAGTATAATATAGAATTTATAAATGTAAAGTTAAAAAGGCATTGAGGCTGTGGGCTGTACTGGTCCTTGAAAACCAGCTTCAGTAGGCTATTTCAGAATTACCTAGAGAAGATAATACTGTATAAGCCCTTTTTGATGATAGCATTTTATATAAGATCTTGTAAAATTGTCCGTTTCCACGAGGATCACCGCGAGAGGCCACCATGAAACATTGGATAATAATGAACATGAGTAATAACTGATGTGAATCGGTCGTATAATCGGTCGAGTGCCCGGACACATATGACCACCAATAAACGACAGACTGGGCAAATGGCCACACAAGCGGACTATTTATTGTCGCCAAATCGCCACGAGCTGTGAGAGTGGGAAGGGAGAACTACAAACCCCAGGTCCAAAGCCGCTTTTGAATTCTCACCTTGGCTGAAAGGCAAACACCTTAAGGCTACACCATGGCCCGCTTTAGTACTTTAATTAAAAGGTCTCGAATGTCAGTCTTTTCAACTCAGGCCTAGCAATTGTTCGACAGATCCAAGGGGATCTGGGCAGTTAGACGTAACCCCGTTGGTTCAAGGCGGCAAGGACACGCACACAACCATGACTGCTGCGCCAGCGATCGCTGTTGTACAACACCGGGGCATGCCGACTCGTATAGCACGATCTCTAAATACACGCGGCCACTTAGTGTTCTAGGCAATCCTTCTTACAGGAATTGTACAAATGAATTTCCCAGGCGTGAAAGCGGCTTTAATAACCGGAATGTCTAAACAGGGTCATTCTCGTCTGTCGACATTGTCAATTTCCACCTGCTCTCATCTTGGTGTGAAGTTAAGTACCGGGGGCTAGTACCATCTAACGTCTCGCCAGGGTTCCAGGGATAATTGAAATGTCAGTCTTTTCAATCCAGGGTTTCTTGTTCAAAACCTTTCTTACTCATCCGGAGTTCTGATACAATCACCAAGGATATTGCCAATTATAAGTTTAGGATAAGCTGTGATTTCCTCCCATCATTCCACGCTGGCCACTAGGGAACATTGAAGAACTTGACTTCTTTGACTTTGCTCTTCTTTGTCCCCCATTAGATTCTTTCCAGACGATCAGTACGAAAATATCGTCCGTCTCAGTGTGTTAACCGAAAGTGTTGACAATGTGATAATACGAGGCGTTACAAATTACGCGAGACAAACTTCACATCGTGATTTTAAGTAACCGGATGAAGGTCATGCTCGCTTCCGGCAGTCATATTTTGATATAAACAACCCTGGAATTGCCTTGATTTAAAAGTTAAGATATCCAAACCTTGATTTCAACACCTATACAGAATACACTCTCTATTCACGTAAATCTGGAACCATATAACCGTCTGATTTTATACAGAAAGGCGCTCAAATCAACATTCAGTTTCGTCCGACGAGTAGTCACTATTCCCGCCATATAAACGAACAGACCCGGAAGTTACCATACCTCTGGTGACGGGGAACATTTAAAATGCGGAGCTAGCAGCGGTCCGGAAAAGAAATCAAGACGATTTCGAATCATGAAATGTGCTTTTCTCTATGGAAAACTGAAGATAATATATGATCAGCATATATATCTGAATATGCAGATTACGTCTGAGTCAAATGAATTTTATTCCAAGATCAAATTGTTTTTTCTGTGTTCAGAAAATGTGAAAAGTCGGTCAAGGTTTTTATTTACACTTTTGGTGGCTTCTACATTCGCATTCGAAATTTCATAATTGTAACTCACCGTATCGGTACTTCGTTATGCATATATGTAAGGAGCCCATAGGTCTAAGAAAACTGGACCATCAAACATGTTTAATTCGGAAAAAAAAAATAGTTTTATCATATCATGGCAGTGCCTCCTCGTAGCAGGCAAGACTCAATGCCCCCGAATTTTAAATGCTGCCTCCGTGGAACTCCCTGTCTAAGATGCTGACCCTGGGCTGACTAGAACTTGGCATATTCACCTTAATGCCGAGCGGCAAGCCACGTAGTACCAAGGTTATCTATGTTAAGGTAAGCACAATAAAAACCTATCAGTCAATGGAAGGTTCCCACGGCAACTTCACTGGTACATCAGCATAATTTTGGAATGTGCGGGTGTACACATCAGAAAAATCTGGAGCGTGCCAAAGTAAGGTTTTGTTCTTTCGGCTGAGTGGAAGAGCCACAAGGAATCTAAATCAAAGATCAAAGATTTATGCTACTTGTAGGTGTCCAGATGCACTAAGGCCAAGCTGCGTCATTTAATTTAAGGACAAAGGGTTTAACTGAACAGTTGGTTTTCATGGACAGGTGGGATCTACGCTCATTATTCAGAATTCCTGATCACTGATTAGTCACAGATTAGTCTGGTTTCATCTTTTGACGTAATAATTCGTAGTCATACATTCATATTCATGATGTCCCGGCCCAACAGCGATAGATCACACAACGACTCCCCTCACACCTTTCCAACTTTTACATGTGAACCTGCTTTTGCAAAACGTTGCAACACTGACTTGTTAATGTAGCTTGCGTCAGATCGAAAAGATTTTTAAATGCGCTATCATGTGTAAGTTCACCACCCTGGTCCTCCCAACCACCAGTCAGTGAGTCCACGTGACTCGGCCCTGTAAATAGGTTTCATATTGAGTCAAATTACCAGATTAAAACAGGTGTTATGCTATTTGAGGAAAGAAGCACATTTTGTTAGTTACTCGAAAGAAAAGACAACAAAAAATATAACCAAAGTTATTTGAGAAAAGGGGTGCACATAGTCCTAAACGGACATAGACATTTTTTATGACGCGCTTGGTAACTGTATAAATCATCTTATAATCTGGAATTCTTATGAGGCCATAGGATACCCCATTTTAGAGAGAAGAGCCCTAAGCTCTTCAAGGATGAGACACTCTTTCGTGTGGGAAGTAGGGTCCCTATTATTATTACAGTCGAAGGGTACGCATTGTCGCCTCCTGATTGTGCCCTTGAGGAATTACCCGAGATGTATTCCACTACCACTTTCTCGTTGAAAATGGCTTTACAATATATTAGAATTGCCTCGCAATCACTAGGAAAGCAGCAGATTAAACACTCTTTCTGTACTGCAAAATGGTGAACTAAGTACTGTTG
This sequence comes from Acanthopleura granulata, assembly GCA_016165875.1. NCBI lineage: Eukaryota > Metazoa > Mollusca > Polyplacophora > Chitonida > Chitonidae > Acanthopleura > Acanthopleura granulata. Next base: position 46,751,375 of record JABBOT010000080.1, on the reverse strand, counting down.
ACATCACAGCGGAAACAAATGTCTTCTCGGGTGGTAGAAATATCTCGCCCTTGATTGGTTAAAATTGAGAGAGTGGCGGCCTGTTCGATATTCCCCACGTGGGCATTTTTGCTTACTTTGAACTGCAATATCTCGGTTATCATACATCACAAAAATAAAAAATGACGTTTTTTGCAGTATGAATAGGATTCTTTATATAATACATATACATATAATACATATATAATTTTGGTTTGGTGTTGTCTTTTAACACGGCTTCATTTTAACAGGTAATAACAGGCATTCTTTTCGTTTACTACGGCAATTAACTGTCCCGAAGAGCCACACTTAATGTTGCGATATGGTCTCTTTACCTTTGCAGGTTACACAAAGGACTGGTGAAAATAATAATAAAAATATTAATAATTTTTATTTCAAATTGATAATACAGAGCCGTAAAGGTGACATGGTGCAAAAGAAAAAAATATTGGTAATAAGAAAAAACAAACACAGTATTTAAATTTCCTTTTTTTAAAGTCGTGCTCTCGATATAATTGATCAATAGAAAGGCACAATTATCACGTGAGCACGACATATTAAAGATCTTGTTCGCACGACATAATAAAGATGTCGAGAGCACGTCAGAATTGTTCTGTCGTGCGAAAGACTTACCAAAGATGTCTTGCACACTACTTAGCAATTATCTCCTGCTCTCGACATCTTTATTATGTCGTGCCTACGAGATGTTTACTAAGTCGTGCTCAAGAGATGATTTTGCGTTTTCATTAGTCAATTGTTTCGAGAGCACGACTTAGTAAAGATGTCGCGCGCACGACTTATTAATTAAAACACATACACACCCATAAGGAAAAACTTAAATACGGTATTTGTTTGTTGTTTGTTGCCAATATTTTTTTTCTGCATCACGTTACTTTTACTGCTCTTTTCATGAGGGTCTAGTGCAATAACAATGTAAAATTTGGAAGGAACGTTAATAATGATAATAACAATATTTAGTTTATGCAGCCAAAATAGATTTTAAAGTGGAACGGCAAGCAAATAATAATACAAAGTAAACACTGTAAGAATTAAACAACATTGCAGGAAGTTTGGAAACTACTTATGACAAGAAGATTAAAAAGCTTTCGCTCTACGTTCCATATACACGTAGGTTGTTGAATATCGCTGGAGCAGTGACTTTTAAAGATTTTTCAAAACATTCTGTGCGAGCAAATTGGACAGTTAAAAGAACTTGGGTAGACAACCTTAAGGTCTAGTTTGATAGCGGAATTCAGTTTCATCGTGAAGATAAGCGGATGACTGTAAAATCTTAAATACTAAGACGGTGATATTAAAACGATAAGACAGTGGTTAAAAATTGTAAATAAAGAACATTTCCAGTCGCTTGACAGCGCTTACCCCATAAAGTTAAACAACAGTCTTAATGTCTTCACGACCAATGTGCATTCGCTTTTGGTTGGTGGTTACCAACTCAAAGTTAGTTCTGTCAGTTTTTACGCACATGTAATTATGTTACACCAGGTGCCAGTGATCTTCAAGTTAAGACTCCTCTCTATTACGCCCACTGATTTTTCAGCCGTATGAAGCGTAATATCGTCTCCAAGCAGGTTCATATTGCATGACGTATATAGATTCTAGATATATAATTAGAAAAAGAATTGGCAACAAGACCGAACCTTTGGGACACCTGCTCCACACTCAAGAAAACAGCTCAGAAGGCAACAATTCAGAAGCATTTTCATGAATCCACAAAATAACACTGTGATCATCCATGCCAAATACCTTACGTAAATCAATACTGAACCAATAAGATTATAACCATCGATATAAGATCACAAGTCAGTCAATGCTGTTAGAAATAAAAAGAACCAAAGACTGTTTTCCATGAATTGGAATGTTATATTCCAGATGATAACTAAAACTGGTTTGTACATGACCCTCTTCCGCGATGCAATGGAGTAATTTCAACAAATTGACATAATTCATGCTCAGATATCAATGCCACGGATTAAAAGCGGACGGAATCCACAACACGTCCACCTTGTTAATCTAGTCATAGAGTTTCCTATCTTTCAGTTATTCATCACCTCACTGCTCTTGATCTTAACAGTTCTTACTCTTTTGACGCCTTTTCCGATGTGTTCCTTATCAAATAATGGAAGCAGGACCGCATCGTTCCCTCGGATACTCCAGCCACTTAGTGTTATGGAACAAGAACAAGTGTTCAGTGATCCCTCAGGAACATTATATATTACATTAAAGCCTGACCAGATGAGCACAAACCAGAAGAGCACCTGTGACGATACTCATAACCAACCAGCCGGGTATTCCTTCCATCCTTCCAAGTCCAGATAATCCCGAATATAGTTAAAACAAAAGGCTTATCCAACAGGACGTCGCCATCAGAGACTTCGTAAGTACCTATATAAACTCGATGGTTAATTTTCCTCACCGAGTGACACCAGCTGAGCTCTGCAAACTAATTAGATAACTTTTTAGTGGCACAGGAAACAGCATGTTAACACGTGGGATCTCGCTAACGCCGAGACGTCGAGTTCTCGCATACCCCCGTCGATTCCTTGCCTTGTTGTAGTACAGTATTTCAGATGTCTCGAGCATCTGACGTGTCCTTAGCGCTGGTGCTCTCACCCATAATCCTGATCATAGAGAACTTCGTTATTTATTGTTTCGATGTTTAACAAAACCGGTGACCACTGCATTAATGTCAGCAGCAACAACAGCTTTTTCAGTTCCACTACATACAAGGTATAGCATTCATGGGATATCTCGTTGTTTCCTGAGTTGTTTCCAATTTCCACCAAAATGCGTGGCCATTGACTGGTCACCGCTACATTATTGTCTGAGGCAACAAGGACTTCTTCAGTTCAACTATATACAAGGATTACCATTCAGGGAATGTCTCGTTCTTTATTTCTCATTCGTAACATTTATGTAAAAAATGGGGATACCATTTGTCAATAGTGTATAGGTATTTCGATGGGTACAAATTATGCCCCACTTTTGACATACCTATACCTGTTCTGGTATGAATGCTACATTATGCAAAAGTTATTAAAGAGGTCACTTCACCAGGCTTGATCTTTCGCATTAACCAAACGCTATATTGATGATTTGTTAGCTGCCCCGTTCATCTGTCTTGTCAGTAAATAATGGCGGAGCGCTCAGAATTTCAACAATATATACTAAAATGATACACGATTTGGATACAGATTTTATTCATCCGCCTAGAACAGTCATTGCGTCTTTTCGTCATCACTGAAAACTGCTTCTCTTTATATGAGTCTCCTTGCATGTTTTGTGTTATTTGTCGTTTTGGAAACTAGTCTTATGATTATTCACTCGGAACCACCATTTTGGTTGATGGCTGGTATACGAATGTCGTTTCCACTCCTGGGCTCATAGATTTGATTTGTGCGGTGCAGGAGTGTTTGTTGTTTTTACCATGTTGTTGGGCACTTTATATTATTTTTATGTGCAGTTTATATAATTTTTCTTTGTTCGTTAAATAATTTTTTTCTGTGCAGGTTTTATCATTTTTTCCTTTGTCTTGCACTAAACTGCTTAAAGCTTTGTGATATAATTTTTTTGCAGTGTAGAAAGTCAACTATTGGGTCGAGGAAGACAAGTCGGGGAAGACATTTCTCAAAACAAGTCATATGTAATCTGTTCTTGTGTAGGCGACGCAAATAGTTCAGGGCCGGTCAATCCCATCTGGTCTACCAGCTAAAGAAAAACAACTCTATATCTGGATCAAGGCAAGTAGAACTAGAACCAACTAACACATGTACAATGAGCGGACGGTGTGCATTATGAAGCTTTCTGCAGGGGAAACTCGCATGTGTTAGTATATTTCCAGATTCGCTATTCACTTCTTCGTTCTGGTTTTCATTAGGTTTGCGTGTATATAACATTTGCTGTTGTTTGCACTTTAATACTGTATGTGTTTAGCGACTTTCCTGGTGAACATACGATTCATTTCCCATACCAAGCTCCTCCGTGATTCAGCCTTATGTGTGCTCTGCCTCAAGTTGACTACCCCACGAGAATTACGCAACCTGGCTGTCAACAAATCAGTAAGGCCCGGAGGTCCATTAAGTACATCATAATATCATCGACCCTAACTAGACTATGGAAGCAGCTTAATCGTGTCAATAATTGTGCTGTGGTGTGTTCAATGAGGCGGTTGTCCGCTGTGCGCAGACGTGTAATGCGCTAAGTGCATCATACCACGTGCTCGGCTGCATGCGTTAATTCTAGTGCACTCATTGGACATTAGTATAAAGCGTGGAAATCTACTGCGGCCAATGCACCAAGGTTTCTTAATGCGCAATAAATCTACATGTCTCAGCAAGTATTTCAACGATTGACTGAAGGAGGAATCCGAAGATGCCATGCATAGATCACACTGAGGTCTTTATAATGCACACCGTCCGCTCATTGTGCATGTAGTTTGCTCTGGTTCTGCTTGCCTTGCTCTACCTCTACAGTTATTTTCCTTTAGCTGGTAGACCAGATGGGGTTGACCGGCCCTGAACTAATCGTATTTACAGAATTATAAACACTCCAAACAGTTTACATATGACTTAGTTACATTTTACGCCTTTTAATTCAATGGTCACCTTACTGGTGATATTCTTAAAAAGAATAGCATTTAAACAAATGTCTTAAATAAGCTGAAGACAGGTTTCCATGCCGACAGCCTTAAGTTTGTTTTCAAAATTTACCAGAAACACTCAGGAAAGAACAAACAGTTGTTATGAGTTCCCAGTGTGATGAAACGTCTCCATGACAACAGCATACTGTTTGTCATCACAACTTTACAGAAACGCTAAAAAAAGACAAAGAATGTCTAACAGTTTACACATGTCAGATATTGGAAATAGGTGGAATGGAATCGGGAGAGATAATTTCCACAAAATCCATATACCATTGACAGGCAGTAAAATCCGTACATGCACAGAAAAAAATCTCAACTTATCCCTTGATTAAAATTGAAAGTAATGATGGACTCTTACCTGATGAACCAGGGCAGAAAAAATACAGCCCGAAAAGTACAAAATATACTTCATTCAATTTACCCCGACTTCCAGCCTAAGCTGACGTTGCCCAAAGTTAACTAGTTTCCATGGTAATCTGCGCCTACGTTTGTGCTGCAGTGGGTCGACGATAGGAACGAAGATGTAATCGGAAATGACACAGACGGGTTTTTGTCGACGTTTGTTCTTTCAAGGTCCGGTGTACATTTTGCTGATTTGACCCCAAGATGAAACCAACGCATAGGAAAAAGATTCGCTGCATATTAAATTCGGATCCTACAGTTGCGTTTTTTTATTTGCCTTTCTTCCTTTTTTTCAGATATCAACTAACAGCTAAAGAGTATGCAAATCAGGGTCTTCTTGTAACCTCTATGTCATTTTCTCTGAGCCAACCATGTTTCCTATATGTCATTCCAATGTGTCATTTCTGTTGTAGATCTTAACGTGCAAAGAGCATGCTCCGCGGATAAACCAATATAACGTTATTTACCTAGAAGCGAAATGATCATTTATATAACAGCAGTGAATATTCACGATCGTTTAAAAAGGTAGGCAGCCCTCAGGATTTATACATGTAGATTTTTTTCCAAACTCCACCTCTGTAAGCCTTTACCAGAAGCTTTTCTTCAAATGTCTACCCTGGTGTAAAAACAGAAATACTTTGGCAACCCATACACATACTCGAAATATCAACAACTACAAAGCAGAGCCCCGGACAGAGGGAAGGTACAACAACTACAAAGCAGAGCCCCGGACAGAGGGAAGGTACAGATGTATTGGTACAAGCGCTTTTACTGGCTATAAAGAACCTTGCGGTGAATTTGAAACTTGTGCATGGCGTAAATTTATTTCAAAACTACCCCTGAAACTGATAGTGGACTGCTGACTACGCTACATTGAAGGGTATAGAATACAACGACTTCAAAGATCAAGTCTATGAAAACTTAGTTTATGATGTTTTATTAACTTTTTCGCTCAATGTTTTCACATTTTAGCCGAAATGAGGTGAATGATGAAAATGAAAGAGATATAGATTTATGATTTCTTCTCAAAATGTGGCCACAATTACAGAAATAAGTGCCGGGGATCCCCTGAATAAAAACAACAATAACTTTATCATGTCTGTAGTGCACAGAAATAAAGCTTCGTGTATTCACGTTGCAAAAATAACATTTTGATTTTTGTGCATTGCTAATCGGTCAATCTTTCAATCCCCAAACTGGCACAGTACCAATTATCAATGTCCGACGTATTCTGGTCCAGTCGCAAGGCTGTAGTGCTTTTCGCTTTCCAAACCCGGCTTGTATTTTTCTACTTTGTGTGAACAGGCTAAACTGATTTAATTCACGGAAAAGAATTGCGACAAATGAAAGGTGACTCCTAGCTCACATATAACAATGTGTCAATGATCGTGCACTTTTGCCAGAAGAAATCAGTATATACAACAGAATACAGTACGGTGATGTACATTGGGCTTGCTATATTACAATACATACAGCTCTAACTCAGCCACCAATAGTCCCTTATAATTTTGTGCCGAGCCCAACTTCCAAGGGTATGAATCGGGGTGGTATAACCCTCGTTAAACGTAATTATTTCTGACTGTACACATTGTTTCCTGTTTAATTTCCTAAACAAGGAACCATATTTTTCACTGTGCGAATTACCTTGTCAGGCATGGCAATGATACATGTTTCTGTTTAAATGCCTTGATCTTCGATTCTCAGAAAATACCCGCGTAACACGTTTTTAAATTGGCATACGAATCTTAAAGATAAATACTCCAGCAGCGTATGTGTGCTTTGGAATATAATTAGACACTACTGTTTGTCAATACTCTGACTTTATTTTCTATTATTTTTTACTGACTGAAAATTGTTGTGCAAATTTACCTTGTGAAAAGCCGTCCGGGGTTGTAATTTACGGCAAATGGCTCATTTATCAGCCCTTTTTAACACTTTGGAAGAAACAAAATCATGCGAGTCTGCACTGGGTGGCACCATACGTAGTAATCAAATATCTCTTAAACACTGATCGTGGAAGATAACAGAGTCTGTGGTGATGGAGCGTGGAACACTTAGTCACTTCTAAACGCTGCCTAACACTTTGCGTTGCGAAAACGTGAGGTCGACGATACATTGAGGACTGGAGTGGGAAAGCACATTGGAAATCACTTAGAGTCAGACGGCTTTGGAGGGGAAAAGCTAAGTTTCCCTTCAGACGTATAATGTGTGTCAGACTCGATCAACACTCCATTAAGTAAGAACTCGTCTTCACGAAAAACCCGCCTGTAGTGAAGGTTGTAACGTCTGGGCTCATTTACAACTCTGTCACGTTCTAAAAATAAAATAAATAAAAAATGAAATCCAAAAAACTTTCCCCTTGGTTTTCTTAACGTTTCAGGTGAATGACAGACGTACTGAGGGCGATATTCATTACGGCCTAGTTCTCTAGTTCCCCAGCCAACGGGGATAACAATTTTGCATTCATTCCGTAAATGGAGAGGGTAATATTAGTAACTAAAAACGAAGGTTTTTCTAATTTTCAGGAAATTTTTACTCTGGATATTTATGGATCAATATTTAACTTAGATATAGTATTGTTTTTCACAAAGTGACATTAAGTGGCGTCAATCTTAAAAAATGTTTTGTGAAAGTAGGGGATCTAATAAAATATAACCAACTTCCACCATATTGACAGAAAACGTCAAATTGACAAATATTAACTTAAGCAGCAAATGTCTCTGTGGTCCCCTTGTTATCGATTATGTAATGTTTTGCGCGTCTAAGATGTCACTGGAGAAGTCTGCGCAGTTGCGCATTTCCTCGTGTGATGGGCGGAACCCTACATGTTCAGATAGGCCATTGGCCCCCTAACTGTTGATAATACATTTTTACGTTAAAAAAAAACTGTGACACAATGGAGGACATATTACGTTTGCTCAGGAATGGCCATAAAGTAGTGGTTACAGCAGAGCAAGGTGATCCGGAATGGACCCCGTCAGCTTGACGTGACGTTGTCACCTAAAAGGTTTCTCATGAAGTTACAAGTTTTCAAGGATATACTTTTCCAGGCCACCATTTGCTTATTGGAAGGAAGATGTGGAAATCTTTAGGACATTGAAGATTTGAACAATTTAGTGTTTGAACAACGATAAATATTTTCTATGAATTATGGGCTGTTGCATCGGAAAAATATAGTGATTTCTTCCGTAGAGAGTGAGAATGATCACAGTGGCCTTACTTTTCATGCTAACAACACCTGCTTACCTACTCAACGTGTGTTAAAAAACGACCTGTGTTAAAAAACGGCAGAACTCCTACAAATGTCAGCGAAATGAGGAAAATGTGAAAATGATATAATTTGTTCATGTTCACGAATCAGGCGAAAAAATGCACACAAAAGTATAATTTGTGGCATTTTTCCACACATGAGTTTGAAAGAAATGACACGGTTAATTTCTCAAAATGAAAGCCGCCATCATTCTGGACATAAATGTGGGCAGACATTTAAAAAAACCCAAATCTGAACACCCACAGATAATAAACGCTAAAGTAAGTGGGTTGTTAAGGGATTATCTAGTCATACTTGTTCTCAATGAATGAGAATTGTGACGTGTTTGAATTATTTTCTGCGAGAAAGTAGCTTTTCTGGGTCAATGTTGGTCTGAGTAAACTGACAGAAGATTTCCCCGGCTGCGTGTGACCATTTGCCAACTATCACACTGTCGTCGATATTCCAGTTTTACTGTCCTCACAGCAGTGTTTTATGTTACTCAAGATTTTACCACATATTGCTGTAAGTCCTTGGAGATGCCAGAAATAACGTTTACAATAACCTGAGATTGAAATGACGTGTAACTGTCTCTCCTTAATGTCAGACCTCTCTGTGGGCTTAACATTAGAGAAACGACTGTAGCCAGAAAAGGAAAAGAATCAAAATAGTCAATTTAACAGAAATACGCACTATTTTTTATTCAAAATGGAGTTGGAACGGTCAGATGTAAAATATAATTTCCTGTCGCCAAGGAATGGTGGACGTTGGAGCACTGGGTACACTGTGGTGAATTTTTAATAGCTAGGTTCCATCTTCCCAAAGTAAATTTGCATGTGTTATCATAATGCGAAAAGTAGTCGTGTTGTTGATGGAAAGTAGTAGCCAGTGAGTCAGTGATGAAGCGAAATCGATACCGATTACCACGATTATCTTTTTCATAGGGAGTTTTCAACACAGTTTCTAAACACGAATACTTAATGCTTATTTTTGCGGAGCATATCAAATCTTGGTCAAAAGAATAAGAAGGTACAACTGACCTCAAAATTTCAAGGTTTGTTTCAAATCTAACTGAAGATGCCAATAAATGGTCGTTTCTCTTATCATTGTAATATGATAATGAGGTATTTCAAATAGACCGTCTTGAAATGTGCAAACAAGAACGTGACTCGAAACTTGAGTGCAGCGAATAAGGCAAAAGGCGACTCAACAGGGTTCAGCACATGAAAATGTAAAATGAGTGAAATACTTCTACTATATGAAGGAATTCTGCGTTGGCCTCTAAGCTACATGTATTTAATAAATAGCAGAACATTGACGTTGTGGACATCGGCTTCTTAATGAATCTCAAAGGAGAGAAATTCATAAACAAGACAATAATTTGTATATCATAACAGTTTTTTCAGGGCAGTTTACATGGCTGGAGGCAGTAACAACAAAAAAAGAAGTGACTCGCGATGTTCTGTACCGTTTGATTAGCTCGGGTGTCTCACAAAGGATAGCAATTTTCCTGCGATTCGCTACGATACACTCATAAACCTGGTAATCATCATATGACTGAACTTTTCATGAGTAATTGAACTGAAACACCAACCAAATATATAAATAATTCCAAACATATGCAACTATCGTGGTTCACAGTTACGTTTTCTGCGTCCCAAATGAGCTTGTCTTCGCGAGATTTTTCAACACTGATTTATGTTGATGTAACTTGCGTCAGGTCGAAAAGTTTTTTGATACTGCGATATCATCCGTCTGTTCAAAACAGAGAAAACCCCAAACCCAGATCTCAATACCTGCCAATGACTAGGCGACTCGACCCTATTGAAAGGTTTCTTGACGGTTTTAAATTTTTAAAATTTTTTTTATGCTCATATTTTCACCATTGGCATTTACCAGTTGAGGAGAGAAACTTTCTGCTACTTACTTCATCATCATCAAAGCCAGTAACAGTTTACTAAACTGCTAAATGCCCAGCGCCCACCGCGTTTAACGGGCCATTAAACTTCAAACAAGTGTATTTAATAAAAATCAACAGATACTAAAGCATTGAACTTTAGAGTCTAAAACATGTATATATGCCTAAACTATAATAGTGTAATCTCCAAGTGTTTAATATCTGATGCATAAAACTCTTAGATTTAACATCAAAATTTACAGTGTACGATAGCTAACTGTCACAAAGCACCACACTTAATGTTACCATGTATTCTGGTGACGGAAGCTAACAAACCATCTCTTGTGATGCAACACACAATTGATGATGTGACGATGAAAATATTAATGTGACGGATTCAGCAAAAACAGATGTAACCCACGAAACGTCCACCTTGTTGCTCTAGTTGTCGAGTTCCATGTGTTCCCTTTATTCAGTATCTTGCCGGTCTAGACCTAAACTCTTCTAACTCCTTTTACGCCACCTCCGATGTGTTCCTTAGCAAATAATGGAAGCAGGACCACTTCCTTCCCCAAGGTCCTCCAGCCAATTAGTGTTATGGAATAAGAACAACTGTTCACTGATCCCTCAGTGACATTACATTTCCGAGAAAAAGCCTGTCCAGATGAGCACAGGCCAGAACAGCACCTGTGACGATACTGATAACCAGCCTTAAACCACTTCAGTGATCCTCAAATCCCGCCGAGTTCAGATAATCCCGAATATAGTTAAAAACAATAGGCTTATCCAACAGGTTACCGCCACCTCGTACACGCTAATGTGAGGCCGATGGTTAATTTTCCTCATCGAGTGACATCAGCTGAGCTCTGGAAACTAATTAGATAACTTTGTAGTGACATAGGAAACATTAGCATGTAAACACAACGTATCTCGTTGGCGCCGAAACGTCGACTTCACGCACACCCCACTAGCCTGCCGTCGATTCGTTGCCCTGTTATACTGCTATATGGTAGGGCACGTCTCGAGCATATCACGTGTTCTGAGCGCTGGTAACCACCATCCATAATCCTGGTCGTTTTAATATCGATGATATATTTTCGAATAAGGCGTACAACACCATTCAAATAAAAAGTTTGACTAAATTATTAGCGAAATGAAGAAATGACTTTAAATGATACCTTTCACGGACATTTCTACTTGTGATTCCTCAAACGGTACCTCTCACCTGGACTCGTACAAAAACCACAACGGTTACTATCTCACCAACTTTACGACAAAAGGGATAGTTTCGATTTTTTAATGTTGTGAATAATCCCTATTTGGATAGGAATATACCGAAATGTCCTCTGTGTTGCGTACAAATATTTCGAATTGCAATATTTGTGTGTTGTGAGATGATTTCAATCAACATTATAAGTTATTACTGCAAATCTCGTGTTTCAAGTATATTCCATTAAACGCCTTCACTCTGTGTTTCTTAAGAATACACCTCTTTTGTTAGTAAATGCAATCGGAGTGTCCAGAATCTCTGCCACATCATAAACACTAGAATGGTACACGATTTGGGTACTGATTTTATTCATTAGCATAGAAAACTCATTGCGTCTTTTCGTCATCATTGAAAACTCTTGACTAATTCTCTTTGCATTAATATTCTTTCTTAGTTCTTTGGTGTTTTGTGAGATTTGTCGTTTGGAAAAATGGTACTATTGACCCAGAACGCTCATTTCGGTTGACGACTGTTATACCAATGTCAGTTTCTACGCCTAGGTTCAGTCATAAGTTTACTGTGTGTAGTGCTGGAGGGTGAAGAAAATAGACATTCAGATATTTACTTTTTTGTCATGATGTTGTGTACTTTATATCATTTTTCTGAGTAGGTTATTTCATTTCTCTGTGCAGGTTATATCAGTGTTCTCTTTTTTGTTTTACTGAAACTACTTAAAATTTTGTGATATTTCTGTTACCTTCTGGTAAGTTGACTGTTAATTGTATTCACACGCCGGGGAAGATATTTGTCAAAACAAGTCATATGTAATCTGTTGTGTAGGCCATTCACAATCCTGAACACACAAGTTCAACTCCGGTCAACCCCTTGTGGCCAAACACCTCTAGAGCTGTATCAAGGAAACGCATGTGTTTGTACACTTCCGGCTCTATTCACGTCCTATTTCAGTAAGGTTGTCTAAATTTATCGTTTTCTGTTCCTGTTTTTTAATGAACATTTTAATTCTTTCGCCTTTGAACTCAAGGGTCACCTTCATGCTAGTATTCCAAAATAGAATTGCATTTGAACAAATGTATTAGACAAGCTGAAAAGACGTTTCCATGCCAACGGCCTGATGTTTGGTTTCGAAATTTAACACCAATTCTCGAGAGAAGATAAATATTTGTTATGAGTTCAAAATGTGATAAAACATCTCCATGACAACATCACACTGTTTGTTATCACAAACGCTCATGAAGAGACAATGAATCGTTACCAGTTTACACATTTATGATATTGCCATTCGGAATGAGGGGGGGATGCTTTCAAAAACTCAATCTTCAATTGTCGAAAATTATCAGGAGGATTCTGGACAATCACACTGTTTACCGCCTTTTGTTTTCAAATCCACTGGAATCTTAACATGGCTTTCGTTTCTAATTCTGTACACTAGACCAGTTTAATAAACAGAGTAGACTATCGTTGTGTTAAAGGTGACCCCTAGGTAAGATGTAACAATGCGTAAATGATCATGCACCTTCACCAGAACAAAGCACCTGTATATACACCATAACACAGTTCGCTGTACAGCGATGTGCATTGGGCTTGTTAAATGTGATATACAGCTTTAATGCACAGACGAAAATCCACTTACAAACTTGTGCCTCACCCAACTTTCCCAGGTATAGTTTTGGACGGCAGTTATATCCCCTATACCTCCTAATGTATACATTACGTCCTAACTTTAATTTCCTTTTCTTTACTTGCGTAGCCATATTTTCACTGTGTGAATGATATCGTGTGACATCACAATGATACAACTTTCAATCTGGTTATACGCCATGGCCTACAAGTCCGAAAAATAAATGTCCCAATGGCATTTATAAACACTGCTGTTTGCCAACATTCTTAATTTATTTATTTCCTTGACTGATTGAACATTGCTCTGCATATTTGCCTTGTGAAAAGCCATTTAATAAGTTTGGGGGGCAAAATATGCAGAGAAAAGGCCTCGGTTTGATCTGGTCACCGCCATCATGCGATTATACACCAGGTAGTGTCTACACTGATTATGTAGCAACATCAAACACCTAGCAATAAAACATACCTTAAACTAAACACTTGAGCGTTGAAGATAAATGTCTCAGTGGTGATGGAGCGTGGAACACTTCTAAACGCTTTGCGTTGCGGACCTGGAGTGGGAGAGCAGATTGAAAATCACTTAGAGTCAGGCGCCGTTGGACGAAAAAAAATAAGTTACCGTTCAGACGTATAGTATCTGTCAGACTCAATCAACACTAGATTAAGTAAGTAACTCCCCTCCGAGAAGAAAACTGCCAGTAGTGACGGGCTTTAACGTTTGGGCCCATTTACTACTCGGTCACGTTCTCAGTTAGCTGAAAATTTATTGGATAAAATACCCAAAACTTTATCCTTGGTTTTCTTCAGGCTTCAGGTGAATGGCAGACGTACTGATGGCGATATTCATCACCGCCCTGTTTTTCAGTCTTCAAGACATCGGACGTAACATTTTTGTATTTATTTAGTACACAAAAACAATAATTTTCCGAATCCAATGTTTTTTTTCTAGTTTTAAGTCATTTCAGCCGGTTTTTATTCTGGAGATTTATGGATCAGAATTTGCTGCAGTATTTTGTGAAAATATAATCGACTTCCAACATATTGACAGGAAACGTCAAATTGACAAATATTAACTTTAGCAGCAGATGCAAGGTTTTTATTACGCTCTTGACCAATCTCGTCTCTATCCTCCTCTGGTTACAGATTATGTAATGTTCATCGTGTCACTGCAGAAACCAATGCAATTGCAGAGTTCTTTGCGTGGTATGCGGAACCACAGATCTACAGATAGCAGGAGAAAAGGGGCTACTGACCCTCTCAATTCCCCTGGCGACATCTTCCCGCCGTGATCCACAATTTTATTTCAAACACTTTACGCCTGCAAAGAAGTGGTGACAAAGTAATGGAGCAAAATGATCAAGTGACATACAGGTTGTTATTTTTTTTTGTTTTTTTTTTCTTGTGACGTCACCTAAAAGGTTTCTGAAGGAAATACTCTTCACGACCCGCTTTTGCATATTGGCATTGAGATGTGGCATGTTTTATGGCGTTAGTGTTTTGAACATTTTAGTGTTTGAACAACGCTAAAAATTTGTCATGAATTGTAAGCTGTTCTAAAGAAAACTTGAAATGTTTCCTTGCCAAGAGGGTGAAAATTATTACAGAAGGCCTGCTTTTGAAGAACAACTGATACTTATCCAACATTTGTATGATAACCTGTATAAAAAAACAAAAGACCTCCTACAAATGCCAGAGAAAAGATCGTAAAGTGAAAGTCAAATAGTACATGTTCAAGGAGTAATGGAGAAAATGCACCGAAAAGTACAGTTTCAGAAGACTGAAAGAAATAACAAGGTTACTTTTCCATCGTGCACCGTGAACACAATGGCAAACGCAGCTTAGTGCTACAGCTACTGTAACCGATACATGCAGCTAAAGAACTGTTTGCTTAACTACAAACTAACGATGAAAAGGCATTGCAGGCACATCAGTCTATTCTGCTGTTCAACGCATTCATTGCTGGTCTATCCTGCTATCATTTTTTTTTCTCTCGCCACTGAAGGCGTTCAGTCAAATCTCTGGATTCGCTTATTCAAGATACTTCTCTGTCACAGGAGAGGATTTCGGATTGCGTTCACCTGTCACTTTGTTGGTAACATCAATCAATAGGCCAGGATGATAATTAACGTTGTTAGGGAAAACATGATAGATCTGAGGGTAATTCAAAACGAGACACTATCAAATGACATCAATTCAGGCAATTTAATTACCGCTAAAGCAAGCCATCTGAGTTTGTGCAACATAGGAAGGCTGTTTCTCTATCAGCAGCCAATCATACATTAGGTCACTGTCGGTGTTACTTAAAAACCCAATGAAATCAACTTTAACAACGCTGATTGATCGATTCGAAGTGTATAAAGGATAGCTGTGGAGAAAAACAGTTACATCACTCAGTACCATTTATTCCTGGAGTCATGAAATTGTACATTTATACATTTTAACGGTTTTCTTTCCAACTTAGCAAAAGACGTATGAAGAGTATTTCCTTCAGAGCCTGAATTTTCCTCACCGACCTTTTATGCGCCCAACCTCACGCGAAAGGAGTGGACAGAAAAAAAAAACAAAAAAAAAAAAAAACAAAAAAAACAAAAACAACATGTATGTCATTTTTGGGTGACCACTTCGGGTCCTTTTGCCCCTTTTACTCTGCTGGAGCCATTCCTTTATGACCACACCTTTGCACACGTTATGTGCCATCCTACGTCTCACAGCGCTTTTACGTAAAATTGTGATCTCAGAAATGCAATGTATTTACAACTGCGGGAATCTCTAAGCTGTAAATTATATAGGGAGGAGTTTGCCATGGGAATAGAGGAGTTTCGAGTTCGAAGTTTTTTGTCGTACAAGGTAAAAAGAGTTCATGTGACTTGTCAAAAATGTCAGGCAATTTTGTTGATTTTAACTTACCGATCACCTGTCTTGCCGTGTTAGGCAGGCACAAACGACCCCTCCTTCAACCAGGAGCATCTTAAATTAAAAAAGTCAAGTTCCTTAAATCTCCCTATCGTACGTCTGGTCTAAATAACATTTTTTGAAACTTTGCTTAGACGCCCATGTTATAACAAATGTATTCAGAAATAGTTGCCTAAAATCATTTTTGATATGTCATATGGTACAGGAGGGCTTTTCTTGCCTATAGCGATAAAATAGTCCGAACTCGAAACTCCCGTATCGAGGAGGTCAGTGGCCTCCTTTCTCCTGCTATCTGAAGATCTGTGATTTCGTGTACAATCCAAAGAACTGGACAATTGCGTAGGCTTCTTCAGTGACATCTTAGACACGATGAACATTACATAATCTATAACCAGGGGAAGATAGAGACGAGAGTGGCCAGAAGCGTCATAAAAACCTTACATTTGCTGCAAAAGTTAATATTTGTCAATTTGACGTTTTGTGTCAATATATTGGAAGGCGATTATATTTTGACAGATACCATACTTTCATAAAACTTTTTTAAGATCAACGCCGCTTAGTGTGACTTCGTGAGAAAAAGAATACATTTGAATTAATTCTTGTTCCACAAATCTGCAGAAAAAACCTCTGAAACAACTAAAAATTAGAAAGACTCCTTCAATTAGAAAATTTACCGTCTCCATTTACGGATTAAATGTAAAATTGTTAGCGTCCTTGGCTTGAAGATGAATGATGAATATTGACGTCACTACTTCTTCAATTCACCTGAAGCGTTAAGAAAACCAAGGGAAAAGTTTTTTGGGATTTTATCCAGTAACGTGACAGAGTTCTCAAAGAGCCCAGACGTTAAAGCCCTCACTACTGGCAACTTATTTTTGGCGATGAGTTCTTACTTAATTGAGTGTTGATCGAGTCTGAAAGGTAACTTAGCTTTATCTCTCCAAAACCTCCTGACTCTAAGTGATTTCCAGTCTGCTTTCCCAGTTGCCAACATACCGTCGGCGTAGCTTTTTCACAACGTAAAGTGATTGGCAGCGTTTAGCAGTGACCAGGGGCCTCCGTGGCCGAGAGAGTTAGCGCGCCAGCGCAGCGTAGTGACCCAGATGCCTTTCACCAATGAGGTCGTTGTGAGTTCAAGCTTGCCACAAGCTGGCTTCCTCTCCGACTGTACGTGGGACGATCCGCCAGGAAAATACCGATGGTCGTGGGTTGCCCAGTGGGTCTATCCGGTTACCCCCCAACATATGACTCACCGTCGTCCTATGAGTGAAATATTGTTGAGTATGGCGTAAATCACAAATCAAATAAATAAACAAATAGAACTGACCAAGTGTTCCACTCTTCATCACCACGGACTCAATTTTCTTCAACGATCAAGGTGTTGCAGTGTCTTTATTTGACGGCTAGGCATACGACGGTACCATCCAGTGTAGACTCCAATGATATTCGTCACGAGATCACACTCAGGTCTAATCTTTGGATATTTTGTTTCTTCTAAAGTGTGTTTGAGATGCACTGTATATTTTCTTTTGTTATGTAGGTCGGTTCAGCATTTAATCTGGACCTTGAGCTGCGTATGCGTCATGGCCTGTACTGTAATTTCTCGAAGCTATTGTTTATAACTTTGGTCTCATTGTAGATAGGGCTTACTTTCTGGAAACACATACAGGTGTTTTGAACAGGTTTACACTCAAACTGTTTAGAAATTTTCATGCCCCAGTCTATATAAGAAATGCACAAATCACACCCGTACAATCATAATACTCATACGTTTATATTCAGTGAAGAGATTTCTACTGGGATTTGTTATTGGAGTTTTGTAGGCTTTTCCGGCATAGTCGATCTGTACTCCTTTTCTGATGTACGTAGCACATTTTCCAGCTTGTGTTTCGCCACTTGCTATTTTGTCTGAGACGTCATTTCTGATCTTGCTTCCTTCACAGTCTCTTCGTGCGACTACGTTTCTTTCATCTTTCAGTGGAAGTGACATTTACCTGAGGTCATTGTTTGTTAAGTCAGAGAACTGGATTTTCTACGGACATGTGCGTTTGCCAGTTCCTCTGGGAAGGGTTTTAGATAGCTAGGTTGTTGGGTACAAACCATCCTCATTTGACGGCCAATAGTATTCTTCTCGTCATTAATTCTCCTGAACTGTGGACTTGCAAATTTCTGCTGACCCACTCGCCTTTAGGCGCCTGGTATTTCAACGAGATTTGAAATTTACGGAAGCAAGCATATTTTTATAATTGTTTATTATGTTCTGGTATTATATGCAAGTTGTACTTGTACAATAGTTGTACAATACAATCACGAAATTACTGAACAAATCTTGACGTCATTAATCGAACTGACTAAATCATTGATTTATTTTTGATTTTGGGCTTTAGATATTTTCAGAAGCCGAACAGAACCCCTACGGATTACGCTTGTCATCAAGATCATGGTATGTAAAAAGAGATGTTTTAAAGATTGTTTCCAATGATTTCCATCTCCTAAAGAAATAAATTTGAGTTTTTCAATACATTTGAGTTTTTCTCTAGACGGCCAATACATAACAACATATGATCAATTTCCATAAAACTATGGAATAAGGGAATAGACTACAATGTTTTTACTTTGCTTTATTCAATTTAATCACGTCTTGTTCAAGAAACCTTCAGAAATTAACACAAAAACATGCATATCACATGGCATCAGAACTCTATTCATTTAGATTATTGATATGGTAAAACTCGTGGAGAAAATACATTATTGTGAGAGTCGTGGTAATGAAGATTTCTACATCGTGATTTATTGAGAAACCGATGCCCACAACGCCACTGTCCCACCATTTACTAAATATTTGCAGCTCAGAGACCAACATAGAATTACTTTATCTAAAGGAAATATTTTCGATCACTCAGTTAGTCTATATTTTACTATAATAATACAGTTTACTTCACATTATTTCAATTTGGATGCCACTCGTAACTAAGTTTTTAACCCATTACTTGATATGTTCCGTAAAATTAAACATTATATGTGTGCGTTTACAAACTGTTAGGAAAACTCCATGTCAAGAACATATTCTTGGTATGAGCGGCAACAACTTCGTGACTCACTGTCACATGCTTTCCATGAACAAAGCTACTACTTTTTGCATAATGATAACACATGCAAAGATACTACCGGGAGATAGATTCCAGTTGGTTAAAAATCTACCTCAGTGTACCCAGCGTCCCAACGGCCGTCATCCCTTGTCGACAGACAAAAAATATATTTGTATTCAACTGTTCTAGTTCCTTTTTGAATAAAAATAATGCTTTCTTTTGGAATGATTATATTTTTGTTCTTTTGGATTGTGAGCTGGTGGATGTCGATTCAGGCCTTTCTGTAATGATAGGCCTTAAAAGGCCCAGTATTTTGAGAGACAATTGGATGATATTTTGAGAGACAATTGGATGATATTTTGAGAAACAATTGGATGATATATTGAGAGCCAAGTGGATGATATTTCATTAATAATAATCATAATAATAATACATATATGGTTAACGATATCATATATACTAGAATGGTTTACGATTTGGATACTGATTTTCCCTAGATCATTCATTGTGTCTTCTCCATTGGAACTTTTTAATGATTCTCTTTGCATGAATCCAACCTAAATTTAAATTTTATATACTTTTTATTTCTGTGGTGGTTTGTGATAATCCTCGTTTTGGAAACTGACGATTATTGACGCATATTTTGATTCAAGGATGTGTGCAAATCTTTGGCAGAAAAGATTAATCCATCAAACAGGCCCATTTAATTAAAAAATGACCTTCATATGAAGAGCACGTGTTTGAAAATACTAGAGAAAAGAAACTTCACAAATGATGAATCTTTTTACTTGACAATTTTGTGAAAATAAGACGAACAGGTCAACTCTTGCACATTAATTGCATTTTGAAAAAAACTTCGGCACTTGGAAAAATTTCCTTAAAACGTGTAAATGTACAATTTGAGGATCTGAAAAAAAAGAATGACACGGAAGCATTTCCTCAAGTACTCTCTGATGCAACCGTTTTTCTCAACAGTTATCGTTTGTACGTTTATACAGACTCGTAAAACTTGATTTCATTGGTGTTTTAAGTAACACTGAAAGTAAGCTAATTTGTGACTAGCTGTTGATCGAGTGTCAGTTTTCCTCTCCTGCACTGGATAAGGTGGCACCCATCCTAACAACGTTAATTATTATCCTGGCCTAGTGAATAATGTGACAGACAAACGGAGAGGTGGACGTGATCCGAAAACCTCTCCTGTCACAGGAAAGTATCTTGGACAAGCCTAGCGAGAGCCTGGACTAATCGCGTTTACCAACGAAAAAAAAAACTGAGCGGCGAGTCGACCATTAATTAATACGTTGAGCAGCAGAATAGACTAGTTTGACCAGACCGCGTTTTCTTCGACAGTTTGTAGTTAAGTTACTGGTTCAGTAATTGCACACTGACTTGTATAGCCGTGGTACCAAGCCGCGTTTCCCCATGGTGTGCACGGTGAAAAATTGACCATGTCATTTTTTTATGAATCTTTCGGGGAAAATAGGAGAAACTGTACTCTTTTGCGCATTTTCTCACTTGGTAATACGGCGTAAAACATCAATCAAATGAATAAAATAAAATATTTTCACTAGCTCCCTGGACATGTACAAATTATATCATTTTCACTGTATGATCTTTTTTCTGGCATTTGTAGAAGTTCTTTTTTGTACTGTAATACTTTTTATACAGGTTGTCTTAGAAATGTCGGGTAGGTAATTAGCTCTTAGCATGATAAGAAAGCAGATGTGATAAGTCTCACTGTCTAGGGAAGCAAACACTTCACACAGCTAACAGGTCCTAGAAAAAATTTATCTTTATTCAAATACTAAAATCTTTAATGTCCTAAAGCAGTTCACATCTTTCCCCAATAAGCACACGACGGAGCATTTCCTTCAAAACTTGAGTTTTTCACACAAAGCTTTCAGGCAACAACGTCATGCGAAAGGAGTTAAAAAGAAAAACAGGCAAAAAACCCCAAACAAACAGCTATGTCACTTTGGGGTGACTATTTCGGATCACTTTGCTTTACTGCAACCATTATTTTATGACCATTGTTTTGCAGGCGTTATATACCATCCTCTGTGTCATAATATTTTTAAGTAAAATTGTAATATCACTGATACAGTGTATTATATTTACGAATATCTGTACTCTGAATTATAAACGGAGTAGTTTCCCATGGGAATTGAGAGTGTCAGTTTCTCGTGCTGCCTGAAGGTCTGGTTCTGCGAACTGTGCAAAGAACTGGGCAATTGCATAGGTTGACATCTAAGACACGCAGAACATTACCAGTGAAGGATGGAGACGAGGGTGGTGAAAAGCGTGATTCAAACCGCTCACATTCGCTGCTAAAGTGACTTTATGTCAATTAGACGTTTTCTGTCAACATGTTGGAAGTCCATTATAATTTGATACAATTCCCAGTTGCATTGGATTTTCTTTAAGACCGGCGCCGCTGAATGCCATTTTGTAAAAACGAATACTATAGATAAATTAAATATTCATCCAGAAATCTCCAGGGCAAAAATTGCCTGAAATGACTGAAAAACTAGAAAGACATTCTTCTTCAGTTAGAAAAATGACGGTCTCCGGGTGCCGAATAAATGCGATGATGTTATCGCCGATGGCTTGAAAAGTGGACAACTAAGTTCAGATGAATATAACCCTCAATACATATTCCATTCATTTGAAATTTTAAGAAACCCAAAGGAAAAGTTTGGGGATTTTATCCAATAAACGTTCAGCTAGCTGAGAACGATTTGTAAATGAGCCCAGATGTTAAAACCGTCACCACTGACAGGTTGTTCTTGGAGATGAATTCTTACTTAATGGAGTGTTGACCGAGTCTGACACACACTACACGTCTGAACCGAAACTTAGCTTTTCCCCTCCAAAGCCGTCTAACTCTAAGTGATTTCCAATGTGCTTTACCACTCCAGTTGTCAATATACCGTAGACCTCACGTTTTCACATCGTAAAGTGTTGGCACTTTTTATAAGTGACTAAGTGTTCCACGCTCCATCACCACGGGCTCATTTATCTTCAACGCTCAAGGTGTGACAGTGTTTAGTTTAAGGGATATTTAATGGCTAGGTATACGATGGTTATACATATTTCCACTTACATTATTTATTTATATGGCCTGCATAATTATTGCTGTTTTTAGGGCCTGCAAGGACAGCTTCAAGTAAACACCTACGGGGACATGGGGTTAGAAATATAATTCCGATTCTAACACAATATTTCGACACATATGAAACCTAATGGTTGCTTACCTTTCAAAAGAGAATTATTTGCCGTTGTTATGGAAATAATCATTTGGCTTCATATATACCTAAATACCGTTAGGTTGTCATGTATACGTTA
Source organism: Acanthopleura granulata (assembly GCA_016165875.1). Lineage (NCBI taxonomy): Eukaryota > Metazoa > Mollusca > Polyplacophora > Chitonida > Chitonidae > Acanthopleura > Acanthopleura granulata. Next base: position 46,728,953 of record JABBOT010000080.1, on the reverse strand, counting down.
AGTGCGGATTACAAGTTTAAATCTACAACAGGACTGGCACATTGAAATGACATATTGGAAATACGGTTTGCTTCCAAGCTAATGACATAGAGGTGATATAATATCCCTAATATCAATTTGCATACTGTTTAACACTTAGTTGATATTTGAAAAGGAAAAAATAACACAAATAAAAGAACGTGGCGGTAAAATTTTTGCTTACTGTGCAGGTAATACTTTGCCTATATGCCTATATTTGCCTTCAGTTTAAATCAGCAAATTGTAGTTCTGACCTTGAAAGAACAAACATCGATAAAAACCTGTCTGTGTAATTTCCGTTTACATCTTCGTTCTGACATGCTTTTTGGCCGGCTCCATTTGATGGGACGTCATGCTAGATGGCACCATTCTTTTCACTTCCTTCCGGTTTGCAGTTCCCAATGCAGCACAAACGCAGTCACTGATTACCATGATGACTACTTTACTTTGGGCAACGTCACCTTAGGCTGGAGTTCAGAGTAAATTGAAGGAGGTTTATTGTGTAGTTTTGGGGCTGTATTTTTTCTACCTAGATTCATCACTTTAGAGTTAATCATTATTTTCGGTTTTAATCAGAGGATAAGTTGAGATTTTTTCTGTTGGTATACAGGTTTTGCTGCATGTCATTTCAGGAATTCTCTATTGACAGTTTAAAAATCATCTCTCAAGAGTCCATTCCACCTAATTCCAATATCTTATTTGTGTAAACTGTTAGCTATTCTTTTCTTTAGCGTTTCTGTGAAGTTGTGATAACATACAGTATGCTATTGTCATGAAGACTTTCATACGCATTGTGAACTCATAACAACTATTTATCTTTTCTTTAGTGTTCCTGTTAAATGTTGGCAAGCAAACGTCAGTCTGTTGGCATGGGAACCTGTCTTCAGCTTTAATTCTGTCTTTAACCTTAAAGCTGTCCTTAATTCTTTAAAAGAAATTCTACTTTGGAATACGAATGTTAAGGTGATCCTTGAATTAAAACTGGAAAAATATGACTAAAACAACAATCTGACTGTGAGTATGATGCTGTATATATATATATATATATATATATATATATATACATGGCATTTAACACTAATCAGATGAATTTCTAAAAAGATCTCGGGATGGATAATTACCGACAGAGTTAACGTATGCGAATGGCTGAGTGAATCAGTTATTGCTCCATCCATTAAACAGCAAATCCTTTCTTCCAACATTCAACACGCTTATATCATCAGCCACTTACACATTCAGGCATGTAAACCATTTATTTCTATCAATCACTCTTTGAATCAACCGTTAAGACATTCCGACTTTTTGCACATTAAGAAAGCTTGGTGCACTGACCACATTAGATTTTCAACCTTATTCTGCATCCAATTAGTGCCCTAGAATTAATGCATCCAGCCGAGCACGTGGTATGATGCACCACGACGTCTGCACACAGAAGATAAGTGCCTCGGTGAACATACCACTGTGCCATTATTGACACGATTAAGCTATTTCCATGGTCTAGTTAGGATCGATGATATTATGATGTACTTAATGGACCTTCAGGCCTTGTTGATTTGTTTACGGCTAGTTTGCATAATTCCCCCTGGGTTAATTAACTTCGTGGAGAGTATATATACCGCTGATGCACAGATGAGACCCTTGCTGTTGGGAATGAATCATGTGTACCCTACGAAACTTGCCAAACATATTAAAATGTTTAATCAGAAAACAACAACAGGAAATGATACATGTAAATACAGCCCCACCGAAAACCGGAAAGAGGACATGAATATAGCCGGAAGTGTACAAACATATGCGCGTTTATGCCTCTAGAAAGCATCATTATGCATGGCGCTAGCTGATTGTGCATGTTGTAGTTTGCTCTAGTTCTGCTTGCCTTGATACAATTGTAGTGTTATTTTTCTTTATCTGGTGAACCAGAAGAGACAGACTGGCCTTGGACTACTTGTCTTTTCAGGATTATGCATTGCCTAAACAACAAACTGGTTACATATTACAAATGTCCTCCCTGACATGTATATAATTAACACTCCACTTAGCACAAGAAAACAGAAATATCACAAAACTATAAGCATTTCCCGTGAGCAAATAACATAATGTGCACGGAAAAAAATGATACAACGAATGCAGACAAACTGTATAAACTATCCAAAATGATGCGAAGGGCATAGCAGTATGGTCAAGAAGTAAACGTACAAATATCCATTTTCGTCACCCTCCTGCGCCACACGCAGCCAACCTATGATTTGAAACACCAGCCGTTAGGGCCTCCGTGGCTCAGTGGGAGAGAAGCTGTCGCACTCAACAGTTTTCAGTTAGCGATAAGGAAACGACCCCTGGGAAACGACCCTCATGAATAAAATCTATATCTAAATCATGTACCATTCTAGTACATATAGTGTCGTTAATCATATATACATGTCAGTTGCTATTTGCAACTGTTTGTATATTCAACATGGCGATCATACTCAACAGGACGAACATACAGCCTTAGTACCGGGCTGAGCGAACTAAGAAACAGTAATGAAAAGGGGTCCACGATATTCTGGACTCTCCATCCATGTTTGCTAACAAGAGAGGTTTACTCATTGTAAAATTGAAGAAACATAGAACCAAGACGTTTGATGGAATATCCTTGACACACTAGTTTTTGCAGAAAGAACTTTTGACGTTGACAGAAATCATCACACAACACACTGGATCAAACAAATGCTACAGGGCGAGACGTGTACGCGCTATGCAGGTACCTTTCGGTATATTGTTATCCAAGAGGGGTATTCATAGTATTAAAATGGAGACTACCCCTCTTGTCGTGAAGTCGGGTGGTTGGGAACGACTTAGCAAAGACGTCGTGTGTACGAATTACCTCGTGTTCTCGACATTTTTATTATATCGTGCTCAAGAATTAATTGTGCTTTTCCATTGGTCAGTTATCTCGAGATATCGACTTAGTGAAGATGTGCTCACGAATTATTGAATAAAAACACATACACGGGAAAATTTAAAGATTGTGCTTCTTATAACAAATATTTTTCTTTTGAACCTCGTCATTTTTACGACTCGGTAGTAGACAGATTTCAGTACAAAAATGATTATCAAACAGCCAGTGAAGACCTTCCTGAATGCCCCGAAATACTGAAATAAACACAATATAGTCCTTTCTAATCAGATTCCGTTTCTTTTTGTTCTCGAATTTACAATGGAAATCCATCGGTGTCAGTCGGGCAAAACGTAGAGTAGATATCGAAAGTATTATCACAGTTCAGAGAAAATTCTAGGCCTCTGGTTGATCTATCTGCGTTTAATAGAGTACCGTATTCGCAAAACAGGCAAGAGATACAGAATCGCGCGTGTGATATATTTTCTATCCCTACGGAGTCAAGGATTCTCTCGCTGTCCGAAAGCAACGCTTGTCAGCGATGTACGAGTCAGTAACTTTACCTGCCTTTATTTTTCAAAGACTTCTAATGATTCAGCAGTTAAAAACAACAACATTTAGAAAAGCTTCTAGTAGCATCCTTTCTTAACAATTAAGTTGCAAACCCTTGCAAATCGAATCGAAAGTGACTATTAAGCAGTCGACTTAATGCAAGTATTTTTTTTCGTCAGCGCAGTCAGTGCACCCATCCAATTCTGTGCTTTTCTCGTCGTGTGAGCCCTGATATTTATACGAAATATGAGGCCCAGACCTCTAGCTAGGCATATTTGACGTGGCGGAGAGCCAAGCCCGCCCTCTCGTGTGCCACTTATGCCCTGTTAAGTCCCACGCATACCCCTTAGCTGTGTCAAGCCTTTAAATGTCCCCAAAACATTTTCCTGACTTGCATACTTTGTAATTCACAAAAGTAACTGGATGTTTCGGTGATGTTTTTCCCAACCATAGCAAATGTTTAAATTAGAAAAGGAAACAACTTAAAAGCTCCAAATCAACAAGTCCTTGGACCGATTCCGCGAAACTCCACTTAAGCAAAATGACTGAAGTTAGTGGACTGGTTTAGCTGAGCCAGTTTTGTCAAACTGTTTAAATCAATTTCACACAGCAAAAGGTGACCGGCTTAGCTTTGTGGAATCGACTTAATAGAAGTTGTCCCTTTGTTGGGACAATTTGCCATGCTGGCTACAGAAAAAAAATGTTGAAAATCAAGAACGACAGTCGTCACAAGTCGAGAAGTCTGTAAAAAAAATTCCTGCTTCGAGGCTCTATGCAGCAGGGTTATCCAAAAGTTGCCTTGTAGTTCTAGGGAAACGAGTTGTGTGAATTCAGTTGTAACAACAACAAAGCCATGATAAATTTCAAAGTCTCACCAGCTTTCAACAACCGTTTGAAAAATAATCAAATGTAGGTAAAATTGGAAAAAAATTCACTCAGGCTTATTTACTGTTCAAACATCCTTGAAAATTCAAATACATATCTGCAAAATTCTGTCAAGTGAAAAACCTGCCTTGAAATATGTAGCTTAGGTCTACCATAAGTTGATCTTGTTTTTCTTTTTCTGTTTAGCGCTCCCGATTTCCGTATAGGCCTACCATAAAGCTGATCGCCGTGGTATAAGTGATATATTCTCGAATGTGGTGTTAAACAACAATTAAATAAATTTCCTCCAGTCAGTTCAGTCCAAAATGTATTCATAACAGCTTTCATTTATATAATTTAACGGTAGCATATTTTAGTCATATTTAGTGCAAAATACGTTGACTATAAGCTGCCTTTTCCAGTCGCGAAAAGCCTTCGGCATTTGGCCGCCCTATGGCAGGATGCCTCGCCTAATACGCCTATGCCCACGAGGAAGTTTCGTGCGACATTATACGGTAGGGAATGCTCCACAAATCAGAAGAAAATCATCGATATTCTGTCCTTATTTATTGCTCAGGCTGGTGAGCACATCTGCCGTGATACCACAAACAACACGCACTAACCCCAGCTCATTTCCCTCGGCCTGTCGTTATCGTTTCTCGCGTCACACCAAATATGTCCTTTTCCTATGTTCAAAACACGACAATTATGCGTGTCCTCATCCAGCTAGCTGCACAGCAGGCAAGTTCCACTAATTTTGCGCCATCTGGATTCATATCTCATTCAACTTTCAACAATCGTCTTACAAATCTCTTCACAACATCGCAATTAATGAAATCCGCCGATAAAACTTTCAGCTGATTTGGCCCCTCGTTCTCGAACAGTGGACAACTCCCGTCTGCAGTGTGTTATCCAGGTGATTTGAACATGACAAGCTACGTTTTATTTCTTAAATAAACATCGGCTTCTTCAATATAGAAGCCATTGTTGTCCCTGATATTAATGTAGTGATGACCAGTCACTGGTCTTTGATTATTGACCCGGAGCGCCCTTTTTAGTTGACGACTGGTGTATATGTAGTAATGTCAGTTTCGACATCTAGGTTATTAAACACCGAAACAATTAATGGCGAAACGTCCTTATACGATATGACTTGAAGACACACCTTAGTTTTGTCATTCATTTAATCATTACTTCTATTTGATGTACGTTACACACCTTTCTCAAGAATATGTCATTAATACTAGAGCAATCTGGATAATGGTTGGGTTAACATCTCTCAGAACACGTCAGATGCTCAAGACTTCTCCTGGCATGGAGGGCAGGCTAGTAGGTTATCGATGAATTAGACTTCTTCGTGCCCGTGAAATACCACATGCATTAACATGCTAAGGTGCTGTATACCACCACAAAAGTTTCTAATTAGTTGGCAAAGATCAGCATACGTCATCCAGCGAAGATAATTAACCATAGACTACACATTGATATTTACGACTGTTTTGAACCCCGTCCTTGAAATATTGTATTATATTTTTTTCTTCTTTTTGTATTCTAAATACCTGCGAATATTGAATACCACAGCTTTATTCAAACTAGACGTTTCTATTGAACGGTACTTCCTTGCTTTCTTTCAATAACGTCAAGACAAGGATCCGTCAGCCAAGTCAACCTCCAAGTTTTGCTAGCTTTCCGTTTGTCATTAAATTTAAAAAAGAGAGCTACAGTTCTGTATATATCTCACCATGCAGGTGTTATGTTTAAAGCATGATTGGTCATTGGGACAGTGCGACAGGCGTAAACTACAGTGCGACAGGAACCTAGCAGGTTATATAGGGCTCTCCTATGAGTACAGGTTTGTCAAGCCAAAAGATGAAGTCTGGCAAATCTGTGACAAATCATTGCGCAGGAATTATAACCAATGGGCTTACAGCCGGAAAGACATTGACCGCCAATGAGCTGATTATTTAAACTCTCTCCTCTTAAACCAAATGACGAAAGCCTCTCCGTAGAGCATCTGGACACCTACATGCACATCTTTCATTTTTCATTTCTCGTTTCGACTCTTCCACACAACGGTAAGAAGAACATCTCAGTTTACCACATCACAATTTATTTTTTCTTATTTGTATATGTAAACATGCCAAACTTATGTTTATTTACCAGTGAAGAGGTCTCCACTGATCGATAAGTTTTCGTTCTTATTACCTTAGACTTAAGATCGATTACCTTAGCACTACCTCCTCTAGCATGGCGTTCCACGGCGACAGCATAAAGCTCGTGATCCTGCTCTGGTACATTTTGTGCGTTTTGGGAATATACGACCATAGCCAACAAAACTGTGCAGAAAATACTATACTTTGCATACATTACATGAGATCTTTCCGTATATTCATGAAATGACTGAAGAAATCCTTACCTGATATATCGCATTGGCTTAGTGAGTGACTTATTGTAGCTTTGACTTGGGTTTTAAAAATTCGCTTTTCTATCTGCGGTAAATTTTCGAAAACCAGACAGAGGAGTGACTATCAGGGGAATCCATGAGGGTGACCTTAACGATGGGATTAACCTTATCGTCAGGATCATGGCAGGCAAAAGAGATTTTTAAAGATTGTATTCTGGGATTTTGCTCTTCAACAGAGATGGTTTAAATTTTCCCTAGAAAAGGCCACTATATAACAATATATGATATTGTATAAAACCACTGGACAAGAAAATAAACTACACTGTTTTTGATTTTGCCATGTATAATATAATCATATTTTGTGGCGGCAACCTTTATAAATCAATACAAGAAAATGCATATTATTTAGTACAAGAACAATATGCACTTAGAATATTACTGTGACAAAACCCCTTGAGAAAGGCGTGAAAACATGGTCCCGTGATCAAAGTAAAGTATGTTCAACAATTTAATTAATTCAGACTTTAATCCTTGGCATTACATAGCTTTGCCTGCCATGCAGACAATACCAATAGTGAAAATATGCACATGTTTAAAATGTCAACTCAGTGAAGGCTAAATGTTTGAAATCGTGGAAACTATATTTCGCACTATATTTCGTGTAGCCTCAAAATAAATCTTCCGTTCAGCCATTACGGATTAAACTTTTGTCGATCCAATGGATTTAACGAATAAATCCGTTTCTCTTAACGCATTAATCATCCTTCAAATAACGGAATTAAAGGAAAAGTTTTCAGCGTACGATGATCAAAGTGCCGCCTTGGATGACAGATGATGTCAGATCAGCATTTGCCTGGCTTTTGTTAGCAGAAAACGTAACTGCTAGGCACTATAGTGGTATACCCGGGTTACTCTTTGGTACTGACCCTCGCCTGTGTGGAAGTTCATGCGCAGGGAGAAAGAAGAGAATCCGACCACTTCATAAAGCGTTTTCAGCTTTGGAGAATAATTAGTACGTGGACGAAGTAACAAAAGCAACAAACCAGATCAACACCCAAAAATAAGTTTTAATGACAACACTTACGTTCCGTCAGCTCTACAAACACCTTACCACTAGGGTGCCTGGATATATATACACTTACGAGAAATGATCGAAAGATTCCACGATGGACACAAGTTGTTTGTCTACTCTGTGCTCCCATTCTGCCCTTTGTCTGTCTCTGTCTCTGTATCCGTCCCTGTTCATCCCAGCTAAGGCAGGTGTGGATGTTCATCAAGGATGTTTCACTGATTCGTTATGGTGGGAGGAAACCGGTCAGAGCCTGGGGAAACTGCTTGCTGACAGAACTTCCCACGTACGGCCGGAGAGCAAGCCAGCATGAGCTGGGCTTGAACTCACAGCGACCGCATTGGTGTGAGGTTTCGGGGTAAGGTAGCCAACTGAGCCCCGGAAGTCCCCGGCTGTTTTGGAAATCGTGCTGACCAGTAATAAATTTTTGATACAAGAAGTCTGATAAAGCTTTGAACTTAATGGCGCGAAAACGAAAATTCCAGAAAAGTGAAATAATTAACTCGTGCAACACTTGTGGAAGAAAACTGTGAAAAAGCCAGTCTTTCGTAACATCTGTACAAATTATTCGTAAATTTCATTGATGTTTATCATCATATACTCACAAAATGTTCACTTACATGATGATAGTCAGATTTATGAGTGGATCGTAACCAATCGCGGGAAAATTGCTATGCTTTATGAGGTACCCGATTCCAGCCTACGCGTTACATCATATCAAACTGCATGCACTTTTTTCAGTACGGAAGACTACATTGTTGAAACTGATAAACTGAGGAGAGCAACTTTTAAGGGAAAGCCGTCCGTGAAATATTACATCTTCCAAAGTTATGTATGCCATAATTTCTTACTCGAACCACTCCGCTTAGGAAGAGAACAGCAACATTCCAGTTTGAGCTCTTCAGGAAATAAGCTAAAAACAGTGTGTGTGCGTGTGTGCGCGTTTGCGTGTGTCTGTGTCTGTGTGTTTTGTTTTGTTTTGTTTTGTTTTGTTTTTTTGTCGTTCAAGCAGCTTCTTCTATTTTGCAGCAAACACAACATCCTTACCTTATTTTAGGCGGCCAGTTGCACGGTCAAATAAGAGTTCCTCATTGATGAAACGTCCATTACGACTACTGTTATCTCATAAAAACAAAACATCTCACTGACCGTATAATATTATTGGCAATGTTACCGTAAACATTTCCGATCTCCTCCAAGAACTGACAGCCTTGTTACTTCGAGCCACAAAATGCCAATTTTAGTCCACAAAAATGTCATATCCATAGACAATCATCAGCACAAAAGGTTGTCAGTAATTGAATTTAAATTCCATCATCTTCGAGGTAGAATAACAAGCTCTCCGCCTCGTAAATCCAGGTCAAATCTGCACCGATCACTGAGAACTGTATTAACACCATCACAAAAAATAGCCAACTTGAAAACAACATCACCCAGATTTTGAAACAGTCCTATGCCATACGCGTACAAGACGGAATGAACAAAATATTCTCCTTTCTGTTGAACAGTTTCAAATTCATCGTCTCAATCAACCGCGAACCACACGTGACTGCCACTTTTTCAGTGCAAGGTCGTTTCCCGGGAGACGTGTACACGGCGCTGGAGGAGACAGAGATGCGAATATTTCATCTGATTTGCCATTAAAGCGATTCTTTCTTCAATACCCTTTACACATGGTTGACCTCTGCACATTATGCACATAAAATATATTCCCAACCAAATCACCTTACAGTTTATATGTTGAACCGTGTAAGTCACCTTGTGTTCCTCTGATGGGTTGAAGTCAGATCCCGGGGTCATGCTTTTACTTGTTCACGGGAAGACAGTCGATCTGAAATACCTCATTATCACATCAGATTGCCTAGAGAAACGAACACTTACTGGCATATTCAGTAAACTTTCAAATAAACCTTGAGAATTGGCGATCAGTTGTATAACTTCTGATTCTTCACCCATAATATGTTGCGTGAAATTAATCCTTAAATATTTGTGTGGACAAACAGTGATTAAATCGCAAAAACGAGCGGCCATGAACGACGCTACAACTTTTCACATCTTGAGAACACAAGCAAACATAGTTCCTGGAGATGGAATCCAGAGCATAAAAATTACCAGTGTACCAAGACCCGCCATTTCTTGTCGACAGTATTTTGTGTACAACCCTTTCTGCTCCCTATTGCTTAAAGACAGGGTCCTATTTCGTTACTGGATGCCGTTACATTGTTTCTTTAATGTTTAGCCAGACAATTGCACGGTAATTCAAGCTTAAAAAGCGCTATTTTTGCACCTGTAAGGACTATCAGTCTAATGTGGTAAATGTTGACTAACATGAAAGACTACAGTGTGGAAAGTAAAACGAGAGCATCGAAGACAGTGGGATAGATGGCAAATGGTCACACTTAGCCGGAAAAATCCCGTCAGTTTACATTCACCAACGTAGAAAGAAGAGCGATTTTCCCAATAAAAACAAAGAAAAGAAATCACAATTCTCACTCATTTTGACCATCTATGGCTAAATGATCCCTTCGTTTGCTTGAATGTGAACACCACTCAATTTAATGTTATTATCTGTGGATGTTCAGTGTGGGCATGACGAAGTTTACATGTCTCCCTGAACCCATGGCCAGAAGGATCGCAGTTTTCATGGTGTCAGTGGTGAAGGTCAATTGTCTGCTTAGATGAAAGGCCTGCAGGATGTGAGTTGTGAAGCAAACACTAAGTAAGACTTTCTGACTAAGGCACGGTAAAACTGTCTAGTTTTTCAACCAGACTCATTTAATTAAAAACGTGAAGGTGACATGGTTAATTATCGTCAATTAAACAGAGTACTCCTAAATATACTAGTTGAAAGAAACCTCAAAAGTGATGAATCTTTTCACTTGACAATTTAGTGAAAAAAAACTGGCTGATGCTACTCTTTTTCTTCACAGCCATCCTATACACATTTCGATACGATAGAACGGCCTCGTTAAAGTTGATTTTATTGGGTTTTTAAGTAACGCCGAAAGAAAGCTATTTTATGATTGGATGTTGATCAAGTATCAAGTTTCCTCTAAGCCATTCGCTCAGATGGCATACTTTAGAGGATAATTAATTTGCCTGAATTAATGTCATCTGATGGTGGCTCGTTTTCAAATTCCCGCCGTTATGTCATGGCTCTCCTCACAACGTCAATCATCATTCTGGCCTAGTGATTAATGTGACAGACAAAGTGACAGGTGAACGTGATCCTAAAGTCTTTCCTGTGAAAGAGAAGCATCTTGAACAAGAGTAGACAGAGTTTTGATTAAACGCGTTCATTGACGAGCCAAAAACTGATCTATGGGGCGACCATCATTTAATGCACTAAACAGCAGAATAGAGTCTTATGTCTGCAACGCATTTTCATCGTTAGTTTGTAGTTAAGTAATCAGGTCTTTAGCGGCATGTATCTGCTTTTATAGCCGTAGTTCTAAGCCGCCCTTTGCATGGCGTGTCCGGTGCGTTGTGGAAGATTAACCCTTTCTTTCAAAGTCTTACGGCGAATATCGGAGAAACTATACTTTTCTGTGCAATTTCTTCCTTGTCTCCTGAACACGTAGAAATTGTGTTATTTTCACAGTTTGCTAGTTCCTCTTGCATTTGTAGGAGTTAATTCTTTTCTTAACACAGGTTGTCATGCAAATGTTGGGTAGGTAATTAGTGGTTGTTAGCATGAGAAATAAGGCTACTGTGATCATTCTCACAATCTCGGGAAGCAAAGACTTCCAGCTCACAACAACTTACAGCTCACGGAAATTATATATGGTTGTTCAATAACTGAAATCTTGAAAACGTTCTAAAATATTGCACAACTTCCTCAGAACAACTTGCAACAGAACTTGTAATTTCATCAGAAGCCTTTTAGGTGACAACGTCACACGTAAGAAGCTGAAAAAACAACTCCAAAACTGAAGAAAAACTTTTGGGTGACCATTTTGGATCATTTTACTTTGTTGCAACCACTACTTTATCACCACTGCTTTGCAGACGTTATATGCCATCCGATGTATGAGGACATGTTTGAGTAATATTGGAATAGTATTAATTTACGATTATCTTCACTCTAAAATACAGAGGGAGAAGTTTGCCAGAGGAATTAAGGCGATCAGTGGCACCTTTCTCCTGCTATCTAAGATCTATGGTTCCACTTACCACAAAAAGACCTGGGCAATTACGTACGCTTCTCTAGTGACATCTAAGACACGATGAATATTACATATCCAGGAAAAGAGAGAGACGAGGGTGGTCAGAAGCGAGATAGAAACCTTCCATTTGCTGCTAAAGTTAAAATTTGTCAAGTTGATGGTTTCTGTCAATATGCTTGAAGTCGATTATACTTTCACAGAATTCCCCTTTCATAACACTTGCTTTGAAAATGGACGCAGGTGAATGTCACTAGGCAAGAAAAAACCACAGCAAATTCTGATCCATAAACTAAAATTGGCTAAAATGACGTAAAAACTAGAAAAAAGCATTCTTCTTCAATTAGAAAAAAATACTCTTTATGTGTACCGAATAAATGCAAAAATGTTAGCTCCGATGTCTTGAAGAGTGAAGAACTGGGCGGTGATGAATATCGCCATTAGTACGTCTGCCATTCACCTGAAGCCTGAAGAAAACCAAGGAAAAAGTTTTGGGTATTTTATCCAATAAATGTTCAGCTCGCTGAGAACGAGTTGTAAATGAGTTCAGACGTTAAGGCCGTCAATACTCTGGTAGGATTTTTTCAAACACGAGTTCTGACTTAATGAAGTGTTGATGGAGTCTGACACACACTATACGTCTGAACGGAAACTTGGTTTTTTCCCTCCACAGCTGCCTGACTCTTAACTGATTTTTCATCTGCCTTCCCACGCCAGTTTTCAATGTACCGTCGGCTTCACGTTTTCCCAGCGTAAAGTGTTTGGTAGCGTTTAGAAGTGACCAAGTGTTGCGCTCTCCATCACCGCTGACTCAGTTATCTTCAACGCTCAAGGTGTAACAATAGTTGAAGGAATGTTTAATGGTTAGGTATACGATGGTGCTACTATTTCGATATGGACGTTACCTAGTGTACACTCGCATGATCGTCGTCACATGATCAAACCCACGTCTTTTCTCTATGTAACTTTTGTTTCAAACTGTCAAACAGGTATTCATATTTGAGTCACTTGTCTTAAATCTACAGGTTCTTGTCACTTTTTGCAAGGTCTTTTTTCACAACAATGCTCAGTCACTAACAGTAGTAAATAGAGAAAGAATATTAACACACAGCAGCCTTAAATAATTATTTTTCACAAAAGTAAGGATTTTATTTTTTAAGACTCGTAAACACAAAGATACCAGACGATATCAATCACACAGTTAAAATATGGCTCCTCGTTCACGTAATGAATGAAAAGAAAACAGCAGTGAGGAAACCATGTATACACTAAGAGTTAATTACGTGTAAAAGTGGATATATCTCCTACATCATAATTTGGAAAGTTAAATCGACATGGAGTTGGAAATAAACTTGCCATTCCTTGCCCAGAATTTCCACTTATATGAAACCTGAGGGTTGTTTACCTTCTTCGAGTCTCAGGATATATTTACCGTTGTTGTGGAATGGTCATTTCACGTCTCGATAATTGACGTTATAATTGTTTATCCGTGGAACATGTGCGTGTTAATTGTGTATGGCACGTTTATATCTACACTATGAATGACATATTGGGGTGACACGCTTGGCTCCAGAGATAATGACATTGTGGTAACATGAAGCCTCTGGTATCAATTTGCTTACTGTTCGGCAGCTAGTTGACGTTCGAAAAAAAAAGAGAGAAACACAAATAAAAGAACGTAGGTGTATGATATCTGTTTTCGATGCAGCGAATCTTTCCCTATGTACTGGATTTATCTTCATTTCAAATCAGCAAAATCTAGGCCTGACCTTGAAAGAACAATCATCGATAAAAACCCGTCTGTGTAATTTCCGTTTACATTTTCCTTCCGAGGTGTTTTTTACCGGCTCCATTTGAGGCAGACGTCATGCTAGATGGCACCATTCTTGTCACTTCCTTCCGGCTTGCAGTCCCCACTGCAGCACAAACGCAGTCGCTGATTACCATGATGACTACTTTACTTCCGGCAATGTTTTCGGCCTACATTTTTCTGCTCCCATTTATCAGATAAGAGTTCATCATTACTTTCTATTTTAATCAGTGGACAAGTTGCGACTTTTTCCCATTGACATACATATTCTGCTGCATGTCATTTCCGCAAATGAAAATAGAGCATCTCTCCCGATTCCGTTCCACCACTGCCAATGTCTTAAATTTGTAAACGGTTAACGATTACTTGTGTTTTTTCCCCTGTGTTTCTGTGAAGCTGTAATAACAAACAGTAGAGACCTTTAGTTCCAAGTTATTTCCGTGTAACGTGTGGAAGAGTGTATGACGTCATCACTATTGGTGCACGGCCTGAAGTTTTGATCAGACGACTTGAAGTTTTCAACGATCTACAAGTAAGTGATTTTACTTGTAGTTTTTTTACAGCAACAAAATAATAAAAGCACACGTTTTGTGTGTTTACTCTACAGTATAAGGCATCAGTCTTCACCAGTAGTGAAATTTTCGAGCAAACTACATGTGTTCAAATCCTGGAGTAGAAGTCCATCCGGTGTGAAATTTGAAACAACAACCCAAGCAAACCGAAGAAAGCACGTCTGTCTACAGATGGATTGTTGCAGTATTTAGTGGAAAAGAGGGATGGAAGGCTGAGGATGAAAGAGTCAGACTTAGAGTGTAGGCGGGAAGAATTGATTTTGGAGAAACAAAAGTCGAAGTTAGAGAGAGAGAGAAATTTGAATTCGAGACATTATGAAGCAGCCGAAGAATAATTCGATTAGAACAATTTTATATAATACTAACATCGAAAGTCTGCAAATTGTTTGTTTCAATTGAAAATGTGCTGATATGAGTCATGTAAGTAAAATGTTTGATAGCAGTGGCCATAACATTTCTATCACAGCTTGGTCCTAAATTAAATATGATAAAGTAGTTGTTCAAGAAACATAAACACATACTGAACTGTAGTCAAGGTCTAAACTTTTTAAATACAATTAAATTGTATTTGCGGCTACAAATTTGTGATTCCAAGATATGCATTCTTGTAATGCATAATGCTATATGTTTTTCCGTTGTCTTCAACAAGTATATAGCATGAACATAGAAACTTTATTGATTTCTGAAGAGGATGAGGAATCTACGATAGTAAAGTTCTTCTAGAGAGAAACAGTAGATGGGAACATTTAGATTCAATTTAGATTCTGTGTCTGAATAAGAAAGTTTGAAAATGTTAAGACTTGGGAAAACTGATATACTTCGCCCGCACAGTTGTTTGAAAATGCCGGAGAATATTGTCTGTTCCAATGCTACATCTTCATCATCACTGGAGGTCCAGGTAAATACCAAATAGTGTGTTACAGTCGACACAAACGTGTCCATGCACTGAAGTTTCAATCTGTTGTTACACCAAACGGTTTGGGTCCTCTTGAAGGTACCATCCTCCGACTGACTTAGTTTCAGAGCTTGAACGCTGTGAAGTCGAGGGCCACCCTTACATGCTGCCAACCTATCCAATGCTTAATCTTAATAAAAGACAGAAAGACTTTAACAAAGAAATGTCCAAACTGAAAGCCTGTGTAGAATGGAAATTTGGGAAAATACTCAATTTGTTCGCCTTTTTAGATTTTAAGAAAAATCTCAAATTATGGCTACAGCTTATAGGCAAGTATTATCTGCTTGATGCCCTTTTTGCTAACTGTCGTACAATATTATGTGGAAATCAAACCAGTAGTTGCTTTAGCGTGATGCCTCCAACATTGGAAAAGTATCTTGCAAGGTAAGATTATAACTAGCTAATAATTCCACATCTCGAACTGCTTTGGGTATCGCAGAAGTAATACAGAATAGACTATTTTCTCCCTGTATTTAGTGACCCCATACTCAGCTCAATCATGTGACGAGTGTGGGCCTACTGGTAGAATCGCCTCTTCAGTAATTACTTATACATGCTCATCAATGCAGTACAGAAGAAGAGTAGTGGTAAATTTTACGGTAACGCGATGTGTGGTGATTATCCGTGCGATGGCAAGGCTCTTGCACACTGCAAAACCACAAATTGCAAGCGTTGGCTTTAATGGTTTATTCCGTAAGTGTGAACAAGTGATGGGCAGAGCAAAAAGGCTTACAGAAACATTATATGTAATAATTATTTGCGTTGTTATCAGCAATCAAAGTTTACTTTAATTACACATACCGGTACCATCGCTATACTCGTATTTGCCACTATCATTTTACATGAACTGTAACATTTTCTGTCAATGATATATCATAGAACAAGTTCAAACACCTACATTCCACATCAATCTCACATACACGCACATACATACACGCACATGCATACAGGTGCTCCAACACAGCAAACCCCCGGTGAATAGAACAAACAAACAAGAAACACTCAGAAAAAGTATACAAGAGCATAACTCCTCAGTGACCCATGCTCCTAGTATCAGGTGACAAGTATGAAATGGCTAATAATACGCAACATACAACTTGTTCTCACCTTGCTGTATGCATACAATCAACTAACAGAACAATGGCAAACACCTTCTTAAATGACCAATATGGTTAATTACCAGAAAAAACAGATTTTTGTCTAGAACGACAATTTCGAACTTGCCATGTGATGGGCATCTACAGCTGACATCTACACGAACAAATTCCACTTTGATTCAAGTTATATAACATGTATATCTCTACTTTAACAACTACTTGTTGTGGAAAGATAACAATGAAATATCGGCTGACTACAGGGACAAGCAAACAAATAGTGATCTTGTGTGTCGCGGGACCTCACGCAACAGCATTGGCGCAACAATATCAACTCCCCCACACCAAAAACGTTAACCAAACGTCAGGAAAGCTCCCAAGAGGGTCTCTCTGCTGTTGTATATGTGACACCGCAAGGACCTCACAGCGCACCATAATTCCGAGGCTGCTACGAAATTATCCATCACATCTGGGTATATGACTTTTGATGATTATCAACTGTAACAGGACTTTTGATGATAACCTACTTTTGGTAATCTAAGGTAACACGATGTTTTTGTGATAATATACTGTGACACAGCGTTTTATGATAATCTACAATGCTTGGTGACAAATACAATAACACCACGTTTGGTGATAATCTATGATGTTTGGTCATGAATTAGGTTTGGTGAAATCTGCAATATTAGGTGATAATCTATAATGTTTGACGATAATTTACAATGTTTGGTGATAATCTACTGTTACGTGACCTTTGATGATAGCCCGCAACGTGTGGTTATAATACTCTGAAACATGACATCTGTTTATAATCTACAGTAAACTGATATTCGGTGATAATCTAGATGTGTCATGTGTGTGGTGATAATACGTTCGATATTTGGCTATTGCAATACGATATTTTGTGATAATCTGTACAATGTGTAGTGGTGATCTGCATCACATTTGGTGATAATCTACTGTAATACGGTGTTTTGGGATAATGTACACGATGTGTGGTGATGTTTTCATGAAGTTTGGTAATGACATATTTCATTCTCAGTTTGGTGATTTATCGAAATGTTTGTTGATGATTGTCGCAGACGTTCTGAGTTCTCATTGGTTACTAGCTCACGCATGCAAGGTGTATTTGGAATCTTGTGAGGTTTTAAATTATGATGGACACAAATTGAATGTTAGATTTGGTGTTTTGTGTTATTTATTTTCCACTTCAGATATGGAAGTATTTTGGTTATGAACTTGTAATTAAAACTAAAACTAAAACTCCAAACATGTAACTTGTAATGTATTCTGACTTAAAGTTACAGGTTGAACTTGTAACTGTAGGTGTCCAGTATGTCGTTGTCATGGACATGTTTTATCGCATTGTGAACTCATATTTATGTTTATTTATAGTGACTATTTGTATTTTGTTGACTGCTGCTGTTAAATTTTGAAAACAAAAGCCAGGCTGTTGGCATGAAACCGTCTTTTCACGTTATCTAAGGTATTTTTAACTGCTATTCTATTCTGGAATACCTCCATTAAGATGACCCTAGAATGTAAACCATTTACTTTTATCAATAAATCGTTCAACCAGTCGTTGCGGCATGCCGACTTATTGCGATTTAACAAACGTGCATTGGATTTCCACGCCACATTAGATTTTCACGCTTTAGTCTAATGAGTGCACTAGAATTAACGCATCCAGCCGAGCACGCGGTATGATGTACTTAGCGCACTACACATCTGCGGACAGCAGATAACAGCCTTAATGAACACACCACAGCACAATTATTGACACGATTAAGCTGCTTCCGTAGTCTAGTTAGGGTCGATGACATTATGATGTACTTAATGGACCCTCAAGCCTTATTGATTTGCTGACAGCCAGGTTGCATAATTCCCGTTGGGTAGTCAACTTGAAGCAAACTACATAAACCGATGAATCACAGAGCAGCTTGGTGTTGGCAATGAATAATGTGTACGCCAGGGATCTTGCATCTTACATTAAAACGCTGATTAAAGACACAAACAACAACAACAGCAAAAGTTGCGTAGTTACCTACGCAAAACCACTTAACACCGCAAAAAAGAGTGTGAATATAGCCGGAAGTATACTCAGACATGCACCTTTTTTTTTCTGCGGAAAGCGTCATTATATATGTCGTCCGCTAATTGTATACCTTGTTGTTTGCTCTAGTTCTGGTTACCTTACTACAGCTCAAGAGTTGTGTTTCTTTAGCTGATATCTCACATGGTGTTGAATGACATTGTACTAAGACGAATATATTCTCCTACGTATATATGTAATTAACAGCCAATTCATCATAAAGTAATACAAATATCACAAAACGTTACATATCTTGAATAAAAGACAAAGGAAAAAATGATATAACGACTGCAGAAAAATGATATAAACTATACTACATACTCTGCACAGAAAAATGATGTACAGAACATAGTAACGTGATAAGAATGTAAACATACGAATATCCATTTTCAACACTCTTATGAAAAAACCTATGATATGAACCTCGGCGTCCAAACGGACATTCGTTTATAACAGCCGGCAACCAAAATAATCGCAATAAAAGTTTCCGAAACGACAAATAATACAAACAACCAAACAACTTATTAAGTATATAAAATAAAAAGGACGTATTCGTGCATACAGAAACAGCCAACAGTTTTAAATCAGTAATGACGAAAAGACGCAATGGGTGTTCTAAGTGGATGAATAAAATCAATATGTAATTCGTGTGCTGTTTTAGTGTATGGTGTTGTTCATCAAATAAGCATCTGCAATGCGCTTTGTAACTGTTCGTATATCCAACATGGCGATCATACTCAACACGATGAACACACGGCCCTTAGACTCGGGTTGAGCGGAACTAGACACAATTATGTCTCAATGTGAGTTCTAGGCAGATGAATAAAATCAGTACCCAAATCGTGTACCATCCCAGCATATATGGTGTCGCAGAGATTCTGGATTCTGAGATTCATATTTACTGACAAGTATGGTGTACTCAAGGTAAATTTTAAGAAAGACAGAGTGAAGGTGTTTGATAGAAAATACTTGACATATTAGTTTTTGTAGTAATAGTATGTGACGTTGATTATGCTAACAAATGCTACAAGGCGAGATACGTATGCGCGTTATGCAGGACAATTCGGTATATTGCCATCAAAGTTATGATAATTTATGACATCAAAATAGAAAATACCCATATATCTCTTGTGATAAAGTCCGCGTGACAGCAAACAGCTGTGGTCTTTGTTTAGCTACAATTTTAGGTAAGCTGTAAGATCAGCAGAATCTGGAATTTCCTTTACATTCTGCGAAGGTGGACCTTTACATCCTGCGAATGGACCTTTACATCCTGCGAATGGACCTTTACATCCTGCGAAGGTGCCTTTACATCCTGCGAATGGACCTTTACATCCTGCAAAGGTGGACCTTGCACCTCCTTTGCGGTATACGAGTTGTTTACAGTTAGTAAATCGTCAATAAACCGTTTGGTTCATCAGAGATATCGAGACTGATGACGCGTGGTCTTTAATGACTTCTGCATGTGGTCGTGGTGGGGCACATTTTATGCCAATCGGAACACGTATAAACTGCCTGACTATTAATAAATTGTTTCGCCAATTTTACATAGATAGTATGAATGAGAAATAAGTAAACATGAATGTCAATCCTTGAATGTAGTGGAACGGACGAAGGCTTTGTTGCCACTGATATTAATGTAGTGGTGATAACTCCATTACCCATGAACTGATATATTCCACAAATTTAAACATTAAATATCTGTGTTGAACTGTGATGAAAACTTCATATCTAGAACATATTCTAGATATGAATATGCCACATATGAAAAACATATATCGTATGTGGCAAAAAGTGAACTAATACAAAATATTACAGTAATGAGAGTTTTATCAGAACATCAACGACGGTGTGATAGTTTGCAAATGGTCGAAGTCAACCGTTGAAATCCGGCCTCTTGTCAATTTATATTGAACAAGATTCCAGAAAAGAAGACAAATAAAACAATTCATAGTTCCTATGGCTAAATAATCCTTTTCAATGTGAATACCACTCACTTTAAAGTTTTGCACTGCAATTGTTGTGCAAGGATTAAGCTGTTCCTTTTAAGTGGACTAAAGTGTCTTAGTGAAAAGATTCATCACTTTTACAACACACTGCACTCTCAAGAACACACATTTTCTATACTCTGTTTTCATTGTTTTCTCAAACAGCCGTGTTTACAACATATTGTACAATTCAACAACTCTGAGTGAACATTCAAATTTGCAACAACTGGTTTCGCAAGATAATGTAGTGAAGCTCGTATCTGTACAAGTGTGGTCAGTGTTTTCATACCGAGTCAGAAATGTTAATTTTTTCCTTGACACCCTAATGGGCAATAAAACTTTACCAGTCGAACATGTGACGAGATACCGTCCGTGTTGTTAAGCAGACCAAATATTTGTGTGTGTTCATTAGGTCAAGCAGTACTTCTCTTGCACACTAGGGTTCGGAAAAAAGAACAACAGAGAAAAAATCTTCCTCTTGCTACTCATTATTTTCTGTTACAGTGGTGATACGTTCTGAAACAAACAGCTTGTTAGAAACGCTAGTGCAGGCTCAGTGTGGAGGTTTCTTTTTTTTCAAACCCATTAGAATTCCTTTTCAGGGACATTATATGTTTCTTGCCTCCAGTACAACGGTAATGAAAAATGATTCTAAATCAAAGACAACGCCACAAATTTGTGCTTTCCCGAAACAAAGATCGTATTTTGTTGCTTCAAACCTTCATTAGAGACGTGTAACCTGTAGTTATATCATTCAGCATTTCTTTTCAATTTCTTGCCTTCGCCCTGGGTCATAAAATCAAAAGTTCTCTATGGACACTAACGGTACAAGCTGATCAACCTTTGACTGATGCAAAGCCTGAAATTTCCTTGTGTGTAAAAGCTTTGAAAACAACTTCAGTAGATTTCTCTGTGAGCTGATCATTACACATTTTGTACTGTCAGTGTGTATTACAGGTATCATCCATTGTACAATTGTAGCTGTGAAATTGACCGGCCACGTCCCCTGCTTGGCTTCCGCATTAACGCCTCTGAATTGTTACACTCACTAATGTGAAACTCGTTGCTGTCGCAAGCGCTGTCCTCACAGAGTTCCAAAGCTGTACGCGACGACAAGTGTCACAGTGTCCTTAAAATAGCTTTGAATCCATATCACTCCATTAAACGTGAATAATAAAGGCCAGAAAATTAACACAAATTTAACCTTCCTATCCAACTGGAGCAGCATCCGAACTTCCATTTTCGATTCAGGTGGCACCGTTGCTAGGGTGAACATCGTCCTACTCTTTCAAAATTAAAATCATGATCACAACAGTTAATTTGAGTTCTTTCGGTTTATTATTTAAAACCAAAGACAGCTCATGACTAAGGCACTACTCATTGCAAAGATTACACAATTCTCTCTTGAATGTAAAAACCTCTTTGGAATTGTATGAATTCGTTGCTGAATTGTCTTCGTTTGAAGTGTGCAGTGTTTTGTTGCCGACTGGGGATCTGGAGGTGCCCATGCTTTTAAGCTTATGAGGGACTGACCAATCAGAGAGCTAAGAGATATCAGCTGTTTAAAAGGTGTGACGTAAATGTTCTGAGTTGTCTTTGTAATGTCAATGTAACATGTAATAACCTAGGGACAGGACACCGTTTTAATGTTATATGTTTTCATTATAACAAGTACATGGGTGAACAACACTGCAATGTATTTCCAGACCCATGTGTCGTGGCAGGAGTAAGTATCTTGATCGATTCACGTTATTATCTGGTATATACACTTAAGTTACAAACACAAGCCTAGCAGCTTACTACATTCTCAAATGACAAGTGATACGAACCCCGTCTGTAAAATATTGTATTATATTTTTTTATTTGTTTCCGCGCTGACTGGATCGGTGTATGACCTACATTTTTCTCTCTGTGTGCGTAATAGCCTGCACTGGAATTCAGTCGCGTGTTCTCGGGGCTTCTGTGTTTATCAGTTTCGTGTCATTGTGCATGAAGCGTGCATTCTGGAAAGCTGTACCTATATTGTAAACATGTTTACGGACAGACCATCCAGAATTTTCTTTACGTTAGGCTATAAATATGAGCGACGAAGTTGTAAAGCTCGCAGCCATTTACTTACGTCCACAATGAGAGCAGTCATTTTACTTACGTGCACTCGACAGCAGTCTTTTACTCAAGTTGATGTGAGAGCAGTCATATTTACTCTCGTTCGTTTGGAAGGATTTTGTGGAATTTGGAGATATGGGTTTTCATACCATTCGACGGTTTTGTCATTCTGTACTCCAATTTCGTACGTAGCACTTCTGTGAACTTGTATTTCGTCACTTTCTATTTTGTTGGAGACGTTCTTTTGGAACTTGTATCGCTCATTTCTCTTTGTGCGGTTACGTACATTTCATCCCAGTTTAGCCTGAAAGTAACTTTGTGTATATTTCCGTGGAGTGAAACATACACGGAGTTAGATATATACCATAGCCGGCGTACTGTGCCCCCTGCTGTTCGTAACTACTGGACTGTCATTCTTCGATTTGTGAATTCCCAGAAACAGTGGATTCTATATATACATCAACTGACTTCAATTCCCAGAAACAGTGGATTCTATATATACATCAACTGACTTCCCTGTATAAGCAAGAATATTCCATTCGGAATTGGACGCTGTCACCAGTAAGAAACTATATATATTTTGTAATTGTGCATTATTTTGAGTATTGTTGTCAGTTGTGTTATTTGTCTGTTTTGTTCAAATATGTGTATTGAACTTATTCAAGCGTCTTCGTGTTTTTTGTTTGATCTTGTGTAAGGCCCATCGCTGTCTGGGGGTTGAACAAGCCATTTGTTTATCCATTTTACTCTCCGATAATGATACCCTTATACAGGAGTCTTACGCCCTTGGAACAATCATGTCTCAGCTCAGACAGAATGGCTGCGTTTCGTGCTAGGCGACCGAGCAAGGTCCGATGTCAGTTCCACTGTCCTAGTTGCTGTGAGAAAAAATACTTCATGGAAATAAAGATAATATTGTCTAACCTTTGTGATAAACTTAACTTAGAACATGAGCTGTCTTACACTTTGGACCGAAATGAAAGTTAAGACTGTCAAACATGTTGTCAGTCACCCTTTTATTGGCGTAATCTTCTACATTTCAATCCAAATGTTCCCCAGGGATTCATCTTTTTATAGACGATGCCGAATGCAAGAAAAGATAACTAGACAGATCAATGCCATTCTTTTCTTCATTCTTTTATTTTACTCCGGAAAACTGAAGATGTCACCAAGGTGTCACGCGTGCGCACTGATGATTGATCAGCTAAGTTATACACTGTACATGGATATCCCTTTGCTAATGAAGCTAGATATTCTATAGCAATTTTTCACCATACACGGACTGAAACAGATGTTGTAATTTCCATACACTTACTTTTTGTCAGATATTCTCGGGCATGTATTTCATTGGTAAGTTATGCAGCTTAGAACATGGACATAGAATACATTTAGGGCCAAAAAACAAGCAGGGAAATCCATCTTCAGTCGCAGTTTTTACACAATCCCTCTCGCGTTCTAAATCTATGGCGTTGTCTCTTTTTCATTTTGCCAGATGAACAGCGCCAGATCAAGGCACAAAGAGAATTTTTGATATTTTCTTTCATTTGCTAGAGCTGAGCGCACATATAACTTTCGCATTCCTGTCACGCGTTCACAGGAGAGAATACTATTCTGTTCTGTCTAGCGACTGGGACAAGAGAAGAAAGGCGACGTTAACTTTGAATTGTCTTCTTTCTTCACTATTCAACAAGGTCTATTTCCTAACGCCTTTCCTAAACCCTGACATATTCCGCCATGCCTTTGGACTTGCTGCACATCCATTTGACATCCGATACACACTAGAGATAGATTATGCTGACTTTGTCTGGTGACAACATTTACTGTCGAACACACTGATCATTGTCTACGCAGTCTAAAAAAACACTACCCTCAGACAAGAAAGGGAAATTGCGGCCTGTGTGTCACGCAATGTTCAAGAGAAGCCAATGTCAGCTTGCTGCATTTGCCTCCGATATTCCACCGTGTCAAAGAGTCTACATGTCTCACATGACACTTTCAATTATTAATGCCGCTATTAACGCAGCAATCACAACAGATCGATTTTCTGTGACATCTTTTACTATATACATGAACTGTGATACTTACAGTTAGGGCTAAAGGGAACTGTGTCAGTATTCTCTTTCACGACAGCCTGGAAATGACAGACTGATGACTGATATGTACCACAATGGTTTCCTGCTTCTTTAAAAACAGTTTTGGAAAAAAATCAGAAGTTACAGCTTCCCTCAAAATTTAGCATCAAACGACGAGTCTCTCCGGATGATCAAGATAAGTAGTTCCTAGTATAGAGTCACAGGCTAGAACTAGGCTGGATCATAGATTGCAAATTTCTTTGGTTGCAAAGCTGTTACAACTTGCACTAAAATATGTCCTGTAGCTGCAAATAGTGTATAACCTCTTCCACTTGGGAAAGCTTAAAGTGAAGATAAAATTTGCCCCATTGTGTACTTAGTTAAAATGAAGTAAGCCATAGGTATCACAGAAAAATATTTAAAAAATGGCGTTGTAAAAGCCGACAGAACTGAACTCAACTCTGATAAGAGGATATTATCGGGTACTTAACTCCGAGTAGCCATGTTGTAGAAGCCCTGAAGGACTTTGCCAATCACAAGCCCTGACGATGTCACCTGATACTTTGGCTGCAACATCACATTCCCCCAGCTCTGATTGTTATATCTTATGGCGAATGGGCAGATGATCAATAAATCGGAATTTAAGGTTATTTTAAGTGTTAAATTGAAGTATTTTGGTCCACCTGAATGTAACGGATATATAATAAGGAATAGACCAAGGGCTGACACAGAGTTGGTATGAAGATCATCATGAGATCTGTGAACATGAATTTATTTAATTAAACATAACAGCAAAACATGCGTGTCGTCTACGGCAGTTCTGTTCTGGAGAGTGCCTAAGTATTGATATAATGATGGGCGCCACAAATACCTCAGTGTGATGTATATAAAATTATATGTCAACAGTCTGTCATAATTTTACGAGTTCCACAAACTTTACGTTTCAAAATTACATAGCACTTAGCGAAAGTTATCAATACATGTCAAGGATTACTTCACAAACAAACTACAAGAGTTTACATGCAACAATTAAGGTATTCATAGAGGCTTCAGGTAAAACAATGTGATCTCAGCTGCAAGTTGATGTTACCATAGCGGCAAACTACCGGCGAACTACGAAACTTCTGTTTACACAAAATCACACAATTAACTCATATCTCTTACATAAATACTGTGGTTATCAGTTACATGGTACTCTTATGTAACATACTGCATGAAAATTACGTACCTGTGAACATGAATTTATTTAATTAAATATAACAGCAAAAACAAGCGTATCGTGTACGGCAGTTCTGTTCTGGCGAGTACGCAGACAGACCTTCTAAATTAAGTAACGTGACAAGACTTCACAAAATGCGGAAAGGACTAATATTTCCCAACTATTATTATGTTCAAAAATAAAGTTACGTTCACCGTGTACGATAAATAAAATTATATGGGGTCACAATGATAGGGGGTCACATAAATCACCATCTTACATGAATAGTGATAGATTTACGTAGAGTTGATAACTATTACCTGTGTTACAACTACTGGGCAGAAGGCTGGAATAATATGTCCGGGCGAGTTGGCAAGAAAACAGCCTCGGGACAACCACTGTTTGCCAATCAAAAGATTTCATAGCACAATTTCTTCTCGTCCGGTAGAGAAGCCAGATTTATAATGGAAAGGTCTTCCAAATACAGGCAGAAAAGAATCTGTTCTAAATACCCAGCTGTGTTCGGGATATTCCCAGATGTCTAGGGCCAGTCATAATGCTGACACCTATGCATGCAAAAGGAGAGGAAGCTACGAGTAAGGCCGACTGAAAGTTGTACGTCACATTGCCGGCCACGAAGTTCGCCCGGACAAGCTTCCGCTTTCAGTAATTGGAAGGAAACAAAACTAAAACTTTTGAAATGTGTGTCTGGCGTTTTTGATTTTATTTTGTTTTTTATTTTTTTTAATTTTTTTTCTTTTCTTTTTTTGCCTGGTCATGTACACTTACATGTAATTTTGCAAGAGATGTTATTACAGATGATGCAAGGAACTCCGAGGTAATGTGACGTCATTTCAGGCTAATATGGCAAATGGTAGCTGAGCAGTGACGATCATATGAAATTTATTCCTCTGATAAACGCTGTTGAAGTTTTTTAAATATTTTCAGAACACCCCTGGAAAAGTTTTGGGAAATTAAATCAGGTTTACTGGCTGACCTTATGTTTACTTCAGCAAATTTTATTTCCTAATTTTATCATTTGATGTTTAAGTTTTCCTACTACACGATTTTTCTTATGAACTCTTTAATACTTATTTAAAAGAAAACCCCAATCATCAGAATTTCCAGTCCTGACCGAAGTACAAAAGTCTGACATGGGTAAGATCCACACAGTGAAGAAGTGTTAGCATTCTATTTGAATCTTCTACTGGATTATAAATCCTTAGGGACTGGCCCCTTCGAAATGTTGTTTTTTGTTTGGACATTTTATCTTTTACCTTTTGTTGTGTAAGCCAAGGTGCCATGGGGTGCAAACTGTTGTGTAAGCCAAGGTGCCATGGGGTGCAAACTGTTGTGTAAGCCAAGGTGCCATGGGGTGCAAACTGTTGTGTAAGCCAAGGTGCCATGGGGTGCAAACTGTTGTGTAAGCCAAGGTGCCATGGGGTGCAAACTGTGGCCATTTATGCGTTCACACGAATGGTTAGATTAAAACCGTACACAGAAGAGAATTCGGATGTCTTCGAACGCTCGGCACCATATGCGAAATGTCACATTGTTGTCGTTGCTCCAGGCGCCGAATCCCGAGTCCCTTTGCAATGTTTACCACCCATGTTATTGTCTATCAAATATGACGACAATACAACATTTCAGTACTTCTAGCAGTGGCGCCTATTATATTTGCAGTCAACATTGCTGTATTTCTTATCTAAGTATGGTTAGGTCATGGTGACAGGGGAGCAAGTGCTATTAAATAAGAAGATTCAAGAACAGTTAGATTCAGGGTTTACAAAGGAGCTAAATTTGCTTACGAGTGACCGATTGCCAAGAATGTCCGACTGTCGCCCCTGAGCTGGTTTTACTCTCCATGCTGTGGTCTTTCATTTTAGCAACGACACGGGAACAGATCATTCAGCATCAGAGACGAGATGAAGCTAAACATAAACATCCCCAGACGCCGCTCCTATTTCTGGCAGGAATCTCACCAAAGATAAAAAGCACACTGGATGAGCACGACATATTTAGTCAAAGGAAGTTACAGTTTCTCTCGCTACTCTAGATCCCGAGAGAACTGTCAATGCGATATCAATGGCGGAAATGTTCTGCGTTTGAATCATTAAGATGGTGTTAAAATTTGGAGCCCACTTTTCTGCTCTCTCGGCCGCGATCGTTGCTCTACTGGTGGACGTCACCGGTCTGTCCTACACAGCCTAAGCTCTGGTGTTCCTGTTCAACCATCGTTCCAAGCAGCGATCCTCAGAAAAAACCTCTCTTGACATTAAACATTATATAACGGGAAGGTTCTCTGTGAACGGTAAACCCTACATCACAGGAAGGTTATCTGTCCATATTAAACCCTACATCACAGGAAGGTTCTCTATCCACGGTAAAACCTACATCACAGAAAGCCCACGGTAAATCCTGAATCATAGAAATGCTCTCCGTCTGCAGTAACAAAGGTTTTCTGTCTACGGAAACCCTACATCACAGGAAGATTCTCTGTCCATATTAACCCCTATATCAAAGGACGGTTATCTGTTATCTTACTTTATTTTCGTCGTAGAAAACGAATATAAGTTCTTGCATAATCTCATAAAACAATGTTTGAATTTTCACAAGAAATTCACATACATGTAAACGGGTCGACAGATATAGTGTGTTAAAGTGTGGTATGCATCGCATTTTATTTCTCACGAGATGGTGGTCTAAATTGCTTCTTAAACTCTATGTAAATGTTTCTCGAGATTAATGCAGAGAGGATATTGCACAGTGAAGGTTGAATACCATAAATATTGTTCGAGTGAGAGGTGGAAATGATAACAGATGAGACGCGAAGCGTGGAGTGGGTTATCATTTCCTCCTTTATTATTTATACTTTAACAATGTCATGACTCTTGTATTTAAAGAAGTTTTAAGCAATGTTTTTTAGCTGCAGGCCTTCAAAGACCTGTCAGTAACGTGACCTCATACCGGTATACATGACGTCTAGTATGACGTCATCTCAGTGAGCTCAGATTGGAACGTCATAAAAACAGTGAAATTCGTGTTTTTATTTTATCCACACGTTATACCCAGTTAGTTACACGATTTGGATTACCTTTACGCGCCAAGAACATTTCATTAAACCATCCTTGACTGTTTACTTTATTTTGTCTTCATAAACATGCATTTAACTTCACTAATTTCCCTTTTCTCATACACGCTTACAGGTCAACGCTGTGGAATAACGGCGCCTGCATCAGAGGTCGTAGACTAATCCTGCAACGCAGACAATATAACCAAGACGAAATATTATGTCGTTAGACTGTGGGTAAATGTAAAGTAATTAATGGCGGTTAAAGAGAGTAATCGGTACAGAGCCTTCGGGGAATGAAGAGGCGCTGTTCAAGGTGGTCCTCTCTTGTTGATGGTGAACACCACGCCGTCAGGCGTCGAACTGACTACTGCAGACAGACAGCCTGTGTCTGATCTAGTCTGTCATTATCCCGGACCTGGTATTTTGTGTGCCTCCGCTGCCTAAGCGTCGGGCAGTGAATTGCACATTGAGTGTTTTGGCTCAAGCCATGTTACATTGCCTGGGCCAATGTAGATACCTTGCACAGGCCAGAGCAAATGAGTTATCCACGTCCTTAATATGTGTTTAACCAGCCTTGCAGTATTCAGACACCAGACATCAATTTCATGAAGGCGTGAAATGACACTGTGTCAGCACTAAATCTGGTGGAATGATGTAAGTGCGCAATGAATGAATTCCACGTCAGTTTATTGATATAGGCTGATAGGGTTAGGTCAGTGCCCTTACAGCTTCAAGCTTCATACTTTGATCTTCATGGGTTTAAAGACCAATAGTTGGCAATTAATTGAAGTTTTAGGCACAATCAATGTGCTGCTTTTTTGGGTTCCCGTCTTTGTAGTTTAACTGAGGACCACCCACTTTTGTGGTAAACACAGGCTCATCCAATTTTGCAGGTTATTTGACGCCCCTCTTTTTTACCTTACGCTAGACCAATCTTCTTTTGTAGTTTATGCAAGGCCCAACTTTTGTAGTATATGCAAGCCCATCTTCTTTTGAAGATTATACAATGCTCGTCGTCTTTTCTAGTTTCTGTGACGTCCTTCTGTTGTAGTTTATAAAAAAAGTCCCATCTTCTTTTGTAGTTTTTACAAGGTTTGTCGTCTTTTGTAGTTTATTTGATGTCCCTCTTTTGTAGGTTATACCAAGTTCGTCGTCTTTTCTAGTTTATGTGACCCCCTTCTGTTGTAGTTTATACAACGCCCATCTTCGTTGTAACTTATACAATGCCAGTCGTCTTTTGTAATTTATCAGAGGCTCATCTTTTGCAGTCTATATGACTTTACAGATAATCAATCTTTTGTTTTTTCAGGGGTTGTGCTTGTGGGGAAGTAAGACTTAAATGAACAACTGCACGTCGGCAACGAAAAAAAATGTGACTCCTGGGATTTGTTTTGAGAATTATATTGGTACTTTTATATAGCAAAACCATAAACCCAACAGAAAAACCAACACATTTTACACTCACTATTTCAGGTCTCTGGGCTATGTTTCGCCTTAACAACCTCTGTGCAATTGACCAAAAAAACCCCTAATAATCGCGACTTGTTCTGAACCAAAATATCGCCCTCAAGGTTTGTAGCCTTTCCTCAGAGAGAGCTGATAACGACCAAAGTAACGGATATTTCTACCTTAAATGGGCATGGTTTTAATGGCTTTACTGTAGCCTGTTGTTATTTCATCTCGTGCCTTTTTTATCCACAGCCGTCGCCTGGGGAATTCAGATTCGTGAGGAAACTAATGATGAAAGCTGCATGGCTTCTCACTAAACCAAAGTTTATGTCTCTTCGATCGATTAAATGAGTGGTTTGGGAACAAATACAATCTCTGGGCGATATTCCACACACATTTGCCGATGTCAAGAAACGATACGTATAAATTTAGATAAAAGCTTATTTGAGAACTTATTACATGAACATAGGGTAAATCGTAATGATGATCTCAAAAATGTTGGTAAAAACATACCAAAGTAAAATAGTCAGCGTTATGGTTATTACAATATTCCTGTTCCAGTGATCACAATGACTTTTCTATCAAATAATGTTTGATAGAAAACCACTTTACATTTGTCCTGATTGACTGTAATTTGTCAGTTGTAACGTTTAAATTATCATTTAATTCACAAACCATGATTTTGAGTTATTCATTTATATTTATTTAACAAAAAATCATTCGTAAGAAATTATAGTCATACGTTAAACAACTGAGCATTCAAGCTCCTGGCGTGCGTGAGTGAAGAAGACAAGCACGGATTCAGTACACGATCATGTCAGAAATGAGATCTAGCTAAGACGAAAAATTCCCCGACATCGTCCCCACGTTGCTGAAATTTGGAGCTCACTTTTCCGGCCTGTCAGCTGCGATTACTTCTCTGTCGGTGGATGCCCCTATCTCCTATCACACATTCAAGATTAAACATGTAAATTTCTTCCACCGCCTCGGTGGTGTAGTGGTGTCTTCCGCATGATGTTCCAGTGGCGGCAGCACTTTGGTGGCATGGACTCGCCCTGCCACAAGAATGAACACTATATGCACACTCCAGAAGGACTCATCAAATGCACACTCACTCTAAACTAAGCTGCGATTGCGAGACACGTTCAATGTAAACACAGGATTTTCTGCCAACGGCAAACCCCACATGACACAATCGCCAGTTCAAGGGCAAGATATAGGCAAATATTTTTGGCAGATATCGTTAAAATTTCAGGCTTACTCACTGAGAAGAGATACCTCTTGGCATTAAACAGGAGGCACAGAAACTCATCAATGTAATCTTGTAGACATGGGGAAGAAACAATTTAGCAATCGCTTATTACTTTTAATGGTAAATGACAAAAGTAATTCTCAGTACATATCAACAGTTCTGAATTTGAATCTTTGAGCGAAATGCAAAACCTTATTATCGACTTTGATTAACATAAACTGTTTGAATATGAGTTGAGAAATGTATAGTTCAAGGAGGTGTGGTCCATTAGTATAATTTTGTTTCTCCAGTGCTTGTACAGAAGAAGATGATCTGCGTTGATGTATCCTCTCTGCTTACATTTAAGCGTATGAGGTTCACGGAAATTGATGGTCAGCTGTATTCCCACCCCAACCATGAACACACAACTTTCATTATAGCACAAAATCTGACAGATGTAAAGCATACCCTGGTATGTTTGGTGGTTTCACAGAACTAGACCCAGCTGTCATATCTGTGGGCAGAAATAA
The DNA here is from genome assembly GCA_016165875.1 of Acanthopleura granulata. Taxonomy (NCBI): domain Eukaryota; kingdom Metazoa; phylum Mollusca; class Polyplacophora; order Chitonida; family Chitonidae; genus Acanthopleura; species Acanthopleura granulata. Next base: position 46,696,835 of record JABBOT010000080.1, on the reverse strand, counting down.
TTACTTCTTTGGATTAATCTACGGTATTTCCCAGTGTCACAGGTGGTAGTATACAAAGGCTGTTCAGTATATGGCGAATTGGAAAAGATGGTGAACCATATGGCACGATTTACTTCAAATTGAAGGGAAATGGCACTGTGTTAACCATATTGAGCACATAATTGCAGGATGTATACTAATTGAAGGGCATCGGTGTATGATAATGATGCCAGGGACCCAAATTATACGAAATCTATTTTTAAAGGAACAATTTCCAGTAATATGGAAAATGGGGACAGTTTTTTAGTTTCTTCCATGAACTGTTTCTAGTTTCATGTTTCAAAGTGAATACTTTCGCCCTTGAGCTTGGTTGAAGTTTAAAACGTTGAGTTTTAAAGTGAAAGAAAGTGCGTGTTTTACGATAAGATTACCGAAAAAGTTGGATAATATTGTGTTTATTTCGATAAAGTATTTTTCCTAACAGCTACATGAACAACGACATTGGAAATTGACCCTTGACCGTGCCCCATAGACTGGCATGAAAAGCAGCCACTCTGTCTGGACTGTGACATCCTTGGGTTGTGGTTGGGACTTCAGTATATATGTCAGTTTATAACATGAAATGATCTAGAAACTTTCGTTCGCCATAAAATAGGGATCTGGAAATAATTTGCAGTGTTATTCACACAGATACATATTATAATCAAAACATGTAACGCTAAGAAGTGTCCTATCTATGTGTTATTACATATTACACTGACATTCAATTTTTATAAGCTTAAAAGCATGTTCGCCTTCAGATCCCTTCAGTCAGCAACAAAACACTTTACACATGAAGGTAATTCAGAAAAGGAATTCATGCAAATTCAAACATGTGTAACGGTACCACTATCGGAGAGAGAAAACGATAAACAAATGCCTTGTTTAAGTCTCAGAGAGCAATAGGTCTTACACAAGATCAAACAAGGAAACACGAAGACGCTTGAATAAGTTCAATACATATAGTGAAATAGCAAGAGGCGAAACGCAAGCTCACAAAGTGCTACGTACAGAAAATGCCGCTAAGTCCTTCTTAGAGGACGAAAGTAAATACGATTGCTCTCAAATGGACATAAGTGAAAGACTGCTCTGAAGTTGACATAAATAAAATGACTGCGAGCTTTATAACTTTATCCGTCATATTTATAGACTAAAGTAAAGAAAACTCATGATAATTTAATCGTAAACATGTTTACAACATTGGTACATCTTTCCAGAATACGTTCTAAGTACAATGACACGAAACTGTTACACACAGAAGTCTCGACAACACGACACTGAATTCCAGTGTAGGCTACAACGCATACAAAGGGGAAAATGTAGACCAGAGACTGACCCAGTTAGCTGGGAGACAAATAAAAAAATATACTACAATATCTCAAAGACGAGTTCTTAACACAGGCTTTTGTATTCAAAAGAGAATTTTGTAATTATTTTTAATGAACAGTGCCTCTGTAATGAGAACGGAACACCATATGGAAGGAATACAACGTGGCTGTTTGTACTGGAGAATTTGTTTCCGTACATCAATACGGCAGTATATCATTATGGTACGTTGAGAACAAAACACTGCTAACCCCGTCCAATCTGTCATGATCAACAGCCTAGGAACCAGAAACGTTGTATCCTTGGTGGTATTTCCCCTTCCCTAATGCTTAGTAAAACTCCATGAGCTGGGAAAAATGACCCTTTAATTATCTTTGATTAACAAAATCTAACCTTGGAATTAATATATACCACAGGAATACGGTGAAAAATATAAATTTAGGTTAAACGATAATAGCTTCTTTCATATTGCTTTGAATGCGTTAATACAATCATACTGTAGCTCGAAAGGACGATAAACGTACATTTAGTGATGATAAAGTTCAATAATTCCCGGCTCGAATCTCTCACGTTTGGTCCACGATGTCAAAGGGACGTATGTGTGTAAACTGAGGAAATGGCATGCCTCTGAGACTGAGATCTGCGGCCTCTGGGAGGAAAACAACAAGTGTTAATGGGAAACTGGCCTCCCGCGGCCGTGCACGGGTAACATTTATAGTCTGACACATTTTCATTATGCAAGTTGACAGGTTATAACGGGATTTATGGTGCAATGTCCCGGCCGCGACAACTAAAGGTACAAAATTGATTGACTATAGCACCTCAACATCGCTGAATTCTCAACCAAAACACCCACGCATCTAGACTGTGGTATACCAGAGATTTCCATGACGTCTGTTATCGACATTAAAGTGCAGTTAAACCACGTCAGAAAACGCAGTTTATATACGTAGAAACAAAATTGACGAAAGCTACATATATTGTTTATTTTCTAGTGAAATATACAACAAAAGTTTTGAAATCTTCACTTGAACGACCATGTATTGACGAAACACATAACCCTTGTTCAACTGTTATTAAGGCCACATAGAGACAAAACCAACGATAAATTTGATATCCCATGGAAACGAAACCCACTAGGATTGGCTTACAACACAATATCAGGAAGACATTTGTTAAATCTATACAACACCACTTATGGAAACTAGAACTCCTGGTGGGCCAAAGTTCACATTTTGCCTTGTGTAGCCCAAGATATTCATCAAAGATGGCCATGTGTATATATATTCTAGAAGCTAAACAACTGCTAATTTTAAAAAAAAAACTTTACCTATTTACCGAACTTTAATAATATTTAAAATAAAGAGAGAGTTTGAATAAAATAGGGCTGATTTTCAAATTGCTATATTTTCCTAATTCTCAAAAGTTTTAAATTTTTCTTTCTCAAGTGGGTAACTCACTATTTAAACTAAAAAAACTATCCCACAGCTTTTTAATATTCATCTCAGATTTGTCTGAGTGATCATTTAAAGTTAAAACTTTCAAAAATTTGTAAAAATTTGGAAATTTGATGTTCTGTTACTAATATATTCAAAGCTAAAAAAGACATCGAAAATCTGTGGGACAGTTTATAGATTAGATATTTAGCTACACGCGTGCCAAGTTTCACAGAATTAAGTTGAAAAAATAAGCTAGAAATAAAAGCATTTCACCACACAACCGACTCAAAAATAGAAAGGGAGAAAAACACCAAAATGTCTGCAGTAGCATTATGTGTGATAAAATTCATTAGTTATTTCGCCAATTAATTTTAATCACAAATTGTCCCGCCTCCACTTAAAATGTTAACATATGCATCTGCTTATGTTAAAGTTTAAAACTTATCATATTCCATCATAGCTTAAATTGACCTTTCTTGAGCAAAGAAAGCGGCCTGTCCCGGAACTAAAACCTGCTTGTGTTACATTCTAGCAAGTTCATTTTCAGCTTCTTTAGCGGTGTTTTAGCTCCCGTTTTGGATCAGAGATTAGCATTTTGTACAACTATTTATATAGTCTGTTTGTACACTATATTGTGTCATAATTGCTGAGGAATTTAATATAGATTCATTCCTTGATGGTGAAGATTTGTCAGTTGTTAAGCTGTCTGAGTTAAGGGAGGCAGTTTAAGGAAAATAGCTGACAAGTTTTAAATAGGCACAAGCCAGAATCATAGAAAAGGGGAAATGGTGGATGCTATTAACAAATACTTAGGCTTAGGTAATACTTTACCTATTAAGGGTCAATGTGGTGATGTAGTTGGCTATGCTTCAGTTAGAGATGGGAAGGTTTAAGTTAGAAAATGAACAGAAAGAAGGGTAGAAAGAACGAGACAGGTGGGAAGAGAAAAAGAACGAGACAGGTGGGAAGAGAAAAAGAACGAGAAAGTTGGGAAGAGAAAAAGAACGAGAAAGGTGGGAAGAGAAAAAGAACGAGAAAAGGAGGACAGCGAACGAGAAGTGGACGAAAGAGAACTAGAAAGGAAAGTTGAGATGTATAAGTCAAGACAAGAGAAAGCAGAGAGAGAGCGAGAGAAAGAAATAAAGAAAGGGATATGGAACCAAAAACGTTAGTTAGAACTGGAGTTCAAAATGAAGAAACTCACTGTTAAGGGCACTGTAAATGAAGCTGTTAGTAATCAGGGACTTGATTTGGCTCGAAACATTCAATGAATGTCCAAATTTAATGATTAGGATGTAGAGAGATTCTTTTTATCCTTTGAGAAAGTGGCTGGTAACTTGGAGTGGCCTGAAAGATTTTGGACAATGTTACCGCAGAGTACATTTGAAGGTGAAGCTGCAGAGGTTTATTCAGTTTTGTCAGTCGATCAGTCTTCAAATTACAAACAGTTGAAGCAGTGGTCTTGTTTGATTATCAGCTTGTACCGGAGGGCTATTGACAGAAGCTCAGACAGTTAAGGAAACAGTCTGGTGAAACTTATGTGGAGTTTGCCAGGGTTAAAGAAAAGCTGTTTAACAGTTGGTAAAGGGCTCTGAAGTTAGATCCTTCTTTTGAGAATTTGACGGAGGTTGTTCTTCTTGAGCAATTTAAGACCAGCGTTCCTGATCAGGTCAACGTCTATTTAGGTGAACAGAAGGTCAGTCAGAATGGCTGATGAATACGAGTTAGACCATAAGACTAATTGACAAAATTTCAGCCCAAATTTCTGAAGAAATGGAATTCTGATAAGAAGACTTCAAATTTTAATACTGACAAGCAGACCGGTGAGGAGCTTAAGTCAAATGTGGGTTTTTCTCCTGACAAGAAGACCTTTCAGTCCAAACGTGAAGATAAAAGTTCACCTCCTTGTCACTATTATAAAAGCCCAGGGCACCTACTATCGACTTGCCCAGTACTGAAAATAAAAGAGGAGCGAAAGTCAGTAGCTTTTCTTAACTCCGGTTGTAAACCAGAGAGGTCACAGTTAGAGATAGGTAGTGTTTATCTTTAAACCACGAGTTAAGGAAGTAGTTCAGGCTCCAGAAACATATTTGGGATTCGTGTAGCATGGTGCGGTTACTGGTAGTGAAGTTACCAAGTTACCTCCCATATTCGTATATTTAGGGATAGTCAGGCTTTGATTCTAATGAAGTAAACAGTCATGTTTTGATCCAGGGTATTTTTTATGTCTGTTCCATTACTGGATGTTACCCTTACTTCTGATTTGGTTCCTCTTTTAGTAACTGTAGGGGCTGTTAATACTTTGCCTGTGGAAGGTAATTCCATTTTGCTGGGTGATGACTTAGCAGGAGACCAGGACAAGGCGTGCCCTCATGTCTGTAGTGTCCCGGTTTTGGATGAAAATACGAAAGACTTTCAAGGGGAATTTCAATGTATATTTCCCTCTTGCGTGGTTACCAGGTCCCAAAAAGTGCGCGGGAGAAGGAAGACAATTCTTGTACTGTCATTAAAGATTCAGCTAGTAATGTTAATTTGGCTGTATTGAAAGTAAAGATTCAGCTAGTAATGTTAATTTGGCTGAAACCTTCTTTCATGATATTAATGGTCTAGAGGATGTTCAGGCGGAGAAGACAGTCCTGCGTTCTTTCAATCTGACGTGGTTAAACAACAACAGTCAGATCCTGCATTAAGCGAGTTAAGTAAGAATGCTTTATTTCTGGATGAAATAGCTAATGTACCTCTTGGTTATTACATGGACGATGAGCTGTTGATGAGAAAGAATATGTATCAGCTAATGATGATTGGGTAGTTTTCAATCAAGTTGTCTTACATTCAAGTTACAGACAGGAATTACTTAGAATGGTTCATGAGATTCCCACAGATGAACATTTAGGCATTAGAAAGACAGGAAGTAAGATCGCTTGCCATTTTTGCAGGCCTAAGAATCACAAGGATGTGGTTAATTCTGTAAGACGTGTCACACCTGTCAGCTGTCCTAATCATGCTTTTGGTGAACATTTTTCGCATGCCACATATTGAATATGTTGATCCATTACTTAGAGCTAAGTCAGGATAACAGTATCTTTTGGCTATTATGGATACAGCTACTAGATTTCCTGAAGCTATCCCACCGAAACCAAAAAAAATAACTACCCCTCAGATAATTAATGGTCTGTTACAGTTTTGCACAAGGTAATTTCAAGCTGCAAGTGAAAAAGCCTCTGTACGGTTATTACTTTTAACCGGGCGTGTTTGCCGCAGTTTTCCTAGAGAACATTCATCAACACCTCAGTCCTTCGGTCAATGAATCACAAAAGAGCCCATATATACCGTCCAGTAGAAATGTGAAGCCTTCATCAGTATACTATCTCTAATCTGCCCCAGCCGTTTAAATTTTGAATCAGTATCATCCGCCTTTATATGTTACGAATTTGAAATTCCACCAAGATAACTGTTCCAAAAAAGCTTGCTAGGGCTTTTCATTGAGAATGTTTTTCATTTTTGCCTTCAAGCTATTATGGTACACAAATCACTGTATTTCGTGGTCAACAGTTTAGGTTTCAAACAACCAGCTCGCACTTAATAAACGGCTGAATTACTGTTAAAAGATGGTACACAGATGTAGGCTTTGGCATGGCTACACTTATAATTATATTATTATTTAGATAATCAGTGTATCAAGGACGAGTTCTCCGTGTAAAAGTCAGTGAAATTTTCCTCGTGGAGATAGCTAGGATCGGAAGTGAGAAGTAGTACACTACTTGCCTGTCTGCTAAATTTACATACATTGGACATTATTCTAACTGTTCATGCATGTACTTGAAGAGTAGCAACTCTTGGCACCATGGCTTATGCAGACAAAAATAACAACAAAATACTAATAATTAGACAACAGTCATGTAGAATCATTATGCTGACGTTGTCATCACATTTGAAAAAGAAATCAATACAATAAGGTCAAACTGGATTTTTACTCCACCAGCACAATCAAACAAAACCAAACATGTGGCGAGTAAATCTCTCATATCCCACAATCCATTTGCTGACAATGAGGTACAATAGTCAGTTAGATTCAGGATCACAGATGTCGCGGCTAGGACGTTGCGTCATAAATCTCTGTACAATCCGTTGACCTGAAATCTATCAGGTCACTGTGAATGTCACCCACGGCCCGACAAAGCCAGCTTCCCAATAACGCCTGTTGTTTTCCTCCCAAAGGACGCACATCTCAGTCTCAGAGGCCTGTCATTTCCGCAGTTTGCACACATACGTCTCTTTGACATCCCGGTGCGAACGTGGATGATTAATGAACTTTCACCAATGCTAAATGCACTTTTATAGCCGTTTGGCTCCGATTCATTCTGATTGTGCTCTCGCATTCAAAGTCACATGAAGAGGCTATTATCTTTTCACCTCAAGTTTTCAATGTAATTCTTTTGGTAAAGGGTAGATTTCATTGTCCAATATAAAACAAATGTTTACTGGGCTTTTGGAGTTTTGTTAAGAATTACTGAAGGTAAAACACCAACAACGGTACTATGGATTTGGCTTCTAGGCTGTTGATCTTGACAGATTCGGCAGGGCTTTCAGTGGATTGTCCTGAAAAATAATAATATACTTCGCTATTAATGTACAGAAACGAGCTCTCGAACTCCAATAATATCCGTATCTCGTTATTCCCTTGATATTCTTGATGACTTAGCAGCTAAAAAGAATCAGTGACATCATTGTGCTTAAGCCTTTTCGCTATCCCCCAAAAAGTCCAATTCAGATTTTATTTCCGTGGTATTCCCTACAATTAAATGCAAAAAATAATGAAGACCGTATTGGGATTCAGCACGAAATGGCCTTTTAGATGCTGTCCACTTTAAGTGTGATCTTTTCTTTTAAATCGGTGCATGGTGGCTGATGATTAAACACGGTCATTGAACAGCTGCTTTGGAATAGGCGTCTGTACTACACACATAACTCATATGATTTATACCACATAATTTACAGATGTTTGTAAGGTGTTGTATAACGCGGGACACAGAAACACATGGACGTTTACCGTTTTAAAAGCAACATAAAATAAAAAACAAGACAATTCTACACTGCACTGAAGTTGGTTGTGAAAATGTCAACTGTGTGGTTGAACAAAACAAACAAATACCGTGCCATATACATGCAATATCAGGTTTGTGTTTTGGCTGCATGTGGCAATGGTGTAGATATACTGGTATGTGCCAAAATTATCATTTGGTATAAACGGCTTAGATATGTTTTCTGGAATTCAAAATGGCAATATGTTTACATTGTGGAGTACTTCAATCAAAGGTCAACTATTGGTCTGTTGAAACATCGTGTAGTCAAGTAGTAGTCTGGAGCTCAAGGGGAAGTACTTATTGACTTCTGAATGTGATAATGCACACTGATGTGATAATACATTCCTGTTTTAGTTCACTCCACCGGGTTCGAATTGACAAACACTGCAAGTATCTGAATAACTTAACCCGAGTTAAGCACATAAAATGTTAATTGGACGTCTCAGTGGCTCGTTCCTGTCCTTGGTATTTACAGGCAGTGCACAGGCACCGACAATGTAGCAGGACCTAAGACCCAACACCCTCTCACAGTCTTTGCCAATCACCTCCTAATGCCTAAGTAGCAGAGTTCCATAAAATCACCAGATAAGGATGATGATAGGTTGGACATGAAGCAGGATGTCATTGTGTATTGATCAGTTTTAGTGCATCCAAATTACAAACCATTATAACGGTAGACGGCGAGGTGGTCCTCCTAATCATTGAGAGGACCACCCAGAATAGCAGCGGTGTAGCCGAGGGACGCTTTACACCGATTACTCTCTTTAAGCGGCATTATTTACTTACCTTGTCACTGACAACAGATTACATCTACCCAGAGCCTAACGACACAAAATTCCATCTGGGTTATATTCTCTGTTTATGGGGTTTATCAAAAAATGACATTTGACCTTTGAGGCACATGCTGTGACTTCTGCTGGAAAACTACCACGATAAATCTGTTTACATGTTTGTCGGGACAAGGCGAAAGCCTCTGGTGTGACACTTCCACTGTTGAGGTCAGATGCCGATGAGTGTTTCTATAATGACTAGGTTGAATAAGGAGAGGTAAAACAAACCAGAGAGGAGGCCTTCACACTCACAAGGAGCAAAACGATGAAAACCAGGCCTCAAAACCAGATCCTAGTAACAACCATCAGAAGATGTATTTCCTGATAGGACTGTTATCACCCTCAACAACCCTGTCTGAATTACATTCAATTCACCGCACGCAGTTATTTCAGTGTCGCTAAAAAACAGACAACCAAAGGGTTATAATGCGTAAAAGCAACCCGTTCTACTTGCACGTCACCCTGGGAAGGTAGCTGCAAGAGTTTCGTTGTGGAAACCTACATAGACAGCTTCGCAGGGTTTTTTTTATTGATAACAATAATGGGCTTCCCAGGTCAATAATTACAAGGCAAATTTCTAAAACCACTTTCTGTAAAATATGGAAGCCGATAGAGAACATCTCGCTACCTTGCTACATCGACCTTTTTAAGGTAACAAAGTAACGAGATAGCGAGGTAGCGATGTGAAGAGGCGAGGTAGCGATGGGGGCAGAGAGGTAGACGGTGCAGCGTAGGTAGGAATGTTCTTCATTAGTAAACGTAACCAGCTGTTAAGATGTCGTTAATCGCAAAAAGTAAATGGCGCCTTAATTGCATCCCTTTGTATATTCTCAACATGTCAATCCTATTTAACACGATACATATTCACCTTCAGACGTGGATTCGGCGGAATTAAACATAATTTTGAAGTAAAGTTCAATTCTGGACTCTCCGTCCATATTAACTCAAAGAAGAATTGTACTCATAGAAACGGAAATTATGAAATTACGGCGAAGGCGCGTGTTTTGGATATCCTTGAAATTCCGGATTTCTAGTAATAACATTAGGCGTTGATGACACAACACAAGTCCCATGTATCCGTCCACACAAGTGCAGATCTCTTTACATCCAGGCAAGCTGAGTGCGTCTCTTTCACAACTTTTGCTATATAACAACCTGGAAAGTAAATAATAATGTTTTGTTCATTTATTTCCTTACATAAGGATGGGTCATTCTGTCATTTGACTTGATTTTATGAAAAATCGGATAACAAACCGTAAGGAAACCTGCGACACATCTCAATTGCCGAGGTGTGTTGGTCAGATGATAACACTCCCTGTTTCCAGAAATTCATCTGCCTGGTTAGAAATCATTGTTATAGTAAATTAAATTAAGACCTTAAGATGTCGCAGGACATTGCTCCATAAATCTCTGTATAATCTGTTAACTTGGTGTAATTAAATCTATCTGACTGTGAACGTAACCTAGGGCCGCGCAAGGCCAGCTTCCACAAAACGCCTGTTGTTTTCCTCCCACAGACAGCAAATCTCAACCTCATTTCCACAGTTTACACACATACGTTTATTTGAGATCCTTTACCCAACGTGGCTGATTTGATCAGGACATTATTGAGCTTCACCAATGCTAAATGTTTGTTCATCGTCGTTTGGTTCCGCAATTTGGTTGTATTGTTCCATTCAAAGGAACATGAAAGGTTTTATTAGCCAAGGTAAATAAAGCTTCATTTACCTGAACTATGGGAGTTTTATTAAGCATTAGTGACGATGCAGGACATCATCAACGGCACAAAAGCTTCTGGCACCTAAGCTGTTGATCCTCAAAGATATTGCGGGGTGGTAGAACTCTCCCTCTGCATTGTACAAGCTCTTTCATGGTGCTTCAAAGTTCGGATTCACTGTCATCATCATAAATTTCTAGAGTTGCTTCTTTAGAAGTTCGTGTTGAAAATCAGAGACAAAAAGACTCTATCTAGTCTCAAAATAAACAGCTTTCTCTCTCTTTTTTTGAAATCAAGTCTAACAGGCGAAACCGTTTCTTCCTTCTTGTGAAATTGGTTGATAGATGACATTTACGTTAGAGCTAGCTTTACATCCTCATTACGTTAACGGGCAATCACAGCATATTAACGTCGTAGAGACATAACAATCGTGTTTTAACAAACGCAGAATATTTTGCGCATGCGGTGAACCCATGAAATAGATCGGTAATAGTCAAGAAATTAGTGACTACCTAAAAAACGAGTCCATTAATCCTCATTGTGCTTAATCAATTTACACTAACAACATAAATCAGCGCAGGAGGAAAATGGTATATATGGCATTATTGCACAGCAAACCAAATCCTTCCGGTTTCAACCAAGCGCCAGGATGCTGTTAGTTAGTTGGAGGTGGCAACTTCCGGCTGGCAGGCTGTGAATGTTGGCAGTTTGTCTTTCAACCTGACACATCGCAGTATGCGGTCCACATAAATTTAGACAATATCAATAGATTACATTTATCATTGCAACAAACAAACATTTATTCACACTTTCTCTTGGCACATTTTTTAGCTTTACGTGATCCCAACGAGTGGACCAGCAACGCTTACCGGATACCACTCATTGACCATTTTCATTATATTTGTTCGACAAATCAGGAAATTACAGCGAACACGAAAGCAGAGCCGTCTTCAGTGGACCAGACACAGGCCTCGCCTTTCACCGTATAGAACACCATGCTCACGTCACTGCACTCACACAACAGAAAACAGTATGATCTCCGCAGTTAAACCGTGAAGTGCGTAAAGGAATCCTCATCTGAGTGTTTTCCACTAACGTGGTGGCCGTTTACTGGTTGTAATGTCATGAAAATGTGCGCCTTTAATCAAGGTTCTTTTGAAGTTTTCAGGCTGGTCACAGTCCTTGATTACCATCAAAACCGACATTCGTATACCAGCCTTCAACCAAAATAGGTGTCCCGGGGCAATGATAACAAGACCAGTTTCCAACAACAACAAATAACACAAATCACCAAAGAACTGTATATATGACTAGCTTTTCGCCTGGGTACAAATGGTCTATAATATGTGACCTCCTGTTCATGTGACCTAGCTTAACCAGTCAAACAACACTACATCATGATAAGGTCAGCAAAACCGATTGATCCATCACTGGAACAAGCCCATTGTAACCTGGCTTCAAACCAGGATTGATGGCCTGGTTTCGTCGACACACATTGGCATTGCTATGCAAACACAGTATGTCTACAAAAGCTGGAAAACTGAGCTTGAATATTGGTGTAGTGTCTATACTGTTTTCCCTTAGACCTGGGTAACGGGCATGGAGGTCATTATCTAATGTTAGGTCCGAACAGCTGGTAATATAGGGCTTCCCTTTAACAGAGAACATTTCTGTGATGTACGGTTTACCGAGGTCAGAAAACCTTATTGTGATGTAGGGTTTACCATGAATAGAGAACCTTTCTCTGATGTATATTTACCGAGGATAGAGAACCTTCCATTCATGTAGGGTTTGCTGTGGACAGAGAAATTTTGTGTGATGTAAGGTTTACCGTGGATAGACAACATTTCTCTGACGTAGGATTTTAACGAGGATGTGCAACATTCCTGTGATGTAGGGTTCCAGTCGACTTTGAAAATTTCTGTGATGTCGGGTTTACCATGGACAGAGAACCTTTCTATAATGTAAGGTTTATATGTGTTGCAAGGTTTCCCATAGAAAGAGAACTTCCTCTTATGTGGGCTTTCTCGTGGACAGAGAACCTTTCTGTGTTGCAGGGTTTCTCGTGGACATAGAATATTTCTGTTAGACATAGAATATTTCTGTTACGTAGTGTTTCCACCAAAAGAGCAATGATCGCAGCTTAGAGAGCAGAAGGTGTTCTCCAAATTTTTAGCGCCCATCTTGTTGACTCAAACCAGGAGATTCGAACCTTCCATGTACAGGAACGAGCTCTCCATCTCCAATAATATCCGTATCTCTTTATTCCCTTGATATTCTCGATTTCTTCCACCCATAGGTGTTTGAGAGTGAGTATAATACTCCTTCAATAAGATACAGAAAGGAGATCTCTAGTTCTAACGGCGGTATCATATTTCCTCCCATTATTATAGGGCCTGTATTTCCGTTTGAAATCTAACGGCAGATATAGAGGCCGGGAGACATGTTCCAGAAATATAGGCTCTGTGCGCATTGCATAAACAAATTAAATTGTCTCAAAAAGTCGGCTTCACATGGCCTCACAGCGGTTTTTTCCGCTGCTAAATATGCTGCAACTGTTATATTCCCACTGTAATACAGATATATGTGCTGTCCTACATATATACAGTCGCCTAGAACGTAGACATACAGCCATCTGGGAAGATGTTGAGCCTTTTCAATATGGCTCAAAACGTCCTCCGTAGCAATTCAGCCTTTATTTCCGCTTTATTCAATACAATAGAATGGCAGAAATAATGGAGACCGTATCGGGATTCAGCACGAAATGGTCTTTTAGATGATGCCAACATTAAATGGGATCTTTTCCTTTAAATCGATGCATGGTGTCTGATGACTGAACACGGTAAATGAACAGTTGATGTTGAAGAGGCGTCTGTACGACAATACAACGAAGATGATATATTCCACATAATCTACAGATGATTTGTAAGGTGTTATATAACGTAAGACACATAAACACATGGACACAGAACATTTTTCGCGCTAAAATCAACATAAAATTAGAAACCAAACCATTATACACAACACTAAAGTTGATGTAAAAATTGCAACTGTCGGGCACAACAAAGGAAACAAATACTCTGACATATACGTGTGACATCAGGTTTATGCTTTGGCTGCATGTGCCCATGGTGTAGATATACTGGTATGTGCCAAAATTACCATTTGATACAAACGGCTTAGATATGTTTTCTGGAATTCAAAAGGACCTTGCGTTTACAAGCAAGGTCCTCCCACCATAATGCTGGCCGCCGTGTTATAAGTGAAATATCCTTGTGTACGGCGTAAAACACCAATCAAATAAATAAATCAATCAATCAAAACCAGACCCCAGTAGCAACGATCGAAGTGTGTATTCGCTGATACCACTTGCTAAAAGTCATTCTGAATGGCTTTAAATTCACTGCACACAGTGATTTCAGTGTTGTTCAAAACCAGATAGCCTACTAGAATACTAGTTATCAGTTTCAAGGATAATGAAATGATGCTAGGAATGTTCTTCGTGAGTAAACGTAATCGCTAACCTAATCATGCACCAAGCCAGTTTGTCAGATTTCGTTAATGGCAAAAAGTAAAACGCGCTTTACCTCTGTTTGCCTCTGTTTACGTAGCCAACATGGCGATCCTGTTCAAGACGATACATATTAAAAATCCAGAACCTGGATTCAACTGAATTAGACATGGTTTTGAAGTATAGCAATTCTGGACACTCCGTCCACAGAAGAATTACAGAAGAATTGTACTCATAGAAAAAATTATGAAACTTAGGGCGAAGACGTGTTACTGGATATCCTTGATTGGTAGTAGTAACATTAGGTGTTAATGACACAACACACAGGTACTTTGCCTTTGCTATGTACTAGCTTAGAAAATAAATAACAGCATTTTGTCCATTTACTTCCTCATATAAGGAGGCTATCTTCTACCATTTGACTTGAGATGAAGGAAACCTGTGATATAACACATCCCATTTGCCGAGAAGTGTTAGTCGCATGACAACGTTCCTTGGTTCCAGGAGTTCGTCCACCTGGTGAGAAATCATCTATACACCGAGATGCAATAGTCAATTAAATTAAGACTTTACATGTCGCGACCAGGACATTGCACCATAAATCCCTGTATAATCTGTAAACCTAGCGTAATGAAATTTATCTGTGAATGTAACCCAGAGCCGGGCGACTCCAGCTCCCCAACAACGCTCTTTGCTTTCCTCACAGAGGCGCAAATGTCAGTTTCACAGGCGTGTCATTTCCGCAGTTTACATACATATGTCTGTTTGACACCCTGATTCGAAAGTGGGCGATTTGATCCCGGCATTAATGAGCTTCAACTATACTAAACTCCGTTTATAGGCGTTTGGTTCGACGATCTGATTGTACTCCCGCATTCAAAGCAATGTGAAAGAGGCTTTTAACGTCATGTATTAAAATTTCAGTGTAATCCATTCGGAAAATAATCATTCCAAGGATAGGTTTCATTGGTCGAGATAAACAAAGCGCCATTATCTGAAATAATAGAGTTTTATTAATCGTTAGTGCAGGTGCAGTATATCAACATCGGTACAAACCGTTAAAGCTACCAGGATGTAACGTTTCGTCAAAGGTATCCGCCATTGCACGTATCTCTATAGTACATGTAGTACATGTCAGCTACGGTTAACAAAACCTGCCACCAGGCTGTTGATTCTCACAGATTCTGTGGGGTCAACATTGGATTATTCTCAAACACAGCAATTCAACACTGCCTCGCTGATGTACAGAAACTAGCTCTTCAGTGATGTATTCCTTCTTAGTGCTTATTTTAATAAGCCAATACAGTTTTATTGATCATTATTGATGCGGTATAGTCAACTCTAGGGATGTCAGTTAAGGTCAGATAATGAGGCCAGTAGGCTAGAAGACATAAACGCATGCGGAGGACCCTGCTACCGAAACGAATATGTCTGTTTTATGTCCTCCAAGAAAACGACGTTATTTTGTGAAGACGTAATAATTAAAAAATTAATCTCACCGTTGTCCCTCGCACTTGAATCCTGGTAAGTTCCTTGTTTGGTTATCATACGTTAACTGTTTAGGCCTATGTTCATGTTCGTTGTTATTTTAAGAAATCAGTGTGTTTTATTTCTTTTGCTGCCAAGGTTGTCAATTCATGTCATGGCTGAAAAATTACCTTTACCTAGAAACACACAAGCTGACAGCTTTGTAAAACCATTGTACATCATGGCCATTTTCCTTTAAAATAAGTTACAAAGTCCTCCATGGTGCTACTATGTTTTGATTCATTGTCATTTTCATAAATGTCTTACGTGGTTTCCCTGGAAGATCGTTTTGAAAACTCATTCCATTGTGAAAATGAGCAACTTTTTCCCTCCGACTTGAAGTCAAGTCTGACGGGCAAAATATTTTCATCATTCTTGTGAAAATGATATTATATTAATTTGATAAATGACATTTACTTTATAGCTAGCTATACTTCGTCATTACGTGAACTGAAATCCCAGCATATCAACGTTTTTTCCTCTTCGCGTCGTAGAGACATAAGGCTACGCAATCGCTTGTTTAACACAGGCAGATTTTTTTTTTCGCACGGAGTGAACCCATTAAATAGACCGGTAATACTTAAGGAAATCAATGACTAGCTGAAAAACGAGTCCATTAATCGTCATTGTACTCAGTGTAGTATGAAACTGGTATATAAAGTTTTATTGCACACGAAATCAAATTCTTCCGGTATCAACCAAGCGCGAGGTGGCAACTTCCGGCTCCGAGGCTAGGAACACTGGCAGTTTATCTTTCAGATTGACACGTCGCAATATGCGCCTGTATAAATTTAGACGATATCAGCATTAGGTTTTGTCATTACAACAAAAGCAACCATTATCGAGGCCAAGAGGTAAGGCTTGCTGGTTATAAATTACACTTCATTTTTAATAGACTTTGTTCGACAATTTCAGGAAATTATCTTTCCCAGTGTAGAGCACCATATTCACCCCATTTCACTCACCTAATAGGAAACAATATGATCTTCGCAGTGAAACCGTTAAGTGAGGAAAGGAAACCTCGTCTGGTTGTTATTCACTGACCTAGTGGTTGTTCACTCGCCTGGTTGGCATTGAAACGTGTGGTTCTTATTCACCCGCCAGATTCTTATTCACCCGCCAGGTTCTTGTTCATTCACCTGGTTCTTATTCACTTTCTTGTTTCCAATTCTAACGTATTTTGCAAGAATTCTCATCCTTCAAACATGTGAAGATTCATAGGAATACCTACAAGTGGAAATGTTATTAAAATATATGCCAGTTTTTATTAAATCAAGGCACTTTTAAGGCTTCAAGTTTATTACAGTTCTTGGTTAACGAAACACGTTGTTTGTTTTGGGAAGGCAGCTTACGTAAAAAAAACGTATGTGATTGCTGGCTTTTTCTCTTCGCTGGTGTAGACATCAACAACGATGCAACAATCAGTAATGATAAGGTCACCATAGCACTTCGGTCGATCAGTAACATCCCAATGCATCCGTTCTTCAAACCAGGATAGACGTCCTGGATGCCTCATTTCAGCAAAACATTTCCCTCTTGGTTACTTGGTTGCTTTCATTTACAAACACCTGGAAATTACTATGCTAACGCTGATGGTGGTACACAAAGTATGTACAGGGTGTGTTGAGACAAATTGTTACATGTCATACATACACTGCACTGATTATCAGCTATAATTTTCTAGTTACCACCGTTTCGATGTTGGCTACATACATGATCATGTGATAACATTACTATCAAGCAAACCCATATCATAGTAAGCATTTTTGGAAATAAGGAAATTTCCCATAATATATGACAATGTAGTAGAGTGTATACAGACATGTTACTGAATACACTTCACTCAGGTGTATAACCAATATCGTTAAGGTACTAGTACTGGTCTTTCTCGCCGTGTGATTTGTGACATAATAACGTACTGTCATTTTTTCCACACTGCACTGAACTCAACAGCCTGTAGTAAGTTGAAATGAGGTGGATTGTTGTAAGCTGAAATGGGGTGGGCTGTAGCAAGTTGAAGTGGGGGTGAGTTGTAGTTGGTTGAAGTGGAAAGAGGGCTGTTGTAAGTTGAAGTGGAAAGAGGGCTGTTGTAAGTTGAAGTGGGTTGGTTATAGTAGGTGATGTGGGTCTTCTAGAGTAATTTTAAGTTGGGTCGGGGTGCAGTAATTCGAAGTGGAGTTCATTTAAAGTTGGGGTGGGCAGTTGTAAGTTGAAGTTGATGCCGGTTATAGTAAGTTACATTGAGGTGCGCTGTGATAAGCTGAAATGGGGTGCGCTGTATTAAGTTGAAGTGGGGGTGAGTTGTAATTGGTTGAAGCGAGAGAACTATAGTAAGTTGAAATGGGGTGTGACTGTTGTTATTTGAAATGGGGGTTGATTGCAATAAGTTGAAGTGAGGGTGGACTGTAGTAAGTTGAAATTGGTGTGAACTTTTGTAAGTTGAAGTGAGGGTGGACTTTAGTGATTTCAAGTGATGGTGAGGTGTAATAGGTTAAATTGGGGAGGGATAAAGTAATTAGAAGTGGGTGGGCTGTAGTAAGTTGAAATTAGTGTGAACTTTTGTAAGTTGAAGTAAGGGTGGACTGTAGTGATTTCAAGTGATGGTGAGGTGTAATAGGTTAAATTTGGGAGGGATAAAGTAATTAGAAGTGGGTGGGCTGTAGTAATTTAAAGTTGGGGTTTCCTGTTGTAAGTTGAAGTTGGGGTCGGTTATAGTAAGTCAAAGCGGGAGCTGTGCTGTGGTAAGTTGAAGTAGGGTGGGCTGTTATAAGTTGAAGTGGGGATGAGCCCTAGTAAGTTGAAGCGGGAGTGGGCTCTAGTATGTTGAAGTGGGGTGAGCTGTGGTAAATTGAAGTGAGGGTGGGCTGTAGTAAGTTAAGTTAGTAATTAGACTTGTATATTTCATGATATTTCAGTAGGTAGGCCTACCTGTATGTTGTACCACTTCTGTGAAAGGGAGCGATGAGTAAGCTGGGTGACTCCTGACTAGGAGACACACAAGATGCGTCTTCAGTTCCGGCCGTGCACAGACTATTTGTCAATTTGCTCTCTGTCCGTGAGAGGGGGGAGGGAGGCCTTGGTGCCCGGTCGGTGCCCTCCTGTGGCCTTTTGCGCGGCCTTTCATTCGCTGAAGACAATTTTTTCCACCAGTTTACCCTGTGAGAGTGGTCAGAAGACTCTGTCTTTCATTTGCCTAAGGTTTACCCAAGGGATTTCTGTTTCCTGCATCTATAAAAGTGACCGCCAAAGTGAATATTCATGATGGAACAGGTTTTAATCAATCGTTACGTAACAGTTTATATAGGTTAATCAGTGAGGAAGTAAACTAATCCGCTGAAACAAATTTACCATCCATAAATCAAACTATAATGTTTTCTTCTGGTCGTTCGACTCAGAAAGAAGACATATACAATTGTAGTTGCTCATAAATACAGAATTTTGTGGCACGTTTAAACAGGATGTCTCCATTGTAAACAGGAAGTCTCCATTTGCTGGCCATTTCCATTTATGGTATTCAACTTTTCATTTCACAAATACAAATAAAATTGTATGATTGTATAAACTCTGTACGCTTGATAAAATAAGTCATTTTCCAGTCTGTAGAGGTAGAAATGTATACACCGACTTTTGCTAATTATATACAATGCAGTCTGTGACCGTCAAGCAAACGAACGAAACAGAACGCCGGGCATAATACAAGGTTCTAGGTGTAAATCAACTTTGGATTAAATCCAGGGTTTCATAGAAGAACATTCAAGGACTTGGCCCTCAAAGTGAAGCAAGTATATCTATTCAATTCCTTCTTTTTCCCTTTTTCATTATAAATGATGTATTTAAAATCCCTCTCATTATTTAGTTTAACATGAACATCATGTGTCATTTAACCTGAAGAAGATTTTTTCGATTCTTCCACTATACGAACGCCTGCAATCGTTGAGCTGATTAAGAGATTGCCTTTGAGGGACGTCAAGTGTGCGTTAACTATTTATATTTCAAGTTTAAAACATTCACCCAAGCGTAAGCAAACCAAAGCTTATGGTCTATAAAAAAAATTGAATAGCACACTAAGTAATTTGCCTTCTGGTAAGACAGAAGCCGCCAGAAGATGGTGAACCCCGTCCCCTCCCAGAGCCATATCCTCAACTGACTAATGTCATCACCTGCACGCGATATTCATGATGGACTTAAAATGGGGTTACATTTGTTTACAAAATGGTTGAAGGAGTGGTCTTCACAGTCCATCCTCTCTTAGCACACAGTATATATGAAAACATGTCTAGTCATGTCCACAAACCTATGAAAGCCCAGCACACATGGTTTACATTTTTAAATACACGTAGACAGCCGTGACCAACAAGTGGAATCCAGGGATTTAACATGCTAAATATCGGCGTCCAGAAGCTAGTATATAACTCTAACAAGCATTTGTTATTTTGGGAAATTGCTCTGGGAAGGACCTGTGTGGCGCAACCCAAATAACAAATGCACATCCTCACATGAGGTCTATCCTTCCTACAAAGTTACAAAACATTCAGTTATAATTGTAGGAGATCAAGAACTCAGTGCCTGCAAGCCTCCAGTCTATGATTTAAGGATATCAGAACCCTCAGGGGTGAGATTTGGAAAATAAAATTTATTTCATATTCTAATTCTCCATTCTCCTTCTTCCTCTCATTTAAAGATGAAAACTTTCATCTTTAAATTCAAATTGTAAATACCTTAAACTGGACAAAAAGCTTAACATGTTGTGAACCAAGGCAGTTATATTGTTTAGTTCTCCCTGATCCGGGGGATTAGCTCACAGAAGTTAGTTACCTGTGTATTAGTAACCGTGTATTGTTTCATGCTATAAACTGTGCAGATTACTATTAACTAAAACAACAATCTTAATCACCCTACCGGGATGCCATTTGGTAAGGGGTTTATTAACACATTATACGCAAGATTTGCACAGAAATGTCAAGATAAACGCCATTTTACGCTTTCATGAAGCATGATAAGTTTTAAAATTTATCATAAGTAGATTGATGTTTCCACATTTTAATTGGAGGCAGGACAATTCTAGATTAACACTGATGGGCAAAAGAACTAATAACGAATTTTGTCACAAAAACATAATGCTGCTTTTGAGACGGTTGTGTGGTTAAATGCTTTTATTTCTGACTTATTTTTCAACATAATGCTATGAAACTTGGCTAAATTCTTAAGCTAAAAAGGGTGCCACAAATGTTTGATATCTTTTGTAATTTTAAAGATATTAATAAAAGAACATCGAAGTTTCAACAAACTTTAACATTTTGGAAAGTTTTAAGTTTAAATAGCCACTGAGAACTATCTAAAATGGATATTAAAATTTGTGGGTCCGTTTTTCAGTTTAAATAGTAAATTAGCCACTTGAAACAAAATTGAAAAGATTTGAAAATCGGCTAAAAATAGCATTTTGCAAAACAGCTCTTATTTTTTCAAACTTCCTCCTTATTTCGATTAATATTAGAGTTGGGGATATTTTGAAACCCTTTCTGAGAGCAGCAGTCGTTTAGCTTTCAGAATGTATATATATATATATATATGGCCATATTTGATCAATATTTGGAGCTATAGAAAGCAAAATTCGAAATTCTGCTTACGAGGGGTTCTAGTATCCTTAAAGGCAGCAACTCTAGAAATGATTTATTGGGCTAAACACAAATAGCACGTGCACATCCTCACATGGTTATAATTGCAGGCACACGAACATGCATCCTAGTGGCATTATCCTAGCGCACTATAAGTTGGGTTAATCAAACTGTAGGGATTACGTTCTGGAAAACGTGATATTTCAGTCGAAAAGGGGCATAAATGTTTGGTTTACTGTTCAGTTCATAAAACAGCTCTCAACTTTCCATGAAAAACAAGAGGCCATTCTGAGACGGCCACTGGACGACTCAAATGGATTGACGACTGATCTATAAGTCATGGCCTTGTTTCCTGTGGCACATAGTTTCTCAATAACTGCTAATGTCATACCTTTACCTGGCACTTTGATTACTCGTGCATTTCTTATGATCTCTCATCATCAATGGAAGAAATCCGACAGAGTGTGTCGTTTCATAATAACGCAATATGATCACTTTGCTCCCTGTTCCCCTTTTTGACTTGGCTTTTCACTGAACGTCACAACACCTTTTAAAGCCAACATTCAGAGACGATGTTTGGATTAATTTTAAAAAAACCCAGATCATATCGCCTAGACGGAATATTACGCTCTCAGGTTCAGTGCATATGTGACTGTTTTCGCGGACAAGCTAAGTAAATAATAGGAGTTAAAGAGAGTGATCGGTGTTTGGCGTTCCACGGGTGAAACTGTCTGGCCTGGGCGGTCTTTTCACTGGGAATGGAGATTACCGCACAGTCTGTCCCCCTAATTGCCCCCAATCTGCATACACCAGACCTGACAACTGTAAACTAACAACCAGTTTCTTGTGCATTATTCCGTCCTTGGTATTTCCATTCACATATGCTATATGGGCTTAAGGCCATGGTTTGCACAGGGGATGTAGGGACCGTGTTACCTTGCCGGAACAAAAGTAGGTACTTAAGCCCTATAGTGTAAGAGGGAGTCAGTGGCCAATCTCTTCTGTTAGTATTGTGTTTAAGCCGCTTGCCTTAGATAGCTGGTTGTTTATGGGGTGAAGTAGTCCCATGTATCAGCCTGAGATAGCCCAATTACGCCAGGCAGGTGTCAGAGGAAAGAGGCTTACACTCGGAGTCCCAGATGGAATTCCCTATCGTCCGAATGTCATTATAGTCACTTTGGTATACATAGATACTGCAAGTTATCAGTAGACAATTATTGAAACCGTTGGCCTTACAAATACGATTCCCTTTCATGTTCCATACAAACGAGAAACAGCCGAGGTTCCATGTTCTGCAAACGTCAGTAAATGACCTATCACTAAGAAAAAATAACCCTCAGTTTTTAGGTAACATCTAAAACGACATGGAAGATGCATAATGCCCTGTGTAGTGAAGTTTTCGGTTTGATGCCATTTTTAAGGCCAGTTTTTGTTGAGGGACAAACTCATTTTGCTATGTTAAAGGACTGTAACACTCGTCAGGCACAGACAAAATGAGAGTTTCAATTTCCAACTCTTTTATCTCTGAAGGTAAGAAAATTGCTACTGTACCACGTGACTTGACAAAAATGTTAGGCAACTATTTCTGATTATATTTACCATAACATAAGAGTCTAAAAAGTGATACAAAAAGTTATTTATACCAGACGCGCTGTGGTGAAAATTGAGAAGCTGAAGGTCTGTGAACTTAAGAAGTTACTGAAGAAAAGAAACGTAATTTGTACCCCCTGAACATGGTCAGATGGGTAATCAGTAAGTAAAGTCAAGAAACGTTGCCTAACATTTTTGACAAGTCACATGATATAACAGGACTCTTTTTACCTTTAACGGAAAAAGAGTTTGAACTCGAAACGTGTCTATTCAGCAGATTCCGCGCATTTTTCACAAGTCTTTGTGAACTCTGGGACCTAACATGAGCTAGAGCGTAAATTAGATTCGGCGTAAATTAGATTAGGCTGAGAAACTGAGAAAAATACAAATTAAATATGAACTGGATTTCTGTTGCTATCTAAGTCAGCAATGCTGTAGAAGAGGGCATAAATGAACAAACTGTTTTGTTTGTCACAAGTACTGGCTTTAAGATCATTGCACCGGATCATTCATCTTGCTTGACGGCTGGTGTACGAAAGGCTGTGTCAACCCCTACATGGGCTAGCGCTGTGGCCCGTCATTACCAACAAAACAATGGAAGTTGGTTTCGTCCGGTCTATCTCAGGAGCATCCCTGCCCGAGGCTCAGACGTCTGTTAAAGGCAGGTAGTTATTACATACTTTGCCAAATTTGCCCTTAGAAAAAACTCTGGTGGTTAACTTATCTAAAAAAATCTCTTCCCACAGCCCCGCCATCGCCCAGTCTTGAAGAAATTTTTATTTCCAGCGCCTGATAGCAGTTCCAAACCCTGGTCACTGTACCCTGCATATTACCATGTGCACCAAGGCTTACCTATTTATATGCATTTATTTGTTTATTGGCTTTTTATGCCGTATTCAAGAATATCTCACTGATAAGACGGTGGTCAGCATTATGGCGTGAGAAAATCGGGATCGGGAAAACTCACGGCCAGCTGCAGGTTGCAGGACAAGTGAAGGGAAATGGTTCATGACCTTTATTGTCTTTTTAACTTTAATTACTGTAACAACATATCTTCAAACACGTCCCATTTCAATACATTTTTCAGGGTGCAAAGATGCCATATATAATAAATAAGGACAACATGACGTGCCCATGTATTTATTTCATATAACAACTCACAAACCTCTGCACGGCGTCTTATAAATGACCAAAGTTCTGTGATTCTTCTGGGACTTGTAGTTCACGGTGTTTATTGGTCCTGCGAAATACCGTAACATTTCGGCACATCACGTACCAGCATACAGCCGTCAGATTCTGAGGAACCCAGATGACACCGAATAGCACACACGAACCGGAATATCATTCCGGGCGTTTTTAATGCTTCATGAAATGGGCTGGGTGTTTTTGACACTTCAGACATAATCTTAATTTTAATTTTCGCCTTTAATTGAATATCCGCGGAATGAGTAATTTAATTGTTCTTAATTCAATATGACTTCATGTGGACATTAATTGGCTAATAGAAAATTGAAAAGAAGATTCACCCTTTAATAGTATTTACAAGCCATCTTTGTGGTGAAATTTTGGGTTTTGTTGAGAAATACCAGTAATCAAAATACGGTTGGTATGGAATTTTAATACTCAATTGGCTTTTTCGGCAGATTTCACAGTTCTGAGCACCTCGGGTTTATTTCTTGCCGATTGAGAAGAAAGCAATCAGAAATTGCCTTACGTTGCAATCGATCTTATTCCTGCTACACGTCAGTAACTTATTATCCTGATGATCTCACAGTCAGGACTAAAAGTACATAACTTCAAACCAGCCAGAACTGTTAAATTTTCGTCATAGTATGGGTAAAAGGCCCGGCATCAAACTGGCAGTTGTTCTCACTGTAACATAAAGATCATGATGGCCGTGATACCATCGTGTTAAATGATTTGTGAACTGCACACAGATAACGTCTACATGTAACACTAGCTTTTCTAACAGTGTAGAACTTGGTACTTATACCAGTTGTTGAAAGATCTTGTCTGTTCATAGTTCTGATGTAATGTGCGGTTCTCTAAACTTAGGCTCAGACTGTCTGATTCCCGAAAGGTAAGCTGCTTACTGACGTCCGTCCTTGCTTCCGTGTTGGGAGACGGACGTGCGCGATCTCACACCAGGTCTTTCCGCATTTGAGAAAATTGATATAGCCAGGTAAAAATCAAGCTGTAAAGTATACGAACGATATACAGAAGAGATTTCTTGCCCAGACAGCACTTGTAAGGATGTTAAAATCGAGATGGATATATCGCCATGATTATAGACCAGTTTTATGGAATCCCCTAACCTTTGTGTGCAACTCGAATATTACAGGCTTTAAATGTATCTGACACTTACTTAACGCGGAACTCAAGATTTTTTTATTTCTATGTTTGAGGTAACTTAACAGTCTATAAAAATAGACTGTCTTGACTGAAACACTTAATAGGCTTCTTGTTACTGCCGGGTTTCAAACCGGATAAGCCAAAGATTAAGTGTCTGACGAAAAGCGCTACAGTTTCCTCCATCAATAAACCTGATCAGTCATATATATATATATATATATATATATATATATATATATATATATAAAGGTGGAAAACGGCTTTTCAGCTTGTTTGTGGGTTTTTAATACGTCCACTCCAAAGCCAATATACCCTACTCTGTGCTACAGCCTTCGCCAAAATGGTTTGTTCATATAAAATTATACCTAGTTGCAGACATTTGAGAGCGTCCCACGGAATAATTTTGATAAACATAACATTTATTGTCTATATTTCCCTATTCCCTCTCTCTCTCTATGACAATGGTTTCACCACTATCACTTATTTGCCTTAATAAAACCGCCCTTCTGAGTAAGCCTACTACTTGTGCTTAGAAAATGTGTCCAGAGAAGCACACGGACAAATGGCAATATTAAGGATTATAAAAGTATCTTCCAGCATTCTACACGTTTTGTTGAGAATGATGTCATAGGCAGTTGTAATGATGAACCTTAGTACTTCGTGTGCCCTTCTCTTGCTTGAATGATGGCTTTAAAATGTCGAGGCATGCTTGTCACCAGGCTAACAAGTCTTTCAAGAGGAATATTGGAGCATACATTCAACAATGAGTCTTCCAGTTGATTTAGGTTTTGTGACTGAGCCTCTAGGTATCGAACACCACGGTCCAATTCTTCCGATAAATTCTCCATGACATTCAAATCTGGAGATTTAGATGGTTGCAGTCTATGGTTGAGGTTTTCATATTCCAGGAAATGTCTAACAACATTGGCACGATGAGCCAGAGCATTGTCATCCTGGAAGGCTAAGTTATCATCGAAAGTTGCTCTAGCCCAGGGAATCATGTTTTGGCGCAGAATGTCCCGTTAGCGTACATCAGTGACGATTTGGCGCAACACAATAAAAGGTTGGCTTTGCACTCGGCATGCAGAGTTCCCCAGACATGCTGATCACCCCCCCCCCTCCCATTGCTATTTTTCCTAGGTAGTCATCTCGAAACTTCTTCCCAGACAGATGATAAACTCTAGCTCTTCCATCACACTTGTGAAGGAAAAATTTGGATTCGTTTGCAAAGATGATATGGCTCCAGTGACTCGCGGTAAGGTGTCGCCACTTTTTGGTACATGCTAACCGCTGTTGGCGGTGACGTTGGGACAAAGCTGGCTTGTTGACGAGTCGTCAAGCCCTATAACCCCCTTTGTGTCAGTCTGCGTCGTTCTAACGCTAACGTCGATGTTTTCCATTCGAACCCATCCATTTCGAAACTAGTGTGAAGACATTCTTCGGTTTTGCCGCACCAAAGTGTTAAGGCGGCGATCTTCTGTTGCTGTTGTGATTGGAGGACGACTTGTGTCATTACCTGTAATGACGTCATCGGTTTTACGATGCAATGCCAAAATTATCGTGACGGTATTACGCCTGACCCAGGTTGTCCTGGCGATTGTCACTGGCCCATAGTCTTCTTGGCCTAGTGTTACTGTTGCCCAGCGTTTCCGGGTACTTATTGTACCCGACATTTTCTATAGGCTTTGTGTGCAAGTTTCTGCCCTGTATATCGTGCCATCCTTTCTAACGGTCACCAATTTTATTCTCTTGTATTTATACTAACTCAAAATTCGTAAATGTGAATAGAAGGGAAGGATTGAAATATGTTTATTTGCATGCGAAAAGTGTCTAGTCACATTCTAATGGCATACAAAATACTGTCAATAAGTATTAGTTGGCTCATCTCTGTTGTGATGTCCGGAATTTAAGCCTGCACGACATGCACCAACCATTTTGGCAAAGACTGTATGTTTCAATAACTTTACGTTATTCAGCACAATGTCTCTATCTTTACAGGGCAAAATATACCATCGCTTCTCAAGTCAGTTTCATACGTTTATTTTACTTACATATCTCATGATAATTCGAGTACGAAGTAGTGGTAAGTCACATAAATCTTCAAGTGGCTGGGAGATAAATCGCCATGACACACAATGGCGTCTAATTCGCTGTATATAGGTCTATGAATCATTTATTATACTGGTCAGAGAATTCAGTATTCGTGTGCTTGGTTTATTGTATAGGCCTACAAGGCCAAAACTAAATTTAACATCGTATGGTCATTGTATTTTTACTGAAATACATACATTGAAAAGATCAGTCCTGTACGCGCGGGTTAGTTAGACTGAGCGCTTTGTCTGCTTCAGCACAGTACAGACTATCACAAAAACTGGAAGAACCAGTTTTCAGAACACTGATGCTGGCAGCTATAGCTTTCAGCGGCGCAATGGTCGGTGACTGAGGATACAATGTCTGTGGTGTGCTTAACCACTCTGTATCAACTACATGTACATACGTGTATTGCAGGACTGTCATCGCGTTTCGGCTGAGTGGAAAAGGTGCATCATGATATTCCTAACGAGGAACACTTGGGCCACTATACACATCAAACCGTAATCACCTGTAGCGCCATCGGCACATACTCGCACCAGTTTTTGTACATTCGCCTTCCTGACGTGCACACCACATTTCGCGTGTAAAACAAAACTGGCGCGTTGAAGAGATTTTGATAAAGTCGAGATAGCAATATTGCTACAGGTTTCCATTCCAATATGTGTTAGATCCACCAGACGTACATGTAACTAAATTACTACTGACGCTTCAATTCTTGAGAATTTTCCATGGCAGAAGAAAAATAATAGAGCATGAATAAATGTAGATTACACTTTTGACGCCCCACAACGACGACTCTCAAGGGCATCAGGAACAGTCAGCTCGGGTAGTGATGGATGATGTTCTCGCGGTGCGACTCTTCTGGTCTGAATGACGTAATTCACGTAGACTTTCAACAGGAATTCCCCGAGGAAATTATCCACATATCACCCCTATTTCGAGTAACTCGAACATAACTGAATTGATGCCAAGTATAGGAATATCGTCGTTATTGTGTCTATTCACGAGGCAGATGAATTTCCCTAAGAAACGGTAGTCATAAAAAAAAGAATGAAAAAAAAAAAAAAGAAAAAAACCTTGAAGAAGGAGTGCATAACCCTTTAATAGTAACTGTCCTGGCAGAATTTGCACTCTGTCCACCATGCTAGTTACATCTGATCAAAGCCCGTACGTAAAGAAATGGATCAAGTATATCAGAGTAGGAATGGGTTAGAAATCAGTTCATTCTCAGCAAGAGAAGAAACGGATTAGAAATCAGTTTTTCTGCCAAGTACGTGAAGTATTGGATGAGAAATCAGTCCACATCTTTTACGTGAATAAATGAATGAATGAATGAAAATAGCTTTATGGCTGGAAGAAATGGATTCCATGCTATGTATGGTGAATATAGTAATATTTGCACAAGCTGTAAAATACCTTGGATGAGAAGGACACTTGCTAAAACACAAAAATAGCAAAGTGTGAGCTTAAAATGTGATGACTTTAAATGTTTATTCACCGTTGAAGGCGCGTACATTATAGACATACCACAGTGTTCGAAAAATCTCTTTTGGGCAGACACCTTAAAAGAAAATACAACAAAAATTGTACAGTTATTTTAGAAGAGGGGTACATACAGGACTACACAGGCGTAGACGTTTATTTCATAACGTGCTTAGTAACTCTATAAATCACCTTTTGATATTGAATTCTTATGAGGCCATAAGTTATGTCATTTTAGAGAAACCCAAAACACGATGTCCTGTCATCTGTACCCTACGGTCTTCAGTATTAGACACTCTTTTGTTCGAGGTCCCCTTTGTTATTATAATCGAAGGCTACGCTGGTTGAGACCTTAGGGAATAACCCCACATGTATTCCACTATCACTAAATAGAGTGTGTAATGTTCTCTCGGAGGCGACCTAATTACTTGCTCCTGCTACAACTTAATGGCAGGGTGATTAAAGTCTCTTCTAACTTTAAATACCTGGGTATGATATTCGACAAGCACTTCACTTGGTCTGAACATATCAATTTCATTATTGCAAAATGTCAAAAGGTCTTGATTATGATGCGCTCCATCAAAGTCTCTTCTAACTTTAAATACCTGAATATGATATTCGACAAGCACCTCACTTGGTCTGAACATATCAATTTCATTATTGCAAAATGTCAAAAGGTCTTAAATATGAATCGCTCCATCTTCGGGAAATCATGGGTATCAGGTGAGACCAGTATGTTACTTCTATACAGAGCCCTTTTCCGAACACGTTTAGATTGCTGTTGTGAAGCGTACGACTCAGCATGTATTTCCCATAAGGCTAAACTGGATGCCGTGCAATGTGCTGCTCTTCCGATATGCACAGGAAGTTTGAGGATAACACCACTCAATGTGCTTCAGGTATTGAGTAATGAATGGCCATTACACATTAGACGTCAGTTCCGTACTTTAAAGTATGTTACTAAACTTGTCTACCACTGAAAATTTGGCATTTGATGTGTTGGAGGCATCTGTCTATGATGTTCTCTATGAAGATAACCTGAAGGATCCCCAGACTTTTAAGCTCCGGGGTAATAATATCTACCAGAGATCTGGTGCTGACCAATTTGTGGTCCAAGGCTGTATTATTCCTCCTTTCCCACCTTTGCACCTTTGTATCCTGAACATTTCGTTTGACGTTTTATCTCAGGTTAAAAAGTGTGACACTTCAGACGTCAGTGTTGTAATGATTGCATTAAAAGAAATTGGTCAGAGTATTTGCAGATTTTTTCGATGCCTCGAAATACCCTGATACCGGTAAGGTTGCGGCTGCTATAAGCATCCCAGAACTTAGTTATGGCAAGATTGTTCAGATTGTCAAACTACCTGTTTGTTTACTCTGCGGAGTTAACAGGTATTCTAATGGCTCCTCAGTTTCTTAACGTGTTTGAACCATTGAAATGTGTTATATTAAGTGACCCCCTCTGTGCCTTGAAATCTTTAAAATGCCCAAATGTCATCAAATACTTACCACTTGTCCTTGAAGTTTTATACCTATATACTTCACTAGCCCGCGAAGGGGTCTCTGTATTTTTTGAGTGGGTGCCAAGTCATGTTGGTGTCTCTGGTTACGAGCAAGCTGACGCACTGGTTAAGGCCGGTCTGTTAATGAAAGATGTCATTCAGGTAATCGCTCTTTCTGTTTCAGAAGTGATGGATCAAATAAAAAGCTTTTTCATTAGTTTGTGGCAGTGTGACTGGGGAAACAACACGAAAGGGAGGTTTTTCCATCAGATGTGCCCGCTTGGGACCTCTCGGCTTGTGCGGCTTCCTACTAGACGGGCCGATGTCCTTGTTCACCGATTGGTCTCTGGTCATTTCCCAGTGAATTCATATTTACACAGATTTAATCAGCATGACTCAGGTCTTTGTGAGACCTGTTTAGTAAAAGATTCCGTCTCACACTGTTATTTCATTGCAAAACCCACAATAATGCAATATATATATATATATATATATTCCACTATCACTTTCTCGTCGATAATGGCTTTAAGGTATGTCAGAATTGTCTTGTAATCAGCTGAAAAACTGATTTACCAATAGTTATTCATGACAAAATAGTGAACTGGGAACGGGTAATGTCACAGCGGAAACATGCCTTCTCGGGTGAAAGAAATATCTCGCCATTAATTGGTGAAAACTGAGAACATTGCGACCTGTTCGATTTTCCCTGGGTGTACGTTTCAGCGTTCTTTGAACTGCGATATTTCGGTTATTCCAAGTCACAAAAATAAGGGTGACGGTTTTTTGAACTATGATTTGGATTCGTTATCTGTACATATATGCATTTGCCTTGGTGTTGTCTTTTCTTTTAAATGCATGGGGAGAGTTTCACCATAAAATAAAACACATATCACCTTAGTATTCCTAGATGAACACGCATGGTACAATTCTCATTTTAAATACCCGTCTGTCTTTATAAAACAATATCATGGCAATAATGTCCGAGAGATCTAATTAATCCAGCAGGAATTGTCTAAACTTTACAGATTTTACGCTGAGTTGTAACGTAAAAGGCACTCTTTAGACTAGAATAAACTACTAGCAAGCATACTTGCCAGATGGTACCAGGATACAGACAGGTGCAAAGATGTTGATCAAATGACACCAGCATTACCTTTTTCATTTCAAATCTTGGTTAGAGATATTTTAAATTATGAAAGAATTCCACAAAAATATCAAAATTGAGACAGTATTCTTAATATAAGAAATATAGAGGGGCGTAATATCTTTATTTCAGCTTTTAAATGTTCTTCCTATACAAAACTGAATGACTTCCAATATAAGCCTTCGCCTAAAATATTTTTAAGCAATATATATTTTCATAAAATTGGGCGAAAACCATACGATACTTGCGATTATGGTAAGCAAAATGAACAAAATAATTGAACACTGCTTTTTAGAGTGCTCGATGGTTCAGCAGTTTAGGGACCAATATGAGAACTGGATCAAGATTAACGGTGAATTGCCGGCTAAAATAAGAATTTTGAGAGGAAATAAATGTATGCCTGTTTTAAATTGCTTAACAACATTAACAAAATAGTATATTATGAATAACAAGACAAAGTACGAACACATACTGTTTACGTACTTTACATGTAAAATGTATCTGCATACCATAACGCAGAGTAGTATATTGCAGTACTTCAGGAAGAGAATCTCAATTTAACGAATAGTGGGCTATGTTTTGGAGTTATTTTGAAAGCTGACATTGAGATATATTGGGTTATAAGTTAGCAACATTATTTCTCAACGGTGGCAAAAATGTCTTCTGACTGCTGAGAGAAAAAAAAAGAGAAACCATTCCATACTTAGTAAGAGAAGACATGGATAAGAAATCAGTTCATACTCAGTACGTGAAGAAATGGATTCGAAATGGGTCATTCTTATAGCAGGCACTAAAATCCATGCGAAACATGCGAACCCGCATTCGCGAGCGTCTTTCTTACATGTCTGCCTTAAAAAAAAGGTTACGGTCAAAGCACTTTCCTTACTCGCCGACTGCCGCTGTAGTCAAGCTGTAAATGATTAAAACTACATTTCATGCCCAATTGCTCCGTGTTTCGGCCCGTAGGTATATTCTTATCAGCATTCAAAAGATCCCCGACCCTTCTTCCCTTTTAACCATCTCAGACATGAAATCAATGTTTTATATGACCGATTTGATTAACTTAGGTCAACCCCGCAGTTGCTACAGTTTCTAGATCTGGGCAGCAACCGGTGTTGGATGTTCATGTGCGCCATGTCAATCTTAACTCGGTAGGGGGTCCTGTATGAAAATCCTGGGAACAGAGAGCAAAACTGATCACGCAAGTGACTATTCCTGTATGAAAGTCATGGAAGCGGAAATCAGAACAAATTGGCCATACAAGTGATTATTTCTGTATAAAAGTCCTAGGAACAGAAAGCAGAACAAACTGGCCACACAAGTGACCATCCCTGTATGAAAATCCTGAGGACAGAAAGCAGAGCAAATTGGCTGTGTAAGTGACTATGGCCGCTAGTTATCCTGTCGCCTTTCTGCAGCAGCACACCGTCTTTATATAAGTGAAACGTTATTGAATATAACACAAATCAAATATATTGAAAAATATAAACAATGTTTTGGCATCTCCTCTATGGACACTTCTGCGTTTGACTTTCAGTTGTATCACTGTGTTAGGCACCATGCAGATTTTATTTACCACTGACTATGGTATAAATGTCAGCAAGACGTCTGCGGACAATCTCAGTAGTTCACATGGCTGTCTTTGTCAGGAGTAATGAGATCTTCTTGTACCCTCTGATAAGTTATTTTTGCCTCTGTATAGAGCTAGGACGGTTCAGAGCGCTGCTCTGTTCAGCGTTACGTATATCTGATTATCTTTCTAGATTCTGTGAAATGTTACCGGTTTATGCGACAAAGCAGATAAACGTACCGAGGAGATTAGTTAAAAAGTTCAGCGATATCATTTGAAATCCGCTGGCAATGCGAATTGGGTTGTGAACATGACAAGATGAATGATTATATGTTGATAGGGATAGCTTTGTAACAGTTTGCAATGGATTCTCCTCCCGATTACATTGCCATTCCTTGGCTTCACACTCGCTCATTGCCTGTCATTGTATTTTGATCGGGCGAGGACCCCTCCGTTTCCTAAAGACTCTAATTGCCTTACAACCAATGAAATGCTACTTGGGACGGGCTTAGGGTATTTTGTCAACCTATATTCACGACACATATGTGTGAATCTAATTCACTTGGCTATCTGTAAATACAGCTTCTTTTGTCAAATACCACATTTTACTTGGCACTATATTCTTTTGATCATTCCTCTTACGAATTTTGGTGTTTTTTGAGTTGACTCCACGTGTGACGGATCAGTTCTCAGACAGTGCATTCTGTTTAGATACTATATTGCTCAATTGCTTCTCGTCAGGTAGATAGTTTCCATTCTTAGACCCAAATCTAATCGACATGCACACCAAGCCATAATCATTCAATCACATTCAATCATATTCTCCATTAATGGCGACTTGCAGCATCTATAGCTTGTGCGTGCCACTCGGTCATCGAGGAGCTTTCTCACCACCAGAACTTCCCCTGCTCTTGTTCCAGGGCTAGGGTCAAAACCAAAATCCTAAATAAATGAATGACAGTTCACGTTTGACTGGTTGCTCTGAGCCGGTTTGGCTATACATTTGTGGTACATCCTTGTAGAGAGGAGTTCTGAGCATTAGTGGAAATTCCTACATACCTACAGTGCTGAATCGCTTGAAATCTATAACACAAACACTTGTCATCACTTCTCACAGTCATATAGGGCCAATACCGCTACACAAAAGGCAAAGGCGCCTTAGAAAAATCTTTACAATGTGAGAGGACTCTATTTAATCTTCTGATCTTCTGATATCTTCAACAGCTTCCCCAGAGAACCGGGTGGATACCGTCCTTCCACAGAGAACCCAGTATATGCCGTCCATCCCCAAAGAACCGTGTATATACCGTCCTTTTGAAAAATATCACTTACATGGGTCAAATATTTCCTCCTGTCTTTATCTCTCGTTTTTTGATTATTTGTCATTTAAAAATGCACCTCATATGTTGACCCAAGTTTGTATTCTTTCAGTTTTCATTATTCTGTAGAAACCCAATCTTTTAAAATGTAAATGAGATTAATGAACGCGAATAAATCAGTTCTATCAGTGACACAGATTAAACCCCCCTTTCTCAGGTAAACATTGTCCCCACAAACCATACTGCCCTCCCATGGCAAAAGGAAGCAAGTGACAAAACCACCATTTTGATATTTTGCCAAAAAAACAAAAACACCGTGTGGATTTTTTGGTCATAGCCACAAGAACGGCAATTAAACTATGTATGTTGGGATGGATAATTATTAGGATATATATATGTTATATATCGTTTACTTTCTTCTCTCGCTGTATGTTTCGTTCTGCACTATATCATGTTTACAATGACAAAAGGAAGCAGGTACCCAAAGCAAAGCAAGATCTGTTAAATCATGAGCTTTATTACCTCGGAGAATCACTAACACCAATAAGAAACAGTTTTACAAAGAATTAAACGGACTAAAGTATTTTTGCTTATTTTGTGGACACTTTATATTTAATTGGAAATAATTAAGTAACTGCAGTGTTGGCGCCATTGGTGCGCTCAAGAAATCTTCCATGAAATCCGTTAACCTGTGGGACCGCGTTTTCGCCTGTCTAACGGATTAAGCCGTTACTGATAACGATTAATGGGATTAATTCCTCAGGTCGACGAAGATGCAGTCCGTCATCTCTCATGTGACAGATTCAGAGATAAATGTTTAGTGTAGGTGATAGCCTTTCAAAAATTTCTGTGGGGACTGGGGGGAGGGGGAGAGGGGGAGAGGGGGTGAGGAGCGCTAAGCTATTCCCGGCTCCCAATAAGTTCATAGAGACGTCCGAAAACTTTTGACCATTGGCGAAAAATACACATAAAACAGAGGGGATTATTGAGATTATTACAATATAATTAAAATGAAATAATTTCTGCATTTCTGCTTTAGATACAACTTTCATCTTTCCCTTCAAACCATAACCTTCGTTTTAGAGTTGCTTTTTTGTTTTACCTTTTGTGTTTTGCCTTACTCAGTACACACACAAATAAACACATCTTCAACATTTCAGCAGATGGAAGATTCACCAGTGTCTGATGAGATGTTTTTATACTTTGGGGGGGGGGATTCTTTATCTCAGCATTATAATTTTATGAGTGAACTTAGGTCAAATCCGCCGTCTTCATATGGGTATACGTATAGTAGTTAACTGTAGTCACAGTGAAATTGGATTAGAAATTTAATAACGTTTCCTGTCCACCTGTCATCTTTGCTTCCATTCAAATCTTATCTATAGCGCAACACCTCGATCTGCTTCGGAGATTGCTATAGAGAAGTATAAGCATGATGTTGTTACAACATGGCCGATTATAGGGATTCTCAGCCAGGCTGATTTTGCCGATGAAAATTATGCGTGAAATGAGCATAATGGGGTCAGGAGGTTTTTCATCTTCAATTTCCGAGATATGGAGAGGTTCCAGCAAAACGTCCGTTTCTTCGTTATGTAAGTTTTAAGGCAAATACATAGGATTCCAGCGTAACTGTTCAAGATATTATCAACTCCAGTTCAAACGACGCACGGAATCACACTAGGCACAATCTGCTGTTATAGATGACAATACACACAACACGCCTGGGAAGAGATACATACGATGGTTCTCTGGCCTATGGGGCAGTCAGTTCTATTTTGTGGCCAGTTGCAGAGAGAAAAGGAACGTAGTGGCTAATCGTTATGGCTACAATGTGCTTCACGCTGTCGCTGACTCAGCGACTCATGATTTCGCCCGACGTCTTTCTTATCGTGTGACGCAAGCTGTGAAGCTTAGAAAAATTTAATGTGCCGCAGTATGAACTGCCAATTTGTCAATATACAATGAAAAGGATATGCTTTACTTTCATGTTTAGAAAACAGTCATTATATGCAAATAGCTTAAGATCGCATCGATAACAGAATCTATCTAGTATGGAGATAGCTTAGGAGTACGCCCTCAAATGACAGTGGTTGTTATGTGACAAAATGGTTTATGCTGCACAGCAGCTAGAGACGATCAGAACGGTTTCCATATCTCGTTACTCGACGTACCACTGGGCATTCACCACGTTCTTGACACTGTTTCTGATCCAGCAGTTTGAAATCAACACTGGACATCTGGGATGATCTCTAAATGGTCTCTCTATATGACCGAGTGATTCCACCTTTGCCCTATCAATGTTCCCACATGTTGCTTGTTGAAACTGGCAACAATCATGATAAAAGAATTTTATGGCACCGTTTCTGTTTTATTTTTCTATTTTTATGCCGTATTTTCTGTTAATCCATCAGGGTGGAGAAGGGGATAGCTTTATCATCACAAATCTTGTGAGGCCGTGGTGACCCACCACATACTTCATCACCTATTTCATAAGAGCTGTGGTTGTCAGCCTCAAAGGACCCATTGCAACTAGATAGGAAATTGTCCCCCGGTGTTGCAGTAGTGAGGACGATTTTTTTCCTGCAGAGAAAGAGAAAAAACTCACTTGAATGTGGAATACAATTACTATGCAATGTATCTGTGAAAAATTAGAGCGACATTATTCACACTTTTCGTTTTATCAGAAGGCAAAACTAAGGTCAAAAGCATATTTGGCTATTTTAGGGCGTTTCGCAGAGGGAATTCCCATCATAACAAAAATATGATTACGTGAACCAAAATCATTCGTATGTACTTGAAGTAAAGCTGGAGAGTTCTAATTTATTGGGAAGTATCACGTTGGCTCAAGCAATCATATTTTTGTTAATCCAAGAAAAAATGAAATATTTTCTTGGCCGATTGGAACTGCATATTCACCATGTAGTTTCATAGTTTGCAGGTCGTTTTTTCTCATAGTACAGCAGTAACTCGCGTGACCAACAATCCAGATATGAGTAATGCTCAGGAGTTCGATTCCCATGTCT
Source organism: Acanthopleura granulata (assembly GCA_016165875.1). NCBI lineage: Eukaryota > Metazoa > Mollusca > Polyplacophora > Chitonida > Chitonidae > Acanthopleura > Acanthopleura granulata. The sequence goes on along the minus strand of JABBOT010000080.1, from coordinate 46,659,692 downwards.
GCTCTTAACTATTTTTACGAACATGACTTACGGAAGAAACGATTAAATTACGAAAGAGACAAGTCCGATTTGTTTACTTTTTACAAAGCTCCATATTAGATATTCATTTGATTGGTGATTTACGCCGTACTCAAGAATATTTCACTTATACAACAGTGGCCAGCATTATGGTGGGAGGAGACCGGACCGAGCCCGGGGAAACCCACGACCATGAGGAGCCTTGTAACATATGTTTGTAAGTACACATACAATAAGTATGCCCGGACAATAATTGGTATATACTTCCCAATGAAAGATCAATGCAGCCAAAAATATGTAACAGGCGTCCACGTTATCAGTCCGTTTCAACGCGCCACGTTTTAGGTGTCAGCATATCGAATAGTTCTTATACAATAGTTACAGTATGGGGAAAGGCACCTGCATGTATTTATCAACTCACTTTGACCAAGTCATATATTCGTGATATAATTCGTAAGACAAGATTTGTTTTAAATCCAGCTTCTTATTGATCTTACGTGAAGAGATATTAGCGGATTGATTATTGTGTAAAAAGACACCGTGGACGCTCTTGGCTAGGAATGAACATTTTTTTTTCCTTCCTGGCCTGTTGCACGACAAGACCTGTTATATAACAACTTCAACTGCATACCGGGGAAGTCCTTGCGTCCTTCTGCAGTAGATCGGTCACTGTGAGCAGGTTGACATTCCGCCTGATCGTTAGGGGGACGAATTCCCAACTAGTTGCAAGGGATCCTTCATTCCGTTTCTTCTCCCATGAGAGATAGGTTTACATTTCAGATTTCTCGCCTAGCCCTCTCGAGTGGTTTCTGTGTTGTTCAGTAGTGATCACCAAATGTCATATTTTCTCCTTTTTCTCCTCCTAAAATCGTTTCTCACACAACAATTTAAAGGCGTCGTGTCTTTGTAAATTACGAAGTGAGTTATCCCCTCTTGTGCTACATCGGATTTCTTTTCCCTGGCTGTTGTGAAAACAGATTACAGATCAACAAGGTATGTTTTCACTCATTAACATGTCCAGGTTTAGCTCGGCAAAACTAAGTCTGCATATTAATGGATCATTTATCTGTTTGTCGCACAGCACAGAAATCTTTTGATTTTTGGTGCTACCCTTCAAAAATTGTCAGCAGTGTAAGGAAAGAGAAGCCGTGTTCCCGTGCTTCCACAAGTGCTGGCACCTGTTCCACACAGCAGTCGTAGACCAAGTTAATTTTAACTACCATGACAACCCATGTCAGAAGGACAGGTAGCCATGGTAGTTACAAGCAGTTGAGATTACGATTGCTTTGTGGAAGACGGGCCAGTTCTTTACTGTGTCTCTGTCTATGTCTGTATAATGCACAATGTGTCTCCATGACATGTTACACCAACGTCTCCTTAACGTAGGCGTCGGGTCGAGGGAGGGGGGGGGGGGCAGAGGAAACAGTTCGTTCCCCGCCTTCGGGCCTGTTGGGGGGAGATATCTTTTCGCTCCCCCCAGGTTTGCCGTTGGTGAAATTTCTCAAGTCAATGCGAATGCGAATGTTATGAAATGCTTTGGGCTTTGACAAACACGGGATGAAATTTGCCCCAGCACGGCCGTATATGTCTCTGACGCAAAAGCTGATTATGATATCTATAACATGACACCACAAACTAGGCCTAGTGTATAAGCTAATGTTTTCTAGGATAAGACATATATACTAAATAGAAGTTACGACAACTGAAAAGAGAGCCGTACGTTACTATATGTACGCTATATTACGGCTATGGGTCTCTGCTACAGTGGTCCACAGGCGAGCGTCTAAAATGGTATTACATTTTAACAGTTACTTTCATAATATTTTCGATTGGAACATGTATCATTTTATTTTTACAACATGTTTGTACCGAGAGTATGTGAATGAAGGATTCAGAAGGATACTAGTACCTAAAATTAGCCATTGTTTTCCAATTTTAGTTTTCCCACTTTAAATATTAATAAATGAGAAGCACTGGTTGTGCATTTCTTCGAGATCAAGATTTTGATTAAAGTACGGGATCTTTGCATAGAGGTCTAATTGATGTCAACATTAAACAATCATCAAATGACTTGAAACGTGGTGGTAAATCATCCAACCAAATTGTTGTTAATAGAAAAATTAATCCCGATGCCTGTAAAAATTTGGGGAATTTCGTGTGCTGATTTTTTTCACGCTGTGTTAAATGTAAGAGACAAATATACATGGTAAAATGCTTCGTCCTCTCCACATTTGCCGTGTTACACATTACAGAGATGGATTCATTTTGATTTAACAGTTTGCTGGAGTATTTCAAAGTGAAAAGATTCTAAATTATTTTAACCTCTTTCAGAATAGAAAGATTATTGAAGTTTAAAACAAATGTAACTAACAACATCAAAATAAAACCAAATACAATGTCACAAGTCCATCAGGTATGTGAGTGATATTGCTGTGCTCATACGTGCCAAGAAGAAGTCTAAAGACTCCCGGTTGAGTCCTGGGCTAGGCCGCATCTAAGACCGGAAAACGAGGACGTTTCCTGGCTCACCATTATGGGGAAATAACAATGACTGAGTATAATGGACTGGGTGTCTTCACAAATTCCTCTCGTTGAGACAGCACCTAACAAAAGACCGGTGCTGTAAACATAAACATACAAATGACTCTTCGTCGTCTTATGACTGAAATATTATTGACGGTAAACTCCAACATCTCAGCATCCAGTAGCCTTAAAATCGTGAAGATGTGTATCCATTCAAATTACCGTGGCGTCCATTTATGTGATTAAAGTATAAGTATATATCTTCTCCAATGCACATACCTTATTTCTAACGATAGGCTAATGATACAATTTAATATAAAGAGATATTCTCATTTTTATTTATTATATACCGTACAATCACCAGTGATATGAATCAACATTTCACTGCTAATATAGCATAATACTTGACAGTCAAAATTGTGAACAGAATATCGTGGAGGAACTGGCAAAAAATAGGTCAACTCTAATTATGCAAGACATTTTCAGCTCTTGACTTTAGTGGATTAATAATGATCAGAGTGTGTCTTCTGGTGTATAGGTTCGGGGGGCTTAGGCGGCGGCTACTGGACCCTCGCCTAAAGTTGACTGTAATAGTTGATACGCTGTCTCCCCCCTCTCCCGCAAGGTCACGGCAGCTTCCGACGCCTATGCTTAATCTATGTTACATTCGTTTCTTGCTGGCTGGTTACGCCAGTGTCTCTGTGACTTATTCCTTCCGTACCTGCGTAACTTGTTACATCAGAACCTGTGTGATTTGTTACACCAGTGTCTCCGTGACTTGTTTCTTCAGTATCGCCGTGGCTGATTACACAAGGGTCAGTGACTAGTACTCCATTACCTCCGTGACCTGTTTTTTTCATACCTGCGTGACTTCTTACTTCAATGTCTCCTTGACTTCTTACAACAGTGTCTCCGTGACTTTTCTCTTCCGTACCCCCATGGCTTGTTACTTCCGTGCGTCAGTGACTGATTGCAACAGTTTCCCCGGGGTCTTTCTCTTTGCCTCCGTGACTTGTTACCCCAGTGACTCCGTGACTTTTTTCTTCCGTAACTCACTGACTTGCCATACCAGTGTCCCCGTGACTTTAGTACCTGTGTGACTTGTTTCTTGTATGCCTCCGTGACTTGTTACACCAGCGCCCCAGTAACTTTTTTCTTCCACACCGCCATGACTTATTACTTCCGTAACACAGTGGCTTGTTATACCAATGTCCTGTGAAAACGTTACTTTCGTACCTGTGCGACTTGTTACTTCAGCACCTCCGTGACATGTTACACACCAGTGTTCCGGTGACCTTTTTTTCTTCCGTACCTGCGTGACTTGTTACTTGCGTACTTGCGTTCATGTAGCTGCTTCTGAGAGAAATGTAGACCCCTGTTAGGGCGCAATGGTTTTCTCTGGACACCGCCGTCTCCTCCACACATAAAACTCATCCCGTCACATATCTGAGCACTGCGTAAAACACCCACCAAATAAGTATATATCACATAAATATACCCATCAATCACATCTACTTTTTATTTTGCTCCTCAGAGTTATCGTCAATCGTTTACACCTTCAGGATACACCCTCGGTATCAGCGTTGACCTGCCAAATAATGCTGCAGTTGTGTTTATCATCTTCGTGAAATGTATCTAGTTTACGATTCCATTTTAAATTAAACTATACAAGGTTGTAAAGACGGAAAGAGATTTAGTAGATGTAAAATAACTGCCGCTCTACCCAGCACATATGTACCACCCCGTTGTCAACGTGATCAGCACAGCTAGCTCAGCATCAGATTAAGAAACCTCATCAATCTCACCCAAGTTCATTTAAATGTCACCATATATCTAAGGTAGGTCGCTAGATAATGTGGATAAACAAGTAAGGCCACAAGCTTAGATATTTTATGTATTTACTTTTGACATGAATCTGATTTGTAACAAGCTGGGATGTATGTGAACCTGATTGATATGTAACTGGAATTTTGGCCTCTCTAAAATGAGCTTGGTAGAAAGGGGATCTGAGCCTTTTTACCCAATGCATATACACCTGTTCACTGTTAGAAGAAAGATTTATTGTATTTTCTTGATCTCCTTGATACGTCACCCTTAACAATTCTACTATATGTTGTCACAATGCGTTCTGATTTGTCTGTGCTGTCCACAGCATGTAGGATGAAAATTACAGCTCTGAAATGTAGCAGAACGCTCTATCTTAACTTCCCTTTTCAGGGCTGATGTGTTTTTGGAATATTAAAGACAGGTAAGTTAGAGACGGAATTATTTAAAAACGCGTTGAGAGCGGCACCCGATGGTAATTAGTGTGGTAAACATTCTTAATTAAACAAGGCCGTCTGCTTGGGATGGAGCGGGAAAGATGCAAGTCAGAGCACAGCGTCAGCCCCAGCTATACGCAACACGTAACTAAAACGTCACGAAATAAATAACTTGAACATACAAATGAAATCCTGGTGAAATGAAGGGTGCAGCTACAGAGAAGAGGTGTTTATCACGAACTAGCTTCAGGGGTGTAGTGCTAGATTTCTAAAATTCTGGTGACAAAGTAATACTACACTTACCAAACTAAAGGCATCTCAAAACACTGTGTTGTCTGTTTAGCGATGCTATTTAAAAGTCAAAGCTTGACACAAAGATTGCGAACATGCTCATTATGAAAAGTTTACAGGTTATGTGTTTTGAGATTTGATCTTCAGAGACTTCACTGTTCCTTGGCTCAGTTGGTTAGCGCGTTAGCGTTATCCAGAAGCCTCCCATCAATGCGGTCGCCGTGAGCTCAAATCCATTTCATGCTGGCCTCCTCGCTGGCAGTACGTGGGAAGGTCTGCCAGCAACCTGTGGATGGTCGTGGGTTTCCCCGGGCTCTGTCCGGTTGCCTCCCACCATAAAACTGGCGCCGTTGTATAAGTGAAATATTCCTGAGTACGGCGTAAAACACCAATCAAATAAAAAAATAAATAAATTTGATTTTATGAAGTCAAGGTTTCAGTGTTATACCCCAAAATATCCCAAGGCACTGTGCACTGTAAAAACAAACAAAAGATAAAAAATGTCCTGTGCCACGTCTTGAAATAATGAAAACCAGGTAAGTGTTGTGTTTGTTTATGGAATGGCACATTTCACATGTTTGATAGTGCTAATGCATGTGGTTGCACTCCGTACAGAGCTTCATGCACTGGTACGATGACACGAGAGTTTGGCACAAGGATGGTGAGGATGTATGAATTGTTTCCTACACTTAACAACATGAATGTTCTGACAGAATCCGGATTCCTCCACCCATGATACAAAAGGACTGAGTATTTCGTTAATCTCATCTGCTTTGGGAAGGTCCGTAAGCACCCTGTGGATGGTCGTGGGTTTCCCCCGGGTTCTGTCGGGTTTGCTTCCACTATAATCCTGGCCGCCGTCGTATAAGTGAAATATTCTTGAGTACGGCGTAAAACACCATTCAAATAAATAAATAAGTATGGTGTTAATCAACAATCAGTCAAGATGACAAAAAGGTTAATAATACCTATTCGTATTTAGCAACAGATTTGCAATAATTCTTAAGAAAACAGATTCGACGTTATAAGCAGTCTTACATCAGTTCATAAATCTAGCGTAAAGAAGAGAAAAGGAAGGGCCAGTACAGCCTACGTTTCCAACGATAATACCGAGAAAAAGTACAGAAACATGCTAAGGTCAGTTCGGACGACGACCATGTCCTGTTTCTGTTCAAAGTCGAGTTACAGCGAATGACTACTGAAGATAAATTGCTGGCTTTACCTTTTCTCCTGCTTTTCTTACCGGTATGTTCATTACTGTATTGTAGATTATTTCACATTTAAGACTAAGCATGCATACCATGGTTGAAGATCAGACATAGAAATACATCGTTCTGCTGGGCTCAAACAGCTGACTACGATGCTGAAGGTCAGTGTCCTTCGCCCAAAACATTCAAACTGCCTCATCGGACTATGTAAGCTCTCTGAAACTATTGTTGTTTTTTTTCAGCACGTCCATGAAAAATTCTAAAAGCCGATTCGGATATTTAAATGGATTTTCTGTCTTCTTAATAGGAAATGTATAGTGAACAAGTGCTAAAGAGTTCAGTTTTAAACTAAAGAAATGAGAGCTGCAAACGGCTGATAGACCTTAATGTTATTGGTTCTGACGCCCAGGATCCGAAGAACGTCGTCCTCAGATTACAAGTGACAAATTTGGTACCATGTGTCATAATAGGCTGCACCGAACCCATGAAGAAACGCTAACACTGACGAATTGCAAGGCCATTTGTACTCTTGCCATGGACGAGACACGGTATAAGGAGATTAGGGGAGTTTCGAGTTCGAACTCTTTTGTTGTACAAGGTAAAAAGAGTTCAACTGTGTCATGTGACTTGTCAAAAGTGTCAGGCAATTTTTATTGATTTTAATTTACCAATCACCTGTCTTGCCGTGTTAGGGAGGTACAAACAACCTCTCCTTCAACCAGGGGCTTCTTAAATTTAAAAACTTCCAGCTTCTCAAGTTTCCTTATCGGTACGTCTAGTCTAAGTAGCTTTTTTGGAAACTTTTCTTAGACGCCCATGTTGTAGTAAGTGTAATGAGTTGCCTTACATTTTTCACATGTTACAGTAGGCTTTTCTTACCTTTAGCGAAAGAAAGGAGTTCGATCTCGAAACTCCCCTATTCCCAGACACCGCGGTATGGTTTATATTGTCTTCGGTCTTTTGACGCTGCATTTTCTGATGTTGTGGTTGACAAATGCGTTATATGGCTTGCCCGGCAGGATGTCATAACACCTTTCTTGACAGAATATAAAAGACTACAGCACAAAAAGTCAAACCGGCGACGACTTGATAATTGGCAAATGCTCGCACCTTCCCCCCGGAAAACCGGCCTCTTGTCAATTTACCTCAGTTAGGATTTTATTCTCTGTTCCCATAAGCGTTTAAGAAGTAACAACTTACACCCCCTTAGCACAATGGCTTAAGCAGAATTAGGCAATAAAATACACTGACGATAAGTACAATTCACTACACGTCACTGGTCGAGGATTACTCAAAGTGCTGTGTTGTCATCACATTTATTCGTGCCATGGGCAGCTTCCAGAAACATTGCAGAGCAGCAGGATAGCTTAAAGTTATCCATGCACACGATTACTAAACCGGAACTCGCCACGATATGGCTGAGATATTGCCAATGTGGCGTTAAGCCAAAATCATTCATTCACTAAACCGGAACAGGCCTATATATCCCACCTGCCAGTGTTTCACGGCTTCACAGGGAAAGTCAAACAGACCGGTACACTCAGATCAAAATAAGAAGCAAACAAGTATGTGTAACGCAAACAGAACTAAACTTTGATAGATGAAATAAACAGTTGGAAACAGATGTGTAGTGTATGCTGTGAAGGATACATATTTGTGAGTCTCACGAAAACTTCCAAGACAAACTGAAATGATATTAGACACCATGTTCTGAAATGATATTAGACACCATGTTATACGTGTATAATACAGATATAAAATAAATCTTCTTACAGACATATCCGCCATGTAAGAGCAATGTACATCAAGAATGTTGGCGTAAGTTTTCATGCATATGATGCTGCTTCGATACGCTTTGATTGAAACATGAGCGATATTTTCATTTGCCTGAGTCTATGGACTCCTTGAATAACGTTGTTGCTCCGTGTTTTGTGGCAATGTTGAAATAATCATTGACATACATTATCTTGATGTGACGGACCCACCGAAAGTCTTTTTTCACGTGGACGTCGCTAACTAGATTGTGAGCGCACTTAAATGTCCGCTGTTGATCGGACAGTTTCTTTTCTGGAGATCCTAAACCCTGCACCTGCTTTTGTTAAACTGCTTTGATATAAATATGGCATGTTACCCAATACCGAAGAACAGCGAGTTTATCTGGTACCACCAGCCGACAACAATGAACTATTCCTCTGGTACTACAAACTATGGGCGGACAGCAATGAAGTGAAAGTGAAACACCAGTACACCAAATAAGCCCACACATAATATGCTGGCTCCTGTTGGTCCATCGCCGCACGTCATACTGATCGGATTTGGTACAGCAGATTGGCTAGGTTTAATACCTGGAAACGTCTGCGCTATAATCATGACTGGCATTTAACTCCCCAGACACAATTTAAAATCGTTAAAAGGGATCTTTGACACTTCACCTGTTGGAGGCCCACTTAGGGTGGCCTCGTGACATCAGAGTGAGTCCGGCGACCTGACGCTTCCTGATGTCATTATTACCTGCTTACCGCCGTGGACATTAGACAGGTAATTATTGTGGATGAGAGTTTAGACAGAGACCCGGATCATCGTTTGTGAGTAATCACTTCATCTTGATGTGCTCGACGAACTTATCGTGGCACTGCCTCATGATATTCCAGATACGAATTTATCGTGATTCCTATCTAATCCAGTCATTCTTCTGAGCAGGGGTGCTGATCGATTCAGGACATTTACGTTCATAGTCGCTCTGATAAACATAGCAAATATCAGTGTTGTCGAGAATTCAATTACTGAAGATGATATTTTCCTTTATCGTCGCCCACATTCCCCCAGTGGCGCCCATGTAGAGAAAGGTTGTTAGGTACGAGCCAGATAATCCACTAATGACTAATAAAAAAAAATAAGAAAAATTATTCAAAAATATTTCAATTATGTGACGGATGTAAATTTGTGTAGGCGATTGTTCATCGTTCCAATTGCGTTCTCGCTAAAACTTCTATAGATGAGATTAGAATAGCTCTCGCATGCAGTTATCAGCCATTAACGTATTAATATTCGCCACAACAGTGTGGCAGCATTTTTGAAAGTCGCTAATATTAAATTCAAAGTGCCCTTAGAATTGCACGATTGACAAATGTGAACGATATATCAGCAAAAGAAAACGAATGTAATTCACACGAAGTAATCCTAACATGGCTGCACCATTTGTTTGACAACGACAGAATAGCCAACCGTTGTGTATAATTTCAAATGACATGATGCTTGCACGAGGTCATGTGGCCATACCGATGAAAAAAATTCAGCGGAAACAAAATGGAGTATGTATCGTAGAGCTGACATCATGATGCATAGGCCCTACTAGGGAAGTGGGATTAGTTTATAGAACGATCCTAGCTCCTGTTAGGATATGTGTAGATGTTTATGTTTACTGAGTTCGTTTCTCCTTTAAAACCTATGCCAAGGTAATAACAAGAGTGTCATTGGATTTGAACACCTGGCTACAGCACAACACTACAGAGCAAACGGTTATTAAACAATATTCTCCCATCTGTCCCTTTTTCCAAATCGCGAAAACGTTACTGTGGAGACAAATTCCGAAACCGGGCTATTTTTCAACACATCCACATATACGACAAGTCAGACGGCTTCGGTGGAACAAATGAGAGCTGCAAACGGCAGATAGAGCTTAATGGTATTGACACTGACGTCCGAGAAAGGCAGAATGTCGTCCTCAGATTACACGTGCCAGTGACAAATTTGATTTATTTATTTACCTGGTATGGCGATAGCCAGCAGTACTGTGGGAGGAAACCGGGTTGACAAACGAAGTGTCGTAATCGACCGTACTACTACCATCAACAAAAACTAACGCTGACGAATTACGAGGTGACATGTACTCACTCTGTGATCTGAGAATTGCGGAAAGAGAATTCTCAGATACGTATTTTTAAATCCGATTCGTAATCCAGCAAAATCTGATGTACTAATTGACAAATGAGTTTTATGAATGTCATAAAGCATTTCCTTGACAATGTATTGTTTTCAGCGCAGGTTATATTTTAGGGTTAACATTGGAACAAATGCTTTGACTTTAATATAGTTCTTTATTGCAGGCATTTCTTTCCTAGCAAATTTTCCAAAACGATTGAAACTGTTTTAAAGAAGTCATTTTCTTTGAATGACATTAGATTCAATATAAATTGGAATTTCTGTTTTAACGTGGGTTGGTAGGCCTTTTTTCTTTGGTAAGTACAGATTATATATATAAGCCATTATGCAGTGGCTTCAGTTTCCCGTGAGACCTTGTATTTGGCACTTCCCTGAAGACAGAATACGACTATTCAAATAGATCTGATCAGCATGTACCATTGGTAATGTGTCGCTCTTTATTTCATTCAGACTTGTTACTCCACCATGGATAAGGCTATAGTTATCTGGGCGGTTTATACATCCTTCGTTTCTGATACTCGTTTATTGCACTACAACAACCTTCAGTTCTAGAACCGGCTGAGTACGCAATGAAGGAACAGAACAGAAACAATCAACGGAAAGCGACAAATAATGACCAGTCCGCATGATATCGAACTTACAACCAGAGTTCTTTGTGTAATTAAAATTGGACACTTTACTTCATCATTCATTACAAAAACGCCAGTTAAAAATGTCGCCTTTTGCCTTGACATGTCAACCTGAAAACAGGACAGCAATAAAATAATGCTACACAATATAAACATAAATAAATACAGTGTAAGCGACAAATGCATTGTTTATGACCTACGCCATTGCTTTACGCGTACAACTATACAGAAACATTGACCTATTACAAAAAAGACCCAAAAGAAACCAAAAAAGAGCACAAGGCTTGGGCTGATTTGGTTTACGTGAGTTATGTGTAGCATATGTGTTAAAGCCACATTAAGATGCTACACTTTTCCTTCCTCATTTTGTCTTCTCTGTACAAACGTGTGCCGTGTATAACATCCAATAAAGTTGAAACACACTCTGCTAATGTAAATATAACCAAACCTGATAAAATAATTATTTATGTATAATTATATATGTATTTATTTAAGCACGATGTATAATTATCGACATTGTGTCGCAATCATCAAAGACTACAAAACCTCAAAAGGGCACAGTATTGGATGGTTTCCACACCAAATAATCTGTTCATCCATGTTCGAACACGCTTCCCTCTAATAAGATAACCCTCTATGAGCTCCTTGGTTCCCGCTCAAAACATAGCCCTTCTCTAAATCCCAGGCTGTTCACACACGCAATGTAGGGTTTCTGTACGTCCTAAGCCTTCTCAACCAACTTCTTACTCTTTCTGTACCTTACATAGCTCCTAGTAACAATATTAAATGGTTTCCACGCATAATATAGGATTTATGTATCATAAACGGCTCTCGTAGACAATATAGGACTTTGGAGTCCTAAATGTTCTTCTTAAACAATAAACGGTTTCCTTGTTGTTTACAAATCGTTTCCACACACACACTGTGGAGTTTCTGTTTTACCCAGTATTTACACACACAATGGTTAGTTTCTGTGTGATCGAATGTTTCTACACATAGTGTTCGGTTTCTGAGTCATCGACGGTTTCCACACAATGAGAAGTTTCTGTGTCATCGGAGGTTTCCACACACAATGGGGAGTTTTTGTGGCAGCGAGTGTTCCCGCACACAATGAGGACTTTTTCTGCCATCGAATGTTTCCTCAGACAATGAGGAGTTTCTGTGTCATCGAATGTTTGCCCACATAATGAGGAGTTTCTTTGTCATCGAGGGTTTCCACACACAGTGAGGAGTTTCTGTGTCATCGGAGGTTTCCACAGACAACGTGAAGTTTCTGTGTCATTGAGTGTTTCCACACGCAATGTGGAGTTTCTGTGTCATCGAGGGTTTCCACACACGATGTGCAATTTCTGCGTCCCAACACACACAACATACCTTTTCTCTGTGTCCTGTAGTCTAACTCTATTGCGTGGTCCAAAACACCTGAGTTCAGTTGTCACAACGACACCTTTGTAACACAGCACAATGTGCCAACACCGGCTAAGATTGCTTTTTTGTTTGTGTCCTGAAAACTGGATATACAATACAACTACGAATAATTGCCATAATTTGATTTCGGAAATTTAACGAGAATAATTAAATCTATAGGGAATATATTTAATACGATGAACCCGGTTTTCATAATTCTATCAAAATTAATAATATTTGATCAGGAAAACGCCAGACTATATTGAAACGCCTAGAGGCTACCCTTCTGGGAGACAAGCGCAAGGCTTCCAAAGGTCTCCAAGTTGGATGGTTACCACATCCTCAAGTTTTTCGGAAAGTAGCTAGAGGCATCCTCACAAAAAGACTACATGAGCTTCGATGATCACACAACTGCACAATATTTGCTGGTCACGTTAACTTTATACATTGAAATATCTCAGGCGACAAAATAATTTTACAACATTATACGGATGCATCAAGTCGGCGTGATGGAGCAAGCCATTCCCACTGCCGGCTTGTATACAGTGATTCTATCAAGATATAACATGCTCAAAGATACAGGCCTACTCTCCGCTCCCAATCACAGTTTACTGACACCAGACACGACACTGCCCCACGCTCTTCCAAGTCACAGTTTAATGACACCTGCTCCAATTAAGTCATGGTACTGACACCCGACCTGAAGTCAATCTTGCAAACTTCATAAGGAGAAATTACCCTGCGACACCGTTATCTGCAACACCGGTGACACCACTTTGTAGAAAACCGATAACACCATGATTTACAACACCGTTATACAGCCGAACACAGTTAAGAACAGTATCGTGGTCCTCCGTGGCACAGTAGGTTAACGCACTATCGCAGCGCATTGATCCAGGAGCCTTACACCAATGCGGTCGCTGTGAGTTCAAGTCCAGCTCGTGCTGGCTTCCTCTCTGGCCGTACATGGGAAGGTCTGCCAGCAACCTGCGGATGATCGTGGGTTCCCTGTGGGCTCTGTCCAGTTTCTTCTCACCATAACACTGGCCGCCGTTGTATATGAGAAATATTCTTGAGTACGGCGTAAAACATCAATCAAATAAATAAATAAATAAGAACACTATCTACCAAACCATTATCTTCTATAATATGATAATGTCACTCTGCTTACATTCATCACTCACTATCCGCTAACGTTACACAGCTGTCTGCAACCAACTGGCAGCATTATCTGCAACACTTCCTCCAGCATTATCTTCGACACATTCCGTTCTCAATGATATCCTGGTTCCGCACCAGGCATCAAGAACTTCACCAGTTCCCTATCTGGACCTTACATTCCGCCAAGTTTTACTGACATATATTAATGTTTTTGTTTGTTTGGACTATGTCGTGATTTTTATACAAGACAAAAAATACGAAAATATGAGAGAAAACGTATAGTCTTGATGGAGAGGAAGACGCTGCCCAGATGCAAGTGTCGAAGGTCACTTGTGTTTTGACTTAGTGAATGATTGATTGATTGAATGGTTAATTGATTGATCAATCCGTGTTTTATGAATCATGATGGTCGATGGACGTAACTGAAGCGTTGTCGATTTTTAAATGTTGCCCTTAGTGATTATGGTCGACACTTCAGAAACTGATTAGTAATAAAATAGGGCCTGGAGATCTAGGAAACTCAGTATGAATACAATGAAATCTGCTGACTTGATAATTACCTCGTTCATATACAGCTACTGATTGGGCGCGTATATCTTAAATCGAGACCGTAAATTAGAAATCTTCAGAATGAAGTATTTTGGCATAGATCTAGCCCACAATATTCTAAGTCATCCTTGAATATTCTAAATCACTAACATTCCATAAGACAAACTGTCAGCATATGGAACCTTTCATAGTTTTTTTGTTGTGCTAAATTGTTCGTGAGAATATTGAAACACGAATTGTCACCGAGGAGTTATACTAACGTACGAAGTACACATACAATGCTATAGGCTTTTTGTCCAGCATCCAATGGAGGGGAGGCTAATCCTTACAGTTGTTGACAATCTCTGTCATTCATGGGTTGTTTCCCTTGTTGTCTACAAACGCAGTTTGCGGTTGGTTACATGTTCCCGATTCCTTATTGTAGACGGGGATCCAGAATCGTTTACCGCTGCACATTTGTTTATACAGAAGACATTCGTTGGTGGTATACTGACTTCAGCTCATTCCTCCTCCCCCCACGCGCATCTGTTTTGTTCATCTGCATTGGGGTTTACGAATAAATATTTGGCTCCATTTATTAAAACCGCATATTGACTATGGCACTTTGCTGCCCTAAAACATCGATGTTCACTTGATCCAATGCAAAATTCAAATTTACATCCTGCCTTTCTTGGTCAGTTTGGGATCTTCACCTTCTGAGTAACTTATCCATACACCCTCTCCCTTAAACGCCTAATCTGTAGTAGTCTTATCCATACCTAAGAAGAAACGGCTACGGGAGGACACAATTTGTTTTGCGCCACTCTAATCTCATCAAAAGTCTCCTGTCTTTCACACCAAACTAAGATTAGGTGAATAAAATGGGGTCTTCCCAATTGTGTTGACCCAAAAATGACCCATATATACAGCAAAACATTAAAATCTAAGAAGGAAGATGTAGATGGCTCTGCTGGCAAAACCGCCATTTGTGCCACTCTAGAAAGACATTGTGTTCTACGTACAACGTTCCATTCAATTTTCATTGACTAAAAATGGGATCTTCATATTCTCTATGACCCCTTATTAGGGCCTCCCAAGTTGACACCAATGCCGGGGAATAGCTATGGGATGACATAATTTTTTTTTTTGTGACACTCTAACGTGCTGTTAAATCTCTTCAAATGTCTCTTGTCGTGCACACCAGACCAAGTTCAGGTCATTTAAATGGGGTCTTCCTATCTGTGTAGACACCAAAATGACCCACATATAAGAAAAACATTAAAGTCCTGTAAAGAAAACCTATATGGCTCTGGTGACAAAAACGCCAATTGTGCAACTCTAGGAAGACATTGGAAAATTGTATGTACAACGTCCCGTTAAATTTTCATGCGGTAAAAATGGGATCTTCATGTTCTTGATCCCTAATTAGGGACTCCCATGTTGACTTTCCTATCCATACTTGGGAAGAAATGGACATGGGATGACATAATTTCTTTTGTGCCACTCTAACGCGCTGTTAAATCTCTTCAAATGCCCTCTGTCTTGAATATCATTCCAAGATCAGGTTAAAAATATAGTTTCTGTGTAGGCCCAAAAATGAACCACATATATAGCAAAACATTAAAGTCTAATACCAGAAATGTGAATGGTTCTGGTGACAAAACCGCCCGTTGTGCCACTGTGGAGAGATATTGTGTACTTAAACCATTCTATGTACCAAGTGTCATTCAATTTTCATCGCGTAAAAATGGGATCTTCATGTATGATCCTTAATTAGAGCTTCCCATTTTGACTGTGCTATTTACACCCGGAAGAAATGGCTATGGGATGACGTAATTTGTTTTGTGCCACTCTAACGCACAAATAAGTCTCTTTAAATCTCCTCTGTCGTACACACCAGATCAAGTTTAGGTCAATAAAATGTGGTTTTCCTCTCTGTCTAGAACACAACCTGACTTACTAAAGTAGCACAACATTAAAATCTAATACAGAAAATGAAAATCTCTGGTGAAAAACAGCCATTTGTTCCACTCTAGAGACATTGTGCACCTGGAAAATTCAATATATGAATGTTCCATTCAATTTTCTTTGGGGTCTTTATATCCGCTGTAACCCTTTATAAATGCCTCCCGTTTTTGTCGTGATATCCATAGCCATTCAAAAGCAATGGCTTTTGAATCACATTACTTTCTTTTGTGCCGCTCTCAAATGTTATTAAATCTATTCAAGTATCCTCCATCGGCAGTTCAAGTTCAGTAAAATGGGGTCCTCCTGTCAACATAAACCCTCCAAAAAACCCACTTTAAATTTAACTAGTTTGGGTGACAAACCGCCATATGTGCCAATCTACAATGACATTGCGTGCCCGAAAGAACTGTCTTGCAATCCAGTTCCAGTTCATGTCGGTAGAGTGGGGTTTTCCTGTGTGTATAAATATACATCCTGAACTATCTGGCTTTTACACGAAAAAGGTCGAAGCTGATTCTGTTCAGTTTTAATGGCTCTGGTGACTAAAGCGATATTTGTTCCGCTCTAGAAAAACATTGTTTACCTGTAAGATTCATGATACCATAGTTCATTCAAATGTCTTTCAGGTAAATATGATATATTTATCCATTGAAAATGGAGTGGAGCAGTGTACATTGAATCTTCCACGTACACAATATGATTCTAGATTGGCACAAATGGAGGATTTATCACCAGAGCCATTTACATTTTCCGTATTACACTGTAATGTTTGGCTTCATATGTGCGTCATTTTGGAAGATCCCATTTTCTTGACCTAAACATGGACTGGTGTGCTCGACAGAGGACAATTGAAGACATATTTTGGCGCTTACAGTGGCACAAAACAAATTAGATGTCTTCAGAGCCATTTCTTCCCAGGTATGGATAGGACACTCAACATAGAATACCCTACTCAAGGGTTATAAACTGTATAGAGACCCCATATTTACCTAATGAAAATTAAATCTAACGTTGTACTTTCAATCTTCCTGGTACACAATCTCTCTCTATAATGGCACAAATTTTTTTCACCAGAGCCATTTTCATTTTGCGTATTAGACTTCACTGTTTTGCTATAAACGTGGATCAATTTGGGGTCTACACAGGTAGGAAGACTTTAGAGTGGCACAAAAAAATATTTGTGATTCTATAGAACATTTTTTTCTCGGTATGGATAGGAAACTCAACATGGGGTACCGAATTTACGGGTCATAAAGAACCTGAAAAACCCTAATTTACCCAATGAAAATTAAAAGGAGCGCTGTATTTTGTACCTTCTAGGTACACAATGTCTTTCTAGAGTGGCACAAATGGCGTTTTTGTCACCAGAGCCGTTTTTACACCTTAATGTCTTGCAATATATGTGGGCCATCTTTGGGTCTGCACAGATAGGAAGGCCTCATTTTATTGATCTGGAGTTGGACTGGTGTGCACCACAGAGGACACTTGAACTGATTTAACAGCACGTTAGAGTGGCACAAAGCAAATTCTTTGATTCCATAGTCATTTCTTCCCAGCTATGGATAGAACACTCAACATGGGAGGCCCGGCTTGTCAATCAAGAACATGAAGACCCCACATTTATTCAGTGAAAATTGAATGGAGCCTTGTGCATTGAATCTTCCAGGTACACTATGTCTTTCTAGAGTGGCACAAATGGCTGTTTTGTCACCAGAGCCATTTACATGTTCAGTATGAAATTTAATGGTTTGCTCTATATTTGGGTCATTTTTTTTGTCTACATTGATACGAAGACCACATTTTATTGACCTGAACTTGGAGTAATGTGCACGACAGATGACATTTGAAGAGATTTAACAGGAGCTTAGAGCTTAAACAAATTATGTCATTCCAAGGTCATTTTATCTTAGGTGTGGATAGGACACTCAACTAGGAAGCCCTACTTAAGGGTCTTAAAGAACCTGAAGACCCTATATTTATTCAATGAAAATTGAATGGAACCTTATACATCTAATCTTCCAGATAAAAAATGTCTTTCTGGAGGGACACAAATGACGGTTTTGTCACTACAGCCATCTACATTTTCCTCATTAAAGTTCGTGTTTTATTTTATGTGAGTCAATGTCTTTCTAGAGTAGCACAAATGGCGGTTTTGTCACCAGGGCCATTTTCATTTTCCGTATTAGACTTTAAACTTTTGTTATGTACCTGGGCCATTTGGGGGTGTACACAGATAGGAAGACTGCATAATTGCAGGCAAAGAAGACAGGGTCAGAGATTCTTGGAAAAACCTCGTTCCAGTGTGTACCGGGAAAGTGAAGATTTGTGCCAAAAATGAAGATGATTAAAGATCTAAACAAATCAGGGCGAAATATCCCGCCTTAAAAAATCTTTTTCCAGAGACATCTCTAAAAATGTCGAAGAAAGTACACGAACCAAAACCTGCGGACTTCTGCGCCATGCATTCACTCCTCCACAGAAACTTAGAAAAACATTGACATTTCATCACGCTCTACTGCAGGGAATAATAGAGAGGTACAAGACAGCAAGAAGCTAGAGAGAAACGAAACATTAAAAAACTGTTCACTTGTAAGATAATCCGAAAGTATTATCCCGAAGTTTTAGGTTTGGCCAATGAAGAAATTGGTTTTGTTGGATCTAGGAGCATGAAAGAGACTAGACTCAGCAGAGCAGCACATGTACTGCGTAAACAAATTCACATATTTTTCCATCGAGATGATGTTAGTCGTACAGCTGCAGGTGAAAAACAAAAACACGATAACGATCAGAAAATTAAAGAAACACAGTCGTTTTTTAAAAGACAGTTTAAATCTCCACATGAAATTTTAAAATGAATCACTGGTTTGTGTGTGATACTCTTTCTTCTGCAGACAGCAACCATTCTGTGTAGTAGCACCGACTAAAGGAGACCGGGATGCATGTCGGTGTATGACAAACGAAAACGTTCAATACATAGTTGTTGAACTAATCAGATAAAACATCACTGATACCAATAACCTGGACAGAATAGTGAAAGCGTTATGTGTCACACTATCTCAAATGACTGTACGTACTCGGCTTGCGTCTCATGTAAACTTACTGACAATCCACTTCAGAGGCGACTAGAAATGTCTATGGTTTCAATGATGCCATGGCAACGTCAGGGAAAGGAACGCACAGTGAAGGATTCTGACAAGAATTCTGTCTCTGTCATTAGGGTCAATTCAAACAAAAATCTCACTGAAGACAGCTTAGCAGAAAATTTTCAAGCAGGTCCTCACCGGCTGAAAGAACATGTTTTCAACATCAAGCGATTGTTCAGCATCTATCAGAAGCTACGACAGACCCTCAAACCGACAATGTCTACTCCATGTGGATTTTAGTGAGGACTATTAGTGTTAGTATGTTATTGAAATTCAGTCTGTCCACTTTCGGGGTTCACACAAGCATGCTTGCTTGCATACAGCAGTTTTATATTTGTCGTCATGTTCAGATGCTGTGCCATTATGCTCTGTATCACAGTGCACAACACATGATCCAGCCGCTATCTGTGCCCATCTCAACCACGTCCTTTCCTGGATTAAATCAAAACACTGTCCTGTCGAGACTCTACATGTCTTTAAAGATAGTCCATCTACACCGTATCGGCAGAAGGCAAACTTTTATTCTTTATCAGCTGGGTTTCAACAAGATCTCTTGGAATTTCTTTGAAGAGAGCCATGGTAAAGATGCCCCAAGTGGCGCTGGTGGCTCAGTGATGAGAACAACAGATCGCCTGTCAAGACTGGGACATGACATCAACAATGCTACTGCACTTTTCTGTGGACATCAAAGCACGGAAACCAGTGTTGAATTATTTTATATTGAAGAGAAAGACGTTGAAGCCAGGTCTGACATACTTATCTCTGTTGCCCCCTCACTGCCATAAATGTCACGATGCAGATACACCAGGTCATGTCTTCCGCCAGAGGGTCTGAGGGCCAGGGCAGTGAGCTGCTTTGGGGGCAAAGAAGATGACGTCCTGGATTGTCTTTGCTTTGGCCTGCTAACTTAAAGGTTAAGAAACAGTCAAAACAGAACATTGAAACTGGTCTTAGTGTTGGACTCACCACGGATGCCAGCGAAATTCCACAAGTTCATGATTCCTAAGAAGATGTTGAGGGCGCTACAGGATTGGCTCCTGTTGTATCCGTAGCGGTACATCTGGATTGATGTGATGGGCGTTATTAACTGAACTTCTGCAGTTCTGGCTGTCTGGTTGTTCAGGTGGTTTTTCTCACATCTTGCGTCCACAAATACGTCCATGTGTCATGCATATTACAGGGTTGGTCAGTCAATTGCTTCTTGTTACATGTATTTTTAACAAAAACTTTATAATCGTGAAGTGAAGATTCACGGATCAAAAGAATTGACACATAACTTGTAAAGTACAAATATCGACTTTCTACTTTATTTTGTGGATTTCCATGTAAAATTTATTATTTATTTATTTATTTATTTGATTGGTGTTTTACACCGTAATAAAGAATACTTGACATACACGAGGGCAGCCAGCATTATAGTGGAAATCGGGCAGAGCCCGAGGGAAACCCACGACCATCCGCAGTTTTCCTTCTTAAACATATTACAGTTGTATGCATAAATGGGACGGCAGTCAGTGGTGTTACTTCTGTCCTTGGCGTGTAACACAGGCCCTTTGTTATGGTTCCTTGAGCTTACTGAATGGTAATACTTGTCCAGGCACATGTACCTCACTCCCCCACCCCTTCCCATCCCACCTTTACCTGATACCTGGCTACTGGCCTAGACATGTGTATTAGGGGTGCCTGACAGTCGAAGCATAATAGTGTATGTGTTTGTGTTTTTATTTAACCTAAAGGTCTTTATAACTTGTAAAGTTTGTGCCTCTCAATGTTTGTCTTGAAATAAGCTTTCAGATGATGTAAATTAAGTGAAGGTTAGAAACTATGTAGAATATATTAGTAACCCAACAGGTGAAAAACTAATAGGAAGGCTAGTTATTTGTGCCTTTAGTTGGCTCTAACGTTTTGATCATTGATTTTGTATTGTTTATTTTTATCCGTTCTAATAGCTTGTCCTTTTTCGGAATATTGTGATATTGATATTTACCATGTTCAAGTTACACACTGTTTTATACATCAGCTTGAAACCTGTTAAAGTGAAATAACTAGGCTTGTCCAGCTGTAGGCTAGTGGCTTATGAAAACAATGCTGTCACACAGGTCTGTGCTGTCAGCATATAAAGGGTGGCTGTGAGCCACAAGGGCAGACCCGGACAGATCACTGAGATGATGTCATGTTGATGTCAGTAGATTATGTTCAACAACGAATGGTCTCCACACACTGGTGTTTGCCTCTTTTTATTCCCTGATGTTAACTACCTTGCAAACCTTGAGTTGACATTAAGACCCCTGTAACAGGTGTAACCCACAAATCAGTGGTGTAACCACATGCTTGTTCACAAACTGATTGTCGAATAAGCATACTTTCTGTGCAACAACTACACTAAAGTGGTGTCAACACTTACTGAAATATCTGATATCAAATTTGGAAATTTCTGATCATGCTCAAATAAAGGTTTTGCTTCTACATATATGCGTCTCAAATAGTATATATATATGAATTAGTAAATTACCCCATTCAAATTGCCAAGTCGTCCAGAAAAAAACCCAAAAAAACTAAGTATATAGTGGAGGCTAGTGACATGATACGAAACAGGCTGAGCTACTTAGCTGGCCCAACACCCACAAAGTTCCTTTAGGTGACATGAATGGTGTCAGTAACGCCACTGCCATTTGGACAAAGAGTTATGATGATTATTCAGGATTTTAAAACAAAGGCTGAAACTGTTAAGCTCTTAATTCAGTAGTGTTACATCGCAAATTAATAAATGTTTCAGAATAGTACAAAAGTTCAAACCACAGCAAATTCAGTTGGTTGACTTTACCTTCCCAAATTACAGACCTTACTGGGTTTTTTTTGTTTGATTGTTCAAGCCATATACTCAGCAAAATAAGGAGTAAACCATTGACATTTTTTAAATTATTCATTAACTTTCTCATATATGGCGCTGGTACGAGACAAGTGGTCTTCAAGTAACATTAGCGTTATAAGACAATGGCCAAATATGGTCACCAAGGCGCCACAAACAGTGAGACAGGTAAATCTACATATTCAGTTAATATCGAACTATTTCTATGTGCTTTGATAAATATACACGTGATAATCTGAGCAAATTTATTTACCGCCTGATTTGATGGTGGTTTACATCGCACTCAAGACTATTTCACTTATATACGATGACAACCAGCATTATGGTGGGTGGAAACTGAGCAGAGCCTGAGTAAGTGAGCACATTAGCAGCTGTGCAGTATCCTAGTCCTATACACAGTCATACTGTATCGAACTGTACTGTATCCCTGGTATTATACCTGGCTGATATCTGAAGTGACAAACAAGGGTAGCAGGGTAGTCCAGGTTATCAAATAACATTTGTCTTTATTCCCAGACACTGCACCACAAGACCAGAATTTGTAACACTATAATGTCATGTATAGGCCTACAGACAAAAATAACTTCCACAAGTGGACACCGTCTCATCCAACCACTGGCAGGTAGGCTACATGCAGTCCTAAACCTGTACTCAAAAAATCTCTGCTTCACGGGAGTGGTTTTATATGCCCCTGAGGGTTGCACGTAGTCCTCACTTCTTATCTTCAATTAGATATTCAACAAAACATATTTCCTTGCCGTAGACAATTACTTCTACTAAAAACGAACTTTTTGAGTCATGGGTTTGGCAGTATAACTTTTACTCAGCCTCGGGGCAATCCAATAAAACATATATGCAGTAAAAACTGAATTATTCATGATGTGAACAACATCATGTGTCAAAAGCATCAGATTTACCTTACAATAACCTTCCCCAGTGTGGGAGCATCAGCTTCAATTGTCTATGCCTTTCATATTACTTTTCAGGATTTTATAACCGTGTTTGTAAAACCACAATTTAAGACTTGAACCAGGTCTAAATTTAATCCCTAGTTAAACACTTATCCTTTTCTGACATACCATTAAATTTCCCATGTATGACTGCATATCACAGAGCCAAATACCAAACCATTACCCTAAGTTCCCAGGGAGCCCAACTACCAACTCCAGTCCTGTCATTACCACTTCTGATCATTCACACTGGCCAGATCACATCAGCTGACATGCAAAACAATGATGCTAGCAACTCTATATGAACATGTGTATCCACTGTAACATCACCAACATCATCCAACAAATACATGCGTATATACATCTGTCCATGCCATGACTGCTTGTGTGCTTACGCAAAAGCTGCATTATCCATATAGCATCATTTACACATGCAATATAAGAAGTGAACTTTGAAATTAAGTGCTTTAAACTTGTTCTTAAACATATCTTAATCTTGATCCTTTATACATATAAATCTTACACTCCCAAGTTTATGAATAATTTACATTGATAAACTCTTCCTTAAATGTATTTGGCAATTCACAAACCATATGAAGTATCATTATTTTACATGTACATGTACTTAGAATACAAATTCAAAATTGGACTGTCATTTGCAACATGTTCACAACAAATTTACCTGCCTAAGCAGATTACAACAATGTATACAGAGAGACAATTTATGACACTTTCAACAAAACTAACTGCAAGTCTTATATAGAATAATTTTCAATCATTAATCAAGCATTTCCTAAGGCTATATCAGGTAAGGTAAAACTCCTCTCTTTGCTGCAAAACAGCTCACAGTATACAGTATTCCTAACACAAGGTTCAGCTTAGCAACATGCTGAGGCAGATGCCTCATCTTATGTTCACGAAACAATCGTTCAGCCTCGAATGCTTTGGGGATAGAAACCACTGGCAGAAACATCCAAGCTGAACAATGCACACCCATCAAAACAAAACAAATGTAAGGCACAAATAACAGCAGCACAAAGACAATGTATGATAAAGTCGGGCCAATCAGGATGGCAAATGTGATGATTCCTGCCTTGCGGTCAGTCTCCATATCTCGGCTGTTATTAGCGTGAAGAATTGCTTCTGTGTTCAGAGCTAGAGGAATAGCGTAAATCAGTGGCACAAATGACAACTCCCCAGCTTGTGCCAAATAGGAGAACATCACAGCGAGAGGCCCAAATGTGAGAAATATAGCTATGTCTCCCAAAGCTATGTACTTTAACCCCAAGCCACCTGTGTAGAGAAAGCTGCTGGATAGTCCACCGAAATATAGCAAAGCAGCATGCTCAAGCTTTGATGGCGACATCCAAGTGAGTAGCAGAAATCCAACACATCCCATGACATAGAAGAATGCTCCAAATTTGGCCACATCTTTAGGGTGCAGTATCCTATCCACCAATGTTCGGTCGTCGCTTTTCTTGCTGTCCACACCTTTGCAGAAGTCAAAATACGTGTTCACCAGATTCCCCGCGGCATGTACTGATAGCGCCGTAAGGCATGTGATCAAGTACAGACAGATGCTGAATTCTCCGACCGTTTTGTGAGCCAGCACAAATCCCAGAGACGCGGGAGTGAAACTGGCTGGAAAAGACCATGGTCGAGCAGCATTCAAATACAGCATCAATCTGGACGGAAGGACATACACCGACGGTCGACCAGTGACATTGTCAGAAACACTGTCATTGTGATTAGGTTCCATTTCAGAGCCACTGGGCGCTGTATGAATTGATGTAACACACATCTGTTTGAATTTTAGTTACAAATCCTCTAGTCTGAGACTCCTTTGAGGCACTGTACAAAGAGCAGACTTTGTAAAACAGAGTATAGTGTCATATATACATACACACAAAGCGATGTGCACGGCAGGTGGGTCTAACTCTGACTCTAATATCATTAAGACCTGCAGTTACGGCTGCATGCTCCTAGGCAGCTTCTTATATTAGACCTTTTCCCACACCAAAAAAAATCCTCTGCTTTTGAATGGACAGTAACTGTCACCCCTTTCACTTCACAAAGTTCAATATGTTCTTGTTGAGTGTACACTATTTCATTCAACCCAGAATAGGCTACCTACCTGTAGTTTTGCTTAATGACTGATTCACTTCATTGGTTTTGAGGTGCATACAGGCTAAATGCACACCCTAAGGCTTTGTACTTTTAACTTGCGGTATATATTAAAGACAACACATTTCCAGAATGTGGATATCGAATTATTACTATAAAAAAATTAACTTTCGCTCAGCTTGAACACGAACAGAATCAAAGTTCTCTGAAATTATGACTGTACTGGTGGAGACAAAATAAAGGAGATTTAATCTGACCTGCTATTTCAGTATGCACTTAACAGCTTCAACTGTTTATGCCTTTAACATTATCTCTGAGAATTGCACATGAAACACAACAGTTAAAGTCTAAGACTTAAGCCAAATATCTTATTAACATATCTTACGTAGGCTTATTATAAACTTGGTTTTCACAATCAGTATACAGTGCAAATTCACAATTTCAGTAGACCTCTGTCATACTGCTTAATGTGAGAGACTAATACTGATGCAAGAAGACAAATTTAGATTGAAACCAACAATTGTCTTGATCGTGCAGTGAGCCTGTACGATTGAGATGCTGGGCAATTACATCTACCTCTAATTAAAACTGATTTTGTAGTTATTCCATTTGCATTTGTCTCAGTGTTTACAAGCATATGTATTTATATATCAGGACATCGTTTCACTTTCGCAGTATTAAACATGTACAAACACTGGCTAGTAAAGTGCTAAAGTTTTAATTATTATATACTGTATTTCACCTAAAGTCTTTTTAGTACAAATGCACTTTCAGAAACACATAATGACCTTAAAATGATACTTTTCACATCAATACATTTTTTTCTGATAAGAAATTAATCAAACTTCACAAAATCTGTTAAGTAGCACTATAAAGTGGATGAACCATCCATAATCAGGCAAAATGTGTCTCTTGAAAACTGTTAAATTTTAAGTGAAATACAATTTAGCATTATATAGATCACCATTCATGTTTACCGTTAGGTTTTAACATTTAAAATGTGGGGACAGTGAAATCCAAACCAGGAATGTGAATGAAAGTAACAGTTTTGATGTGGACAACATATGTTCGTTGTCATTAATACATGTACAAAATCATGACTGTAAAGGCTTTCAATGAAAGCAGAACTATCTTGGGATAACTATGCCAACTATAACAGCATTTTACTCAAATGGTGCAGAAATGGGACTTCAATCAAAGATTCTCTCATAAAATATCTCTTCAGAAATCTAGTTTATCTTGAAAATTATCCACTGAAAGCTACTGTGTGACATCACTAATCAATAAAGGGCATAACAGATTATATAAACTATATAAACAAAAACAGAATTCATAAGAGATCACAATATGTGGTCAGTATCGCAAACACATGACTAGTTCTGCCTTGCACTGCTGGGCCATCATTTAAAGTACATCATTTTTTTTGTTGTTTTGCTTTCAATTTATTCAGAATCCCTATCTATTTCATAACCAAGGAATATAAAAAAATCCTAACTAAGCTACCCTAGTTTTCTGATAGAGCTGGGGAGCACTCAAAAAAAGAACATTTAAATGATGGCCCTGTCATGATGAGTCTGACAATCACCAATACCATAACCATTCAAAGTTCGGAGGGAGCCCAAGTCCCAAACCCTGTCATTCAGTACATCCCTTTTTTGTGAGAAGGAAAGTTTACTTGAAACAAGTTTTTATTTTAAAATGACGGCCTTGGCAGCATGATTAACAGGTAAGGTGTGTCATAAAAATCATTTACATGTACACAAACAGTACCAGACCTGAACTTCGACCTTCAGAGTAGCACCCTAAATGTATACAAAAACATATCTTATGTTTTAGCCCTTATGAATATACAGTTTAAACTTTTACATTTAGAAATTATCATTATTAATAAACTCTGCATTAAATATATTACTTCTCATTGTGTATGTGACAGTCTTCAAGTGATATCAACTTTAATTATCCTACATGTATATGTACACAATAATACACGTAACATAAATTAAAATTCTTACCAATTCCTCCACGAGCCATCCACTACCCGACAAATCGTCAAGAGTCTGCACATATGATATTACAATCACCAATAAATTTCAATTCAAACAAGCCTTCTTAATCAAACAGTCTCAAACATGAAAAGATAATTTCATATAATAATTATCATGATACGAAATTATATGATAAATAAACGACTCTGCCATGGGCTAATTCCATTTCTGACGATAATATGCAACATCATATACAACATAAATTCACTAACATAAACATATTACAATAATATATACAGAAAATACCTGTTACACATTTACACATTAAATTGTAAATTTTACATACAACAAATGAAGCATTACCTGTATTAACTATGTGATTTTATCAAAGCTGAGGTAAAACTCCTTTCTTTGCTGCAAAGCAGCTCACAGTATACAGTATTCCTAACACAAGGTTCAGCTTAGCAACATGCTGAGGCAGATGCCTCATCTTATGTTCACGAAACAATCGTTCAGCCTCGAATGCTTTGGGGATAGAAACCACTGGCAGAAACATCCAAGCTGAACAATGCACACCCATCAAAACAAAACAAATGTAAGGCACAAATAACAGCAGCACAAAGACAATGTATGATAAAGTCGGGCCAATCAGGATGGCAAATGTGATGATTCCTGCCTTGCGGTCAGTCTCCATATCTCGGCTGTTATTAGCGTGAAGAATTGCTTCTGTGTTCAGAGCTAGAGGAATAGCGTAAATCAGTGGCACAAACGACAACTCCCCAGCTTGCGCCAAATAGGAGAACATCACAGCGAGAGGCCCAAATGTGAGAAATATAGCTATGTCTCCCAAAGCTATGTACTT
The DNA here is from genome assembly GCA_016165875.1 of Acanthopleura granulata. NCBI lineage: Eukaryota > Metazoa > Mollusca > Polyplacophora > Chitonida > Chitonidae > Acanthopleura > Acanthopleura granulata. The sequence continues at coordinate 46,631,823 of JABBOT010000080.1, read as the reverse complement.
TAACCCCAAGCCACCTGTGTAGAGAAAGCTGCTGGATAGTCCACCGAAATATAGCAAAGCAGCATGCTCAAGCTTTGATGGCGACATCCAAGTGAGCAGCAGAAATCCAACGCATCCCATGACATAGAAGAATGCTCCAAATTTGGCCACATCTTTAGGGTGCAGTATCCTATCCACCAATGTTCGGTCGTCGCTTTTCTTGCTGTCCACACCTTTGCAGAAGTCAAAATACGTGTTCACCAGATTCCCCGCGGCATGTACTGATAGCGCCGTAAGGCATGTGATCAAGTACAGACAGATGCTGAATTCTCCGACCGTTTTGTGAGCCAGCACGAATCCCAGAGACACGGGAGTGAAACTGGCTGACAGAGACCACGGTCTGAGAGCGACCAAATACTTCTTCAATCTGGACGGTGGAACAAGTACCGACTGTGCCTGTGGAGTATTGCCATGGCCAGGAGCATAGCCATTGTCCTCAAACCCATAAGTGTGTAATCCATCGCTCGCTGTCTGAGTTGATTTAGCAGTCATCTGTTTGGGTTTTAAGCGTCCGTTACTGACCTTTACCGATCTGCCTTTCAGTGTCATCGTCTGTTCGGCGAATTTCACCCGAGATCCAGTGATTTGACCTAAGTCTTGAGTAAGGCCGTTTGTAATATTATCTACTCCTGTAACGCTGCCATTCACAATACTCTTCTTAAACACCCTATTCCGTCCAAGGGTTTCCATGGTAGCCGTAGACATAATTTTGGCACCATCCAACCATTACAAGACAGATTCCCTGGCCTTTTTCTGGTCACAGTGTTACAGCATGTTCAACTGACGACACATCGTCACGATTTTCGTCGTTTACCTTCAAACACTCGTAATTTGCCTGTATTACTTATAACGCATAATATTAGCAGAAAAGGTACGAGACAAACCGGAAGCTGTTCGCCACAACACGGGATTGCGCATTAGAGCGGTGATTACGATCTCGTGGAGAAGACTATAAATTGTATATATGACTCGTCCAGGCCCAATCGGCGTCAACGACGTTTCTTCGTCCCTTCTCATGCTGGCTACCATGCAAATTTTTTTATCTTCAAACCCTTTGAACCATACCATTGTATCAAAAACATGTTATGTAATTTCTCGCCACAACACTGTGACCCAAATCAGACTGAGTAAGCCTACCTGCAGGGCTATCTGATCAAGTTCAGTGCGATCGTGTGAGTTCAAACCCAGCTTACTGGCTTCCTCTCCAGTCGTACGTTGGAAGGTCCGCCAGCACCCAGCGTATGGTCGTGGGTTTCCCCCCTCGCTCTGTGCAGTTTCCTCCCACCATAACGATGGTCGCCATTGCATAAGTGAAATATTCTTGTGTAGGTCCACAGCATAAAACACCAATCAAATAAATAAATAAAGAAATATCTGATCCAGCCTGTTGAGAGAGACCTGATAACACATAAGGCCTAGCACAATGATGATTTTGCCAAAACATTGGTTCTGGTTTAGTCGACCCATAGCAGATCATGACAGCAACTGGCGGCCAACTGTGTGAATGAAAATTGGAATTCGATCTCCACTTCTTTTAACAAGTTACCTTACCGACATGTAGCCACATGATTTGACTTTTCCACAGAGACGCAGGCCTATGTATAAATATGTATGAATAAAGTATATGTAGTTTATGTGTGTTGTATTAGGTGCTAAAGGAGCTAGCTTAATTATGAGACTGACACATTGAACTCCTGTTATACCGGTATAACATTATGGATTTAAAGATTTGTGTACATTCCGGCAGATAGAAATCAGTATTTGCCATAGAGTTGTGCGAAACAACCCTGTACAGTAATTTTCATGCCCCTCAAAAATATAATTATTCCGATGATGACAGATTTTAATAACTTGTACATGTAGGATTAACTTACTTTTTTATACCAATTAACCAAAGAATATTTCACTGAAGTATAGGTAACAGCACTCATGGGTGGAAGTAACTGGAGTACCTAAGTAAATCGCTAGCCTTGGTTAACTAAATGACCAGCATATGTTCCTAAGTAAATCGCTAGCCTTGGTTAACTAAATGACCAGCATATGTTCCTAAGTAAATCGCTAGCCTTGGTTAACTAAATGACCAGCATATGTTCCTAAGTAAATCACTAGCCTTCGTTAACTAAATGACCAGCATATGTTCCTAAGTAAATCACTAGCCTAAGTAAATCGCTAGCCTTGGTTAACTAAATGACCAGCATATGTTCCTAAGTAAATCGCTAGCCTTGGTTAACTAAATGACCAGCATATGTTCCTAAGTAAATCGCTAGCCTTGGTTAACTAGATGACCAGCATATGTTCCTAAGTAAATCGCTAGCCTTGGTTAACTAAATGACCAGCATATGTTCCTAAGTAAATCGCTAGCCTTGGTTAACTAAATGACCAGCATATGTTCCTAAGTAAATCGCTAGCCTTGGTTAACTAAATGACCAGCATATGTTCCTAAGTAAATCGCTAGTCTTCGTTAACTAAATGACCAGCATATGTTCCTAAGTAAATCGCTAGCCTTCGTTAACTAAATGACCAGCATATGTTCCTAAGTAAATCGCTAGCCTTGGTTAACTAATTGACCAGCATATGTTCCTAAGTAAATCGCTAGCCTTCGTTAACTAAATGACCAGCATATGTTCCTAAGTAAATCGCTAGTCTTGGTTAACTAAATGACCAGCATATGTTCCTAAGTAAATCGCTAGTCTTGGTTAACTAAATGACCAGCATATGTTCCTAAGTAAATCGCTAGTCTTGGTTAACTAAATGACCAGCATATGTTCCTAAGTAAATCGCTAGTCTTGGTTAACTAAATGACCAGCATATGTTCCTAAGTAAATCGCTAGCCTTGGTTAACTAAATGACCAGCATATGTTCCTAAGTAAATCGCTAGCCTTGGTTAACTAAATGACCAGCATATGTTCCTAAGTAAATCGCTAGCCTTGGTTAACTAAATGACCAGCATATGTTCCTAAGTAAATCGCTAGCCTTGGTTAACTAAATGACCAGCATATGTTCCTAAGTAAATCGCTAGCCTTCGTTAACTAAATGACCAGCATATGTTCCTAAGTAAATCACTAGCCTTCGTTAACTAAATGACCAGCACATGTTCATCGAGAGAGTAATGGAAGACAGGAGGTCAGTAATCACTTCAGACAAGATCACCAAAAATGTCAGACATAACTACCATGGCGACGTATCTCTAATCTATCAGTTATCACGACAGTTAGGTTTGACATTTTAAATTACACCATGTGTAACATAGGCCCCAGATCTGTACCACTGATCTACACGTACAACTAATCTACCAATACCACTGGTCTACCTGCACCATTGATTTGCATGGACCACATATACCACTGACATACTGTACCACTGATCTACATGTACCATTTATCTACATGCACCACTGACCAACTGTACCACTGATCTACATGTTCCATTTATCTACACACCACTGAACTACTGTACCACTGATCTACATGTACCATTTATCCACCTGCACCACTGATCTACATGTACCACTGACCTACTGTTCCACTGATCTACATGTACTATTTATCTACCTGTACCACTGATCTACATGTACCATTTATCTACATGCACCACTGACATACTGTACCACTGATCTACATGTATCTTTTATCTACCTGTACCACTTACCCACTCTATCACTGATCTACATGTACCATTTGTCTAAGTGCACCTACCCACTGATCTACATGTACCATTTATCTACATGCATCACTGACCTACTGTACGACTGATCTACATGTACCATTTATCTACATGCACCACTGACCAACTGTACCACTGATCTACATGTTCCATTTATCTACACACCACTGAACTACTGTACCACTGATCTACATGTACCATTTATCCACCTGCACCACTGATCTACATGTACCACTGACCTACTGTTCCACTGATCTACATGTACTATTTATCTACCTGTACCACTGATCTACATGTACCATTTATCTACATGCACCACTGACATACTGTACCACTGATCTACATGTATCTTTTATCTACCTGTACCACTTACCCACTCTATCACTGATCTACATGTACCATTTGTCTAAGTGCACCTACCCACTGATCTACATGTACCATTTATCTACATGCATCACTGACCTACTGTACGACTGATCTACATGTACCATTTATCTAACTATACCACTGACATCATGTACTACTGATCTACATGTACCACTTGTCATGGAAATCACTAAAATTCTCTGAGAATGTACAAATAAATCAAATAAAAGAACATTTGTTTTATTTGATTTGTAGGCCAATTTAACAATGTAGCAGGTCTTAAGAATGTTTATCTCATAATGATGGCATTCAGGTTTATGGGAGGAAGAAACCACAGTGCCCTGAGTAAACCACCGATCTTCCCCAGGAATATGTCAAACCTCCCGACTTTATGCCGCAGCCCAAACAAGATTAGTATTTCATCACACGAGTGAACTCGTCCAGAGCCTGACAGTCCAGCAAACCAGTGCCTAACCCTCTGAGTCTGCGAGGCCCCAATAAATGAATAAATTAACACCTGTTATTCAGCTATGTACAATCTCAATATGTACTTTATTGACTTACATACAATTTCATACACATACTAGTACACCAGATTTGCCACCATTCAGAAATACCTCAATATATGTGTTTGTTTCTACAGATCTTCAAGTTTAATCACTAACCAAAATTAAAACATTTTTCTTAAATTCACTATATGCAGACTTCAAAAATTAGCTGGATATTACATATAAAACAAAGTACAACAAAGATAAGAAATCAGAAACTTCTTACTTTTGCTTTGATGGAAATATATATCATTCCAACAAATTGTTTCAGAGTTATTCACAATAACGACAAAATAAAACTCTGATAGATGAACAAAACCTGATACAAATTATGACTTATAAATCAATTTCTGACTTGTTGGACACATGACCCGGACACATTCTAACGTAAGTAGATGATATTTGGTGCTATCTTTGGTTAGAAATAAATCACAGGCAGTTAGCAACTTCTGGGAAAATCGTGAACTACAGAAAACAATCTTTGGAAAACACTCAGAGGTTTTGCAAAAATTGTATTATTTATGTTGAAGTTATTATATGCTCACTCCATTATTAAAGTTTCAGACTGGAGTCGGTGGTGGCAAGTTTGGTCACCTTGACAACGGAGAGACAAAGAATGATAAGACAGAAACAGTTTTAAAAAATACATCTGGAAAAAAACAGGAATTTCACAACAAAGTAAGAAGTGGCAAAAAGTGACCAAAGATCTCAGCAAATATAGATGTACTAATGTTCTTAGAAATGCCTAACCCAACGTTTCCTGAAATAATCACTGTATTTTGCAGCTGCCTGATGGTCTAAACATAAGAACAAATAAAATATATAACACAAGCAGTCAGTTCCATAAAGACAATGACAACATCCTAGAGTTACAGCTGTCAAGGTGGGATAAAGACAAATAATAACACTAACAAAGTGTACAAAGAGCACTATCAGGCGACTAAAACCGTGTAATTTGTTCTACTTCAAACCTTCACTTGTGCACTGCCAACTGGTGTGACATGTTGTCATTCTGTGTAACTTATGCACCGATCAAAATTTTTCAGAAGAAGCACACACTTCAAGAAAAAATATACAGGAAGATCTGAGTTTCAAGAGAAAAAATACAACACATATCTAACATCAATCTGTTGAATCTAAAATAAATCCATTGAGGTCTAAAAAAAAAGGCCACTCAGAATATGTTATCATAACATTTAATATAAAATAACATATCAGAGAAAAAACAGCTAAATATTTGAGAAAAAAGGCATCCGTTTTAATCAAAACTAAACTGATCGATGGCAAGATGTTCTGGATATGAAACACACGGAAAACTACAAACTCATGGTGCAAAATGTTCAGAAAAGCAATAAATATTTCAGTGATAAACTTGGACACAACTTCAGAACCAACGTAACGGTATTTTGAATTTATACATGGACACAAACCCAATTCACATGATCTATAGGGCAAGAGCAAACAAAACCATAAATACGTTGAAAACGAAATTGTGACATGTAGGTGACTTGTGGTACATACAGACTGCGTTAATGTGCACTGTTCTTCTTTCAAGTGAATAACAGTAACCAATGTGTTGTTTATTTGGGATAAATAAAATACAAAACTACTTCGTCAAAATCCTTCTCCGACCAAATACCACTATGTGGTTGATATAACAGTATGTTTTACCATGTGGTCTCTGGCTGTAATTCATCACACCCTATAATGTGTACAACCAATACACTATATGTGATCATGATTCATCTTTAGTTTTCTTGCATGTGTGTGGTTACAGGTGAACTGTCCCAGTTATATTTTCCATTTCACTTTACTGAATAATATATCTTTTATATAACAAAAGTGATGGAAACAAAAAGAAATGCCTGTGCTGAGTATTTTTACTAGTAGAAAATAAAAATATGTTTAACGCCAAAAATTCTGAGAAAAATATCCCACATCACCTATCTGCCCCTGAAAGGCGCTAGTGCGTCAAATATACAGGACGTAATTGTGGTATTCCGTTTTCCAAACACTACTTTAGGTCTGATCAAAACACGACTCTTCAAAATAGCTGGAGCATAATTTAGAGTACTTTTATACTTATTTTCAAAACCCATCTGGCAATTTTTATTTGTTTAATCACTTCGGCTCTGTCTCAGATATCTGTAGGATATAATGTGCCAATTTTTGATTAAAAAAAAATCAATCAAGACAGTTCACCTTTATGAAAAAGATTTACAGTACATTCTCATTCCTGATGAAACAGAGGTGTCAAATCTGCCTTCTCACAAAAAGACCTCGGCATTCAGATCACAGACATCAATACCATAGCCCAGTCTGATACAGATTTCAAATTTTTACAATATTTCCAAACTTATCTCATTAAATCATGGATTGCAAGGCAATAGACAGATGTTTTTGGTCCAAAAATAAGCACTTTACTGACTTGAGCACTTGATTTCCAGCCAAATCTGCATCAGTGGAATAGGACGCTGGTCCTCAAAGACAGCTGTTCAGTTACAGGAAGTAATCAAGTAGTTACACTCTGAGTCTAAACATGTACAGGAATACACGAGAGCAAGTCTCATAGTGGCTCGATGTAATGACTTGCCAACCAAAGATTTAAAACGATATATCCAACAAACAGGTATTCAAAATTAAAATAAATCTACCAGCAGACAAACATCCATCTTCAAACCTGCATTCATATGATAAATAATCAGGAATTCGGACATATGGCAACTTTCTTGGAAAACTGGAAATACCCTACAGTATGACACAGAAACCTACCTGGAACACACATCAGTACTGATGAATGGATAGATCCACAACATTCAACGTCCCACAACCCTTCTTGTGACATTACTTTTCATTCCATTCCCGATGAAGCAATTGTGGTGACCTACTTGCAACATTATTGATTATGATTGGTGAAACATCTGTTCTTGATGAGTTTGGAAATTCTATATAAACCACCAGAACCTGCTTTGACAGAGTGCTTTGACAAACACCCTGCATTAAATTTAAAACCTTTCCTCCTCAAGGAGACTCACATTACTTCTCTATCTAGTTACACAATTAGCAGATTTTCAGTTAAATGGGTCTGCTGGAGCCAAAATTTTTGGGAAAAAGATATTCACACGAAGGTTTAACCAAGGTTAATAAATCAAGAGTTAGCTCCCCTTGTATAACCAGACCTCTACTTGTACAAGCATCAAATATGCAACACCTTATCCATGATGTCCATTGAGGATACTAGAACCCATCATAATCAAAATTTCACATTGCCTTGTGTAGCCCAAAATATTGATCAAGTATAGTGATATGTATATATATACATATACTGAGTTCAAAAATACTTTAAAATTTATTAAACTTTCTTAATGAAAATAAAGAGAAAAATTCAATTAAAAAAAATCAGGTGTTTTTCAAAAAGCTATTTTTTCACAAATTTTATCCACAAAATTCAATGTTTCCAATTCAAAAATTTAAAGCATTGGAAACTCATTCATTAGTGATATCTATATAACTAGAATATTTATCAAAAATTTTGAAACTTTCTGCTGAAAATTAAGCGAGAAATAGTCAACTTCACCTTATGATGCTCTCAAAAGCAGAGCAGGAGACCAAGGGTCTTAAGGAGCATTATGTGTCACAAAAACTCGTCATTAACTCATTTGCAAATTTTACTTTTAATCAAAACAACCCCACTTCCAGTCAAAATGTGAATTTATCAACCAAACTGGTGCTTCATCTTAACAGTTCCCACTAAAATCTGTTGGAATGTGTTAATAAAACTTCTTCCCCGATAATATCTTATTGGAGCACTTAAGGATGTTGTTTTCTATAGCATGTGCAGAGAGGGTCCACAAAACCTGCTTGGGTATACATTTGCACACGCAGTAGTGAACAGTTTACAGACAACTGTCAGCTTGAGGCATTACATATTTACAAGAAGAATGTCTCTTCACACCTGTGAGCTAATCCCCCTCATCATGTTGAAATTACGAAACCACATCTACCTTGTTTCACAACAATTAAACTTTCTGTCAACTTTATAGTATTTTTAGCACAAATTTAGCATCTATTTTTAAGTGAGAGGAAAGGAAAATGGAGAATAAAAATATGAAATACAAAAGTGACAATGAAATTTCACCCCTGAAGGGTTCTAGTATCCTTAAGATCTTCGCACCAATGAGTAAGCAATTCAGGTACGATGTTCATAAGATTGAGTTTTAGATTCATGTCTGATTCAACTAACATTCCCAAAACATCTAAACAGGGACAAAAGACAGCTTACTGAGTTTTAAAGCAGAAATTGTTTCTTTAGTCTAGGAACACTGATTGAAGTTTATGATGTCCCTTGATGTATTATAAATTGGTGAGATAACAAATAATATGACTACGAATCTAATCTAAATAACTCCTGATTTCTTTACATTTCTAAAATATGTTGCAGACAATGTTAATGATGATGCAAGAATGTCCAGCCAGCAATGACTTCAGTCAATGAAGGCTCTAAATGCATGAATCACATCAGACGCACTGTTTAACCAAAGAAAATGTTGCACTAGGTTCACTGATGTCAGAATATTGCTGGTCTGTTGACCTACAAAAACACTAAAAGCTCTTTGTTAATCTGCTAATACACAAGGGACAGGCTGTTCAATAGTGGCCACTAACAGATTCAACACTGATCTGGGTTACTCACTTCTTTCTAGAGCTCATTTAGAAATCGCCATTTGTGATTTAGATTAACATACCAATAGGTTAATACGTAAATCACACAAGTACGTCTTCGGTCTTTCAATGCCTCTTTATCATTTTAACAAAATGTTACATCGAAAAGGTATCCTTCATAATGGGATAGCATTACACCTTTCATTCCTATAGATCCAGCCCCGGCTGTAATAACATCAGCGCCACATTATATGCTCTATGGACAATCTGCTTACATCCTCTTGCAAGTCACAGGTGTAACTTCATAATATAGAACAGCATATTTTCTCAGTTTTTACAGTGTCTCTGAACGATTTCACTGCACAACTTTAAAATAACGCTTGAATATAATTTTACAAAATGTGCTAGCGGCATTCTGCGGAGAAAACAACTCTCCACAGAGTGTTTCCACAGTTCGCACCTTTCTAGGTTTCTGCTTTAAAACTAAAGCCTACCAAAAAGTTACTAAGCTGTGAAGTGCATGAGCTGACTGGCTGACATTCCAGCTCACAAAACCAATGGACGTCCAGCCACAGTAGTAGGTCACAAACACACAACTTCTCCCACTGCTCATTCACACAATCTGATATATAACATATACTCTCTCTGTAACCAGGACAACAGTATCATATGTACATGTCTGGGGCTATTTACAATAATATCTATTTTATACACACACATACATATATATATTTCCCATATATATATATATATATATATATATACATATACCCTGGGGCTGAAAGTCTTGCAGACATTTAACTGATGTCTATTGACAACACATGGAACTTGCATCACTGTAACATGCCTTCCAAAGTATCTGAATTTAACAAGAATCCATCTTTATGGACAAATAAATTTTAAATTAACTGATGGAAGATCTGTCTGTGTGCTATTCACCAGAATATCCTGTACAACCTGTGCCAACTCAGGTTGCTGTCTAGATTTGAGTAAACCGCGACACGAGTGAGGTCCTGCCGTACTCGTTGCCACGCCTTTTTGGAGCAGTTGTCTTCCATGTGGTCAAATGTCCGCTCCACTGACAGGTCCCACGGGTACAGGACAGGTAGAGTTGGGGTGTCATGACACATTTACACGATGGTAGGGAAAACAAAAATAACAATGGGTCAATGAGGTGTCAGACAGTGCTACTGCCAGAATCGGTGTAAATGAAGGTTTCGACTGAGAACCGACCGAACATCGCTGCAGAATCGCAGAGCATCCAGCATCGGCAACAAGCACAGCAGTGATGTGTCCGTGGGATCGCTAAACCAGGACTTTATAGGTATAGCGTTGTCTGAAACATTGAGATCAATCGTTTGGTTGAAAGCGATCATATAACTGATTCAACAACTGGCAATTGGCCATTTTGTTGACTTAACACATGAATGATTGAAAATGTCAGCTTGAATTTATGGGATTTCACATGAACATTTGATTTGAATCAAACTAATCTTTGGGATGGTCAATTGTTCCATTTGAACAGAAATATCAGTCAGTTTAAGACAGTTTGGCCAGAAATGAGAGAAATAAGTTATGACTTATTGTGGAAAAAAAACAAAGATATGCAAGAGAACCATACTCAGAAATCAAGACAAGACACAGTTTCCATGTATAAATGCCAGCAGGAATACAAGGATGCCAAAATAGAAACAGCCTCAGTTATTAAAGTAATGCTCAGAAGTCTGCAACATATATTCCTTGTTGATTTATACCTATACATTGCTAGATTTTACCTGGATAAGCTCTGTAGGCCACAGGTGAGTTGTCCAGAATAAAAATACTGGCTAGATCAGCACTGATTGCTGAGAGGTCCTTGGTGTAGCTTCCGTAGTCTAAATTACAGTGCTGAAAAAGTCAAAAGAGATGTGGTTAATCAAATGTAAGCAAAAAAGTCATGAACACACTAGCATAAGAGTTAAAAAAAAATATGTAGTGCAAATTTCAACTCATCTCAAGATATCAACCTTTGAAGGTAATAACCAACATGTCAAACAACAACATATAAAATATTATACTGGACATGACATGTTTAAATTTCTTTAGACATCTCTACCGCATAGCTAGAACCTGTATGGGTTCAATGTACCGGTATGGTTCACATCAATGTTTACTAATATTTATACACATTTTCCTTAAATGTTTAGAATGGCCTATATAACCACAGTGACTGCTTCACTTACCTGTCTGTAATATCTCCTGCGGAGTATACCTTTGTTATTGTCTAATTTATCAGCTACTGCTGCCCCATATATTTCCATGCTGGCTGTAAAAACAACTAAGTCATACCACTGACTTACCTGTGAACACAAATAAAAATGTAACATACAGATAGGTAATTTACAGTACAAATCAAAACAAATCAAATGTTCCCTTAGTCTTGCCACAGGTTAATGTGTAACAAGCCCGTGAAATGGTAAACAACAGACAGAAAGGTATCGATCAAAAATAAGTAATCACAGAATGCTAGAAGAGCTAGTGGTGTTATAAGTAACACTTAGCTCATTTCGTATGATACATGTACATGTATATTATTATTAGCATTATTATTATTTGTACCTTATTTTGCTAGATTAATGAAATCACTACACAAATTAGGGAATGGATTACATACAATTTCACCCCAAAATGTTTATTTATTTATGTAAGACCATGCATACTCAAGAACTTTGCCCTCAAATATGACTGCGATCAGTTTCATGGATCAAGGGTATATTAAGTAACCATAAACTTTCAGCAAGTTACTGACTTACTCTCCCTTGAGTAACTTACACATGTGCACCTAGCACTGGCAGAAGACGAGATCTGCAAGGCAACAGCCAGTCCAAGGTCAAGACTGAATTCAAAACTTTCACCTGTTTGTTCATTATTCACCCACACTGATTTGGCAACTGATCCAAAAAATTTCAGTGCTCATGTGTGTTTACTCGAGTTTTACACCATACCCAAGAATATTTCACTAATACAATGACAGCCAGCTATTTGGTGGGAGAAAATCAGGCAGAGCCCGGAGGAAACCCATAACCAACCATAAGTTGCTGAGAGACCTTCCCATGAAGGGCCGGAGAGGACGCCAGCATGAGATGGACTTGAACACACAATAATTACATTAATGAAAGGTTCCCAAGTCACTACACTACATAAGCATGCTAAACATTACTGTACAGTGTAAATGAAAACGTCATGTAGATTTTATGGGTACACTGGTAACACAAGGCTTACTATTTCTAAAAAGTAGTCTACATGAGGCCTCTTGTGAACGAAGAATCGCACAGGATGTCTGTCTATAGTAACCTGTAAAGAAACAACAAATATACTCAGGCTATTTTTAGACTTGTCCCTGAGCAGAATATAAGAGCTGAGAGAAAGACTTCAATAACCAACATTACAGTCAAACCTATTCAGAATATAAAATTAAATCTTACAACTATGTCGTATACAATGTCATCTTCTTGACATCTTTACATGTGAATATCAAACAAATAATATTCCATTGCGATAAAAATATTTTATCCAGCATAATCAAACAACAGAACCAATCAATGCAGGCTCCAATGCCTAAATTTTGCATTTTTTTTTCTTTCTTGATTTGATATATCTGAAAATTTCTTTACTCACATTTTAGATCGAATGATCTGAAAAGTGACTGATGACTGCACATTCTGTCTGATTCTGAGTCTTTCTCAACACAGACAGGTGTTTTCATGTTTGTCTGGATGGGAGGATAATATACATTGTAATATCCACAAAATGTAAGTTTCAGCACTAAAAGTGATATTTAATTAGAATTTTTTGCCTCTAAAGTCCATATTTTGGATGTAAGATTTTAGGTCAATTATCGTATTCTTGATTTAAACCTAAGTATCTGGTACATCCTCAAAAATGAAGTAAACTGTGTAGACAAATGATATCTTTCTTTAACTGGTAATCAAAGGGGGCTGTCCAGTTTTTATGTACCTGAATACTGTCCAATGTCTACTCACAGAAATCTCTGATCTTTCATTTTGAGGAAAGTGAGACATTCCATATCAGTACTCTACATCTTTCAGCATTTTAGGGACCTTGACAGGTTTTTAATGAAGTGAGTCCCAGGGACCCACAAGTGGCCATTTCAGTTGATCCCAAGAAAAATGAAATAGGTCCCCAAAAAATGTTTTTTTTACAGGACAATTTTCAGGTAATTTGTGCTTAATGTTAATAACTTTTCAGATTGGTGACAACAATCTGGACGGCAGTCACGGATATATAACCCGAAACAAAAACAAGCATTCGTTCCCAAACCCTCACAGGGTGATTGTTAGTAGCTACACCAACAACTTTAAAGTTCACATTTTTTATATCGATTTTTGTTATTTTTCAGTGAGGGTTTATTACTCTGTGAGAGTGCAAAATAGCTATTTTTTTTTCCTTTTTGCGAAAATACAAATCTCAAAAATCTAAATCACCTGTTAGACATTAGTAGGTGACTTGTCACATGCTGATATTCACTTTCGAATTATACCATTTTTGCAACATGAGATATTTGCAGCAAACATTCGCATTTACACGATAAGGCCTACATCTGACAAAATAATACTCGCTATGTTTTCACTTATATGTCTCATACCTTGCCTTCATATATTGTCAAAACAAATTTCTAGAAAATGTATGTCTCAAATCAGAAGTTCCTATCATGACAGAAAAAAAAACATGCAAGTTTTGTAAGCCAACAACAATGAATCGCACAAAAAACATTGGCTCTAAATATGAGCTTGCTGGTTTATGGCTTATTTTTGCATACCAAACCAAATCACTGGTGGTTAATCTGATTTTGGTTTCTTTACTTGATTGCTTTACTACCATATTAAAGAATTTTTAGTAGATTGCAAACAGTGTATAGTAAGTGTCACATTACTGCATTACTTCCACACCTTACATTACAGGTAGCATTCTCTGTCATGTTACTTTCAGATTCCCACACCTTGTTATAGGTAGTATTCTCTTTCAGACTTCCACAGATTATGTTACAAGTTGCATTCTCCGTCCAGTTACCTTAAGTACAAAATCAGGAGGCGTTCCCGGTTTGACTGTCTGTCGTATGACCCCGTCGTGATGAGAGTGAATCAAGGTCTCATCTAAATCTAATACCAGTGTTTTTCTCTTCAGCATACCTGGGGACACAAACAGACCTGAGGTGAAATGCAAATGCCCAAACACTAATTAAGCTCTCAGGCCTAATCATACAAGATGCACAGGAACATGTAGTATGAATCATTATGCTAATGAAACACCAATACAATTATGTATTCTTTACTGTACAATTACTTACATGAACATTTCATTTGACTTTCTCCTGCGCTAAGCATTAAGTCATAATCATTCAAATGGATTTCAGACAAAAACTTGCATTTTTTTGCCAAAATTTGCATCGTACCAAATGCTTGTCATTCAGATGCAGAACTTAATAGGTTACTTCCAAAACTTAGACTTTTGGGATGCTTTTTCTTTCGAGTGAAATACAATGATTGACCAAACGACAGGATGCATGTTAAGATTAATTTACTGTGTCACAATTAATTTATTTATTAAGTCCCACAAAGACCTACATGTAAGGGCCTGGTCCCATTACAAAGATAATAACAGCATGCTAAACCAAGCAAAGACCTTAACAAATACGGTATTATAACGCGCTGTATCTTCATAATTTCACCACAACTAACATAACATTCACCAGAGACACAAATACATAGCCTTGTTTGTACATTTAGACTTAAGAGATGTACACACATTATATCATCAGTTACATAAATCTGACATAAGCGTTCACGTACACACAGTTCAGAACTACTGCAATTCTTCAACCTTTTCGCATGTTTGGCAGGGCTTCCATGTTAACTGATAAAACCATACTTTTTGCAGAGAAAATTGGAAATTGGGGAAGTCAAGCAATGTAGTTTTGTCTCCAACATCAAATTAAAAATGTGCATAAATTGCATGGAAAGTTGCTCTTGCATATACGAAAACATGAGGAATTAGAATGTACGCAAAAGGAGATAAGAATGTGACATACTCAGTCTGTGTTTGGACAACGGGGACAATGGAACTATTTCATACTTCACTGTCTGATGCTGGATGATCTGAAAAACAGATGAAAATTCCAATCATATGTACACACCCCCCTTAATTAACCCTTTCATTCCTGTAATTGGTGACAAAAGTGTAACTCTTATTTGCTTGGTGACTCCAAACCAGAGAGGAGAAGCCAGGGATTTTGCTCATAATCACAGTTGTCTGAAAAGTGAAAATGGTACAACCTGTTGAAACAAATGCTCTAACCAGGTGTAAAAAGTGTACCCCAGCTCTCGCATGTACATGTAGATATAACATCTGGATACTTTTCACAGAAGCAGTCATAAGATTAGTCTGCCGTAACACCTACAGCAACCGTTCACGAAGACATACACGTACATGGCTATCACCAAGACAATGATCCTGGCACAACACTGCGACAGCTTTGCCAAACCGGCCCCAGAGCTGGAACGTGCATTAGAACAAAATACAGGTCTACCAATCATATCAACACACACATGTAGATGTATGAATGTTGTGCACACCAGTTTTTTTAGGTGCCAGCCAGTTAAAAGGCTTCTGAGAGCATGTACCAAATAAGTGAGTGCATCGATGCACATGTACATTCAATCTTAACTGACTAGCTGGAAACACAAGGGGATGCAGAAGAACAGCGAAATGTGGTCTGCTGATCTCAAGTTTGTCCTCACTAAAGCAGATGCTTACCATGTGTCTACCATTTACAAATGTATGTATGTGTATGCTCATACAAATACTGAAGTCCGCACAATGAAGACTTTAAAATTACAACAAGAAATGAAACTCCCACGAGATCAGGGCAAGATGCTACGTACAACTGCAGAGATTGGGAAATCTGAGTTGGGTTGTAAGGCTCACAATAACATTTGGAGATATATATAGGTCCATGTACACCAAAGTATCAAAAACGATGTACCTAGCTACATGATGGGCGGTACATGTAGCTCACACAAATACAGGCTGAATGAAGAGAACCATGTATAGTACATGCCTAGCACATCAGTATGCTAGAGTGTGCAAGCAATATCAATCTAGTCTAGTCCAAGTACATCTATGAAGTTGTATTACTTCTGTTTAACCACATATGGAGGAAAGGTTAATATTACAAACACCTCTTAGGCCCCCTCCATCAACTTCCACTCCCACCACTTCCCTCTTCATTGCACTCCTTGCTGGTACTATAATGGAACTTAACCAGGTAAGCATTGTTTACATTTGTACTACATGTACATTCAGGTAACTACACATGTAGATGGCTACAGACAAATAAGCATGTACATGAAAGGTAGTAAGCACAACTCAGTTACTGATGGCAGTTGGATAGAGACAGGAGCCAAAACAAACAGGTAGATGCCAGATGAGATCCAACCAGACCTGCCTGGGAATATCAACATTTACCATCACATGGTAGGAGGCTACCCATGGCATGGATTCAGCCCATCTCCCTCGCAGCCCTCGATCCACATTAAGTCTTGCTGGGTTACTTATCAATGTTACACACAAATATTGGGTTGAATGTCAGTGGGGAAACAGAATGAATGTGTGTACTACAAACAACATATACATAAAAACTGTGAAAGTCATATTATATTTATTTATTTATTTCATTGGTGTTTTACACTGTACTCAAGAATATTTCACTTATATGACAACATCTAGCATTGTGGTAGGCAGAAGCCCGGCAGAGCCCAGGGGAAACCCATGGCCAAGGTTGCTGGCAGACCCTCCCACATACGGCCGGAGAGGAAGCCAGCATGAGCTGGGAAAGTCATATTATATGTGTTGTACTAACATCAGACTATATACTACATGTATAAGTTGACTACCATCTGTGAGTTGTATTCTGACGATCAGGGTGTGAGAGCAAACAACTCCTCTATCACAACAACTAAACAACAGATGTTTAACTAAGCTTTATCCTTTGATAATTACACTGGGCTCTACATGAACATAGATGTTCTACTTGTAAGAAGTTATATACATGTGCACACACGGAACCTAAACATATTGAATTTTACCAGAAAAAGTCTGAATGAAATTTAAACAAAGAGAACAAGACGAATGGGCATTGCAGAAGGCTCTCAAGATCAAGCTGGTTTTGGACGACCCTGTCTTGTCCAAAACCAGCTTGATCTCGAGAGCCTTCTGCAATGCTCGTTCGGCTCATTAAAATTGAAAAAAAAAGAAAATTATTAAGATTTTTTAAAAAATTAAAATTAAAAAGCAAAATAAATAAAAAACCCTTTCCTGTAATTGACCTCTCTTCCACAGCAATGACAGGTCATTTCAGCCAAGAGGAAGGATGACTTTCTACATGTGCAGTGTACATGAATTTAGGCAAAAATGTGGGATATTATGCAAGACCTACAGTATACATGTATCTAGGTCTGGTAGTGTACTCTTGAGGCTAAGTAGTAGATACATGTACAACCATAAAAACACCAGACCCATGTTTGAGCCATCTGTGAAGCCAACACATGCAAGACTGTGGAACTACTGGCTAACTCTGGTGTCTTGGAAAGCCAGATCTCTTAATCCAGCATTGAGTTCATAGTCATTACATACAGTCTTCTTACAATGCTGATATACTGCTTAAAATCATCTGCTAGAAGGAAGGGAAGAAACAGTCAAGAAAAGACAAACAGGAAAAATTAGACCACTTCAACCAGAGTCCTACCCACAGACTAGCAATGATGACCTAGTTGTGTCATGTCAACCACAACTATCAGGCAATGAACCCAGTCGGTACATCCTTACACACAAGCTCTACTTGTGCATCACACAGATATCACCATATACACATGCAGATGTACTGTAGTGTGTAGTCATATTACACTCACGTGTAAATCCAGTTACTTATTTGATGTTTAATTAGGTTATACTCTAACATTTTTTGGAATGAAACAGAAGTTTGGTTTACTCATGGGGAAATCTGGATTGCCCATAGTAAAAACCACTAACCTTCACCAGGTACTTAAAAGTTTACCACAAGCCATGAAACTGCAAGAGTTTGATTCGAACACAGAAAAACATTAGTATTATTGTCACTTTGTGATTTCATGCAGTCTTCAAACATTTGAACGATCATAACCACAGGAGAATGGTGTATAAGAAATGTGCCTACATGTACATTTCTGTTTCAAACTCCATGTTAGATGTATTTAATTCACTTTCAATTCATGTCATTCAACATGCATATCAAATTTACATTTTTTCCACACATCTGTTCTATTTTCACTGTCTTTAGGTCTTATTTACAAACTTGAGTCAATGAGTATGCAATCCTGCCTACTCTTTAAAAGACTGTACCAATCAAAATGAGCATGTACAATAACGAACGCATGTGTTTAAAACTCTTTCATCTCTACGTGTACCTCATTCAAAAATTATTTATCGTCTTCAATAAAATGATATTCCTTTGCAAAACATAAATAAAAAGATATTTTCCTTCGCAAAACATAGCTACCCAGGTATACATCTGTGCAAACTGTACAGTGTTCAGTCATGTCAATGTAAAAAAAAAATATACAAGTCACAAATTTGTATTTCCTAATCGATGTATCAAAGCTCTAGGTTGCTGAATGACTGGTCCTCTGAACACAATTTAAGCTCTTGAAGTCTTCTTAACATCTATATCAATAATAAGTTAAGGAGTCAGTCGTGACGATTCAATCAGAACTGGCCTGGAGAAGGACAGTAAACTATATGCTTCCGACAGGCTTAGGAGTTGAAGTCCAGTTGAAGAAGTTCATGTTTTATTAGCAATAACAAACTCAGGTCAGGAGTTTACACCATCCCGTTTAAAATGAGCCCTGCATACTGCATTTACTTATTTTCATATTTATGTACTTTCTTATTGCCATAATATCCACATATGTATTACTTGATGAGACATGCAGTTCAGCTGTTCCAAACCATTTTTCGTTCAGAAGAGTCCTGTGTGAGTACTGTATCTTGTTTTATTAGTTCAATCTTCCACTTTCTTCTGATATATGATTTACAGATATCCCATTGTTTAGTGGTGCCATGAAGGGGGTGCAAATGACGGAGTCTCATGACCATTACAGGAGAATGTATTTATTTACCTGATTGGTGTTTTACATTGTACTCAAGAATATTTCACTTATACAGCAGCGGCCAGCACTATGCTGGGAGGAAACCAGGCAGAACCCGGGGAAACCCATGATTATCCGCAAGTTGCTGGCAGACCTTCCTGCATAGTCCAAGAGTAAGCCAGTATGACCAGGAATTGAACTCACTGCCACCAGATTGGTAATTGAGTCATTATGCTGAACTAGCACACTAACCAACTGAGCCACAGAGGTTTAATCCAGAAAATACACAAAATTGCAAATTTATTACATGCAAATCTCTGTGAGATGTTTGAAGTAAAAACAAGAAAAACAAAAGCAAACTTCCCACCACCTGAGCTACAGTATATACTGGTATTATGTGACTGCAGTGACACTTCACCAAGAACATAGTGGAGCAAACAAAATATTAAATGTCACATCATAACTGGTGATTTTGGACTAGGCAGTGTATCATGTCATCTACCAGACATGGTCCAGTGGCTCAAATTTACCCCCTCTGATAAGATTCTGCGACAAGAGCATATGTCCAGTGTCGTGAGGACAATTTTTTTTCTTTGCAACACCTCTTTTCTTAAAACTGGTAATCGAGGACAAATTTGAGAATCCTGCTTACAAAGCATCTTTATGTATCAACAGACAATACGAACACTGATACAATATGCATGAGTGCTACCTAATATGGTTCAGTTACTTTGCATTGCTCGCACTGAATTACCTCCCTTGCCAGGTGAAAACCAAAACAGTTTACCATAACGCAAGAATAGTTTTTGTGGCATGAAACTACATTACATGTACCACAATCAATGAGATTTAATTGAATGGCCAGAATGTCTAAGCAATATGTAGGTTATTTCACACCAGTAATGACTCTTTTCCACACATCAGAATGCAGATTTTTTCACTGAAAATGGTTCACAAACATTGCTGTGTAGTTCTCTCTTCTCACAGAATGAGCAATCATTTTCCTTTTCTTAGTTTACAAGTATTTCTGAAAGTGATTGTTAACAGCTTATAATCTAAAACTGGTAAACTAACTGTGCCTTTTCAACTTGCCAGGTGTGGCACCACAGACGACAGAATCATCCGAATGCTGTTTATACCTAATATATGTACACATGTCACAACGTACACAAATTTCACGCGCTGTTGGGACATAGGCACTAACTGGACACAAAATATGGAAAAATATTCCAGTATAAGCCAAACAATGTTCATTCAAAGCTGACACACTCAGCTTTACATTAGTATACAAATGAGCAAACAAACATGTTTTCTGTTGGCTATACAAAGTCTGAAAGATTTAAGTTTGCAAGTCTTTTGTTTAGTCGGATGAAACTAGTAGCAGTGATAACACTTCGCTCTGATCGGTCGCACACTAGCCTATCAGAGTGAAGCTTTTATTGCTGAGACAGCATGGCAGCAAGATGAACTGACAGCTTAATCTAATAAATGAGACAACATATTCTACCAATATAGATTTAAAAGGCATTTATCGAGAGAAAATTACCCATGATTTTTTAAATGGACCTCTGTTAGATGGTTTATCCGTAGCATACGTCTAATTTATTAGGCTACCAACACTTATGGAGAGAAGAGAAGAGGAAGCCTACAACTTCTGTAGCATGTAACAAATCAAAGTATTTACAAGTGTTTTATTAAAAGAACAATTCACTTGGTCGCCACCAGAAATATGATGGCTCCATGATGGCTTTGTTTTCTGATTCATACACCAGCTTAAAGATCAGTGTGTCAGTTTTCGAAAGAACATCCTTTGTTGAAGACTGTCACATTTTTTCATTTTGTATCCAGTTATGTGAAGTTAGGGTCTATATCTAAGGCACTGATGTTGTGTACCTTGTTTATATTATTAGGTATAAATAGCATACAGACGATTCTGCCACCTACATGTATGTGTGGCACCTACCTAACTTAACTTAACTTTTGCATTGGGCCAATATCACATTCATCATTTCATTATTGACAATAACTTTCATGGTTTTGTCCAGAGCATTAACATTATAATCACCTATGAATAGCTGAAAGAGATTTTCTATACCGAACCCGCTTATTTCTTTGCGACTAATAATAGTACGCGGTAAGTCTGCATATATAAGCCGGTTACCACCAACAGCTATCCACTTACGAAATGTGACGAAATTGTGTTACAGGGAAAGAAGACAAAAACATTACCATTTCCGATATAGTCTTATCATTTGTAAGGCTAAAGAACCATTGTTTTGTACCTCCGGCTGGGTCAAATTATGAGACTGTCACATCTTTATCGGTTAGAAAAAAAAACATGACCTAACAATTGTACTCACCGCTCTAACTTGCCGCCGAATGCAGTAGCAAATAAAACTCCATATCTTCGCTGCCAGAACGAAGAAGCCTCGCAAACCCATACCAAAGTACTTGATCATTAGTGCAACATGTAATTATTCACGAATTCACAGAGTAATCTAAAGTATAGGAAGTGTTACTATGGCGTTTGTAAATCACCCACAAATTTGCCGTATATGTTGTGAAATAGGAAATGTCACCATGGGATTTTCCCGTTCAGCAGCCATTGCCTTCCCACAAGTCTTCCGGGCTCGCCAATCTTCGGAACTCAGTGCTCGGCCCTTTTCGCAGCTACCGTAAACCAATAGAATCACAGTATCTACACCGGAAATGATAGCGGAAAAGTCCGATTACGTAAATACAGTGGCGTCTGTGGAAACGGAAGCGAAGTAAGTTAATTAGCTTCTCAGGTGGAAAATAGTGTTAATTTCTGAAGTTAAAAGAGATACTTTTTAACAGTATGATCACAAATATGTAGCAGGTAAACTGGTACACTTTGCCATGTTGGATGACAGGTGTAACGCAAGCATTTGTTCCAGAATTCGACTTGTCAAGTGAGCACGCCTTTATTTTGCACGAGCTCGTGTTATAATGTCGAGATGTCAAGGGCGCCAACACGACTTGTGCTTGTTACGCTTTGGTGGCCGTATTTTGTGTACAGTCTTAACTAAATTAAAATCATTGGCCGCCGTTGAGTCACGCCGATCACTTGTTGACCAAATTACAATTTTGTGAGAAATTCAAGCTCATGCCGACGCCAGCAGTGTTGTTCACGTTCCGGTTATCAAGCCAAAATGCTCACGATATGTATGCATCTTATCAATACCGTGCTACTTTAAATTTTTATCACTCACTTTACTCACTCACAGGATAAAAGATAATTAAGACAACAAAAAGTATAACCACAGTTATTTCAGAAGAGGGGTTCCTACAGATCTAAAGGTGCATACTCATTTTTTTATGATGTGCTTGTCAACTTTATAAATCACCGTTTAATTCTGAATTCTTAAGAGTCCACGGCAACCGCCATTATATATGGACGCGTCATCCATAGCACTGCCATCAGTATTGGAGACAAGACACTCCTTTGGGTGCAAAGTTCTGTCCCCTTTGTTATTACAGTCGAAGGTTATGCATCATGGCTTCCTGGTTGAAACCTTAGGGAATAACATCAGACGTATTCCACTGCCACTTTTTTGTTGAAAATGGCTTTGAAGTATATCAGAATTGTCTCACAAGGAAAACAGCTGATTAAACGCTACTTCTACATGTTAAAGTGGTGAACTGAGAATGGGTAACATCACAGCAGAAACAGGTGCTTTCTCGGGTGGTAGAAATATCTCGCCCTTGATTGGTTAAAAGTGATACCATGACGACCCCTTGATCTTCTCCATGTGGACGTTTTGCTAACTTTGAACTGTGATACCTCAGTTATCCTCCATCACAAAAATAAAAAGTGATGTTTTTTGAATCAGGAATGGTATTCTTTATCGATACATATACATTTGGTCTTGTGTTGTCTTTTCTTTCAATGGCATAAACAGAAAAAGTGTACATTTTGCGCGAACACATAGTATCTGAAACAGCCAGAGATAAACATATGGAAGCTGATCTAAGGTGATATTTTGATTTACTGAATTCAAAGTCAGGAAAAATATCAAACTATTTAAATTATGAGCAGAAACATTATTCATGCTTTCAGAAGTTAACATTATTATTGCAGACACACATTTATATAACCCCATGCTGACAGCTTCCACATACATTTTAGGCCAATAACACTTGATCCCTTATTTCCCCTCATAATATTTTGAAAAACTGATGTGTGTGGTGAAACAGTTTTAATTGTCCATTCTGATTATTCAGCTAAACTTTTGACAATGATGAATATATTGAGAGTCTGAAATGACTTACAGTTGGTGAAAAGAAACATTGAATCAAGTGTGACTGGCCAGAGAGCATTTCAGCTGTAGCTCACAGCTGTGTGTACAGTGTTATACATTACAGTGTATATCCATTTTCTTCTCTTTGCCTTTCTTTTATGAGCTGTTGATAAGATGGTACATGTAGGTTCTAAATATTTACCACAAGTTGAGCAAAATTTAAGTTTTTTATCAACAAATTTCCGTACATTCTATTTACTTTGTTTTCTACCTCTGAGATGCAGATGACGTTACACTAGAAGCAGTGGGAGGTGGGATCTACGATTTCTCTGTCCATGGCGGGGTTCGAATTTACCTGCAGCTCATGTGTTCTGGCGATTGAAAGGCAAGCACCTTTAACCACTAAACCACAGCCTGCTCCCAGAGCGTCATACAGAGTCATATAATCTGATAATTAAAACAAGTCGGAATGTCTTTAAACACTCTGACAACATGCAGCTCTTCAGGGTGATGATATTAGAAAATTCATATAACATGGATCTTACCAATGAGTGTATGTGAACCAGCTTGTGTTGTATACGAACTAGTCAAATCCAGCTTATCAAATTTCCAGCTTATCAAATCACCTAAACCAAGAGGCAATGCGTGCATGCATCAGTTATTGTTGCATCAGTGGTGCAGTCTGTGTTCACAGCCACACAACTGGACACAAGATTGTATGAAACCTTGGCGTACTAGCAAGAAAGGAGTGATTAGTTAGTTTCTGTGTTTGTATGCCGGCTGTGACACTTAGGGATTTCCTATTTATCGGAGAAGACCAGAAGTGACATTCCACTTGAAGCCCTATGGTGCCGTAAAGCGGAAAAGCATGTACGAGCTGACATGACATCTCAGATGGCAACACACATGACACATAAAATTAGCATTATAATAATGTCAACTGTGTTTTAAATGCTTTATACACATTCATATTTCACCCAATAGCAGTCAGCCTAAGTAGCAGGAAAAATCTGGCATAGCATGGGGAAAATCAGTGCACCTGTTAGATTGTCTCATCAGTCAAAGATCTAAGGTCTTGAACGACAAGGATTGCCCACTCTGCCTTATCCATTATACACATCTACTGTCAGGATTTTTTTTTTTTTTTTTTTTTTTTAACTATTGTGGCGCTTTGTTGATTTGTGAGGCTCTGTACTTAAGTTGCATGTATATCCTTAGATTTTTATAAACTGAACGTAAAAGAAGTTATATATTCCTGTTTTCTGTTCCAGAGGGCTTGACAAGATGCCAACTTGAGCAGATATTCTGAAGATGGGTCACCAAGTGAGAAAGCTGTGTGATACAGCGCTACATGAAGCTGTAAGGTTTGCTGACATTGTTGATGTCAGAGATGCCCTTCTAAACAAGAATGACCCTAATGAGATTGGACTGTACCAATGGGCCCCAGTTCACGAGGCTGCACATAACGGAGAGCTGGACATCCTTCTCCTTCTGCTGAAACATGGCGGTATATCATCTGCATTTACACACGTTTGCATGCAAGTTTTGAAAGGAGTTATCCAAGTTCTACTATTGGGGATTGTCACT
Source organism: Acanthopleura granulata (assembly GCA_016165875.1). Taxonomy (NCBI): domain Eukaryota; kingdom Metazoa; phylum Mollusca; class Polyplacophora; order Chitonida; family Chitonidae; genus Acanthopleura; species Acanthopleura granulata. The sequence goes on along the minus strand of JABBOT010000080.1, from coordinate 46,606,515 downwards.
AGCTGGTGTTATGTGTCATAGGTTTTTTTTACCTTTCTTATATTTTCTTTTTTTTGGGGGGGGGGGTACAGGGATCTTAATATCATTTACATTATAAACTTACATGTATAAAAGGACAGGGGCAAAAATGCTTGAAATTGCAAGGTTTGACAGGGAATCTGATTTCGGACAATCAATCTCTCTACAGGTGACATCTTTCTTAGTGCATTGTTCAGCCCCAACCAAATAAATATTAAAAAAAAAATACAGTTACGTAAGATTTACTAGTTTACTTCTCTATTAAAAGAAATATTTATAAATACAATTATCTTACTCATCTTCTTACAAAACCCCAGCAAGTTCAAAATAGTCCATAAATAGGAGTACATGGCCTGATATTTCTGTCAGTTAGAGTTATTCCCCCTGTTTTCCAGGAAGCCCAAACGTACAGGACAGGCTGAATGGGAGAACACCACTGCATTATGCTGCAGAGGAAGGCCACGTTGACTGCATGTCTGTCCTGTTAGAATATGGCAGTGATTGTTTGATTGAAGATACACATGGGCATACAGTCTTTGATGTTGCTGATGAACAGTGTAAACGCATTCTGAAGAAAAAAGGTTGGTGTATAGAAGTTGCCAGATGACTTGTTTGTTTGATATTCTCAGGAACACCACAGAAAACTGAACATACTCACCTTCTCTTTACCAGTACGCCCACACGCAGGGCTATAATAGACGTGATCTCTGCCCAAAGTCTTGACACCACGGTGCCACCACGGTATGTCAAAGGGCTAAACTTAAAAACGATTAAGAGGACTGCACAGTTATCCAAGTTAAATTCACTCTGCTGAAATTCACCCAGATTGCTACCGTGCATGTTGTGCTGGAATCGGGAGATCTGTAAAATCGCTGTAAACAAAATTCATTTCTGTGCTTACATCTGTCTAACATTACTCAGCTTGCTTAACAAGTGACCCCTTCACAAAATCCACCATGTAACTTTCTGGTCTCGGAGTTCAAAGCAGCAATTGCAACTTCCTCTCACGAAAATTTGGCGTGAATGCATACCATGAGCAGAAATATTTAAAAACCTATGAGAGACTCAAAATGGTGAGTCCAAGGGAACTAGATTATTTTCGAGGTCCTGTGATTTAGTTATACTATTCAACCTGGCTTTGGTAGAACAGTGGTTTCAGAACAATTTATCAGTCGGAGAATTAATAACACTTGATGTCACAGGTACATGTATTTATAATTTTAAAACTCGAATTGTAAGCAACCGAGGCGAAATTGTATCTAACTTCTCACAAAGTCACGGTACTGATCACTGAAAGTTTCTTCATATAATTTTTGAATTCGTATAGTCGGGTAAGAAATAAAAGTGTTTCTACAGAGGGATATTTACTGGGATTTTTGAATATCAGTATGTACCAAATTAAAATCTGTTTACCAAATTGAAATTCCTCATTAAATTGCCTGGGCCAGGGAACAGTAAATATGCATACATACGGTGTGACGAAGTTTGTAAAGCTCTGTGTACATTCATCAGAGTGAAATGCTTTATCATGTAAATGACTGGATACAGATTGACCGTAATATTCAAATGTGCCCTGAATACATACTCTGACCCTTCGTAGAGTTGAAGAGAGCTGCATGTGTTGTTTGGGATGGGGGGGGGGGGTGCTTGGACGCTCTGCCCACAGTTTACATCACCATGGTGAAGGACGGCTCTTTGCCCAGGTGTTCGCTGAACTTGATTGAACTGGGCGTCTCACATCAGCCGCATCTAATGATGTGTGTTACAATACTCTTCAAAACACGGGTAGGCTTATACAGGCCTCAATTTATGGGCTTTCCTAAAGGCACTCTTAAAATTACCACCAAATCCTCACAAAAAATATTAAACTGGCTAGCAGGGTTTCCACGTACACATGAGTAAATGCAAGGACTTTGTCACATCACTTCTTGACAGGTAATTTGCATAAGAGTGGCGCGGCCGCAGAAAAAACATTGACACCTGTGACAGTTCATTTTATTGGAATTACTGTTTTAAAACTAGACCCATACAGCATCGACTGTATGTAAAAATGGATTTGCGAGTGTTTATAGATGATTCAGGCAGGGTGAACCTGTGCATAAATGAAACTTTGCCACTGTTTACCTGCACTTTATGAAGTTACCAACCTGGGTTATGTGCATAAGTAGGCCTACTGGTGCTGTAAGAGCGAGATGGGGGCCAAAACAGAGCCAGTAAAACAGATATTTTTTTACTACAGTTGTGGGTTTGAAAAGTGCAGAAGGGATATTTTTGTGTACTGGTATACAACATGCAGAACACAACCTGCGGAAGAACAATTATCGGGAACATTTTATCCTGGTAGTGATTGACAGATTAATTAAATACCAATGGATTATAACTCAACACCTAAAATCTTCACTTCATGTCATATGCAACTAGTATGTACCTGCTGCTAAGTGTCTTTTTTTGACTTGTCACTCTCAGAGAAAAGTCGTCCAATACTACCCAGATTACTATCGAGAAGGCTACATGTACGACTGTGCATAACTACTGCTCCCAATCCCGTCATTCAGCTGATGTATCCTGACATCAGTGTGTTATAATATGATGTCAAATTTGACCCCAAGCTTTTTCACATGGGGAATGCCCCTTGCTTGCGAAAAGATCGAGGAATTATGGCAAATGACCTAAAATTTCACCCCAAAACATCCCCTAAGACCAATAAACTATTAGAAACAGGTAAAATGTGTTTTGGGGCAAAAGTTAGAGTTGCTTACCACACTGGACATGACAAATGTTCTGGTCATAAATCTAGTGGGTATTTTATAGCATACAAAACTTTGGCCTCTGCTTCATTGACTAAAGGTGTGGTTTGCAGTATAAATATATCTTTGAAGATACTAGAACCCCTCAGGGGCGAAATTTGGTAAAAAGAATTGTTAATTTCACAATCTTATTCTCCATTTTCCTATCTGTTTTCTCACTTAAAGATGAAAACCAAATTTGAGTTGTAAGTAGGCCTACGTTAAATTTGAGAAAAAATACAAGATGTTGTGAACCAAGGCAGATGTGTTTTCTTAGTTCTGTCTGATTAGAGGGATTACCTCAATGAAAGGAGTTACCTGCTGTGATTACACACGCCTGTGGTAAATGTATATTGCCTCCTGCCGTAAACTGTGCATGGTTGCTTGTGCAGACTACTCCAGCAACCTATTAACTTCAACAACAGCCTTTATCACTCCAGCGGGGTGTCGTTGGGGAAGGGGCTTAAAAACATTCTAGCAGGTTTTGCTCAGAAATGTCAAAATAAAACTTCAGCTTACACTTTCATGGAGCATGACAAATTTTAAAACATAAAATAAGTAAGTTGATATGTTCACATTTTAACTAGAGGCAGGACAGTTCTTCATTCAAATTAATTGGCAAGTGAATTAATGACGAATTTTTGTCAGACATAATGCCCCTCCAGACATTTTTGTCTTTTTTTTTTCTGAAATACTTTTCTCCCTTATTTTTCAAGATAATGTTATGAAACTTTGCACATATGTAGCTAAATACTTAAGCTAAAAAACTGTCTCACAAATTTTTTATATCTTTCCTAGTTAGTGAAAATGATATTAGTGAAAGAACATCAAAGTTTCAAATTCTTTTTAAATTTTGAAACTTTAAATAATTTGGAACAATCTAAGATGAATACTAAAAATCTTTGGGACCGTTTTTTAGTTTAAATCGTAACTTATCCACTTGGGTCAGATTGAACAAATTGGAAAATTAGAAAAAATAGCATTTTGAAAAACAGCTCTGATTTTTTTCAAACTTTCTCTTTATTTGAATTAATGTTAAAGTCAGGTAAATTTTAAAAACTTTTTGAGATCAGCAGTTGTTTACCTTTCAGAATATATATATACATGTACATGACCATATGTGACCAATATTGTTGGCTGCGGAAGGAAAAATGTGAAATTTTGCTTTTGAGGGGTTTTAGTATCCTTAAGTATGTGTAATATTTGTCTTTATGAACAAAGGTGGAAGCCCATCTCAGCCTGGGACCATCGTCAATGAAGTCTCCCAGGACGCAAGTTGTGTGGGTAATGGAGCACGCCTGGATGTGGACAGGTGTAGTATAACGAGCTCCTGCAGCAGTGAGGGACCTCCAGCCACACCAGACTTCTCCCATTCACCAGGTATTATGCTGCTGCTGCTGGTTTATATTTTTGTTCTTTCAGTGAAGAACAATCTTTTACCTATTTCCATAGATTTTTTCCACAAACCTTTGCTAGTTCATGTGACTTCAGTGTAAATCTGGCATAAGCCCATTAGCCAATCCCTGAACAATAAGGGCGTTTGCTTGAGTCTTCAATGTTAAATGCATCCCACCATGATGTTGGCCGCCGATGTATAAGTGAAATATTTTTCAGTGTGGTGTGAAACACAAATCAAATAAATAAATAGATGTTAAATGCCATATTGTATTATGTTTGAAATGAATGATTTAGTAAGTTACCTGTATCAAAATTGTATCCATTAATGTGCATATTAAGGGTTGTAATTAAGTGTAATGGTCAGTGACTGATTGGGAAAACATGGAATGTTAGGCCCTTGAAATTCCTCAATGAAACATTTTCTTCTGTGGCTCCTTGGGGAACCTTTTTCCCAACAGACAGCATTTATAAATAAACAAAGAGAGACTGGTATTACTTGATGAAAACTTGATTTAACATCCTCTCTTGTGTTACTTCAGATCTTGGACAGATAGAATTGTCATTTGAGTACGACTCCCGGAAGAGCTCTTTGCGAATCCGAGTTTGGCAAATCAGTGACATCATCATTCCACCAGGTAAACAGTGGTTCACGTTTATAATGATTTGCCAATAATCCTGGTATTGGAGAGCATGTTATAGCCTGCTGGTAAAGATGGTAAAATTTCACAGTTTTAAGCACCAATGAAATAAGTAAATAAATATACTTATAACATGGTTCATATTTGATTTCAGCCCATACATCAATGATCAGCTGTATTTATATAAAGAGCTACCTCATACCAGATAAGGCGGGCGAATCCAAGAGGAAAACAGAGGAAGTGAAGGTCTCTACTGGTCATCTGACCTCATCAAACAAGACTCAGTCCACATTGTTCCCAGTAACTTTCAGGTTCTCAAAGTCTCTAGACTATAGCAGTGTTACAAGAGACATGGTCAGCAAGAAAACTGTGCAGCTAGAGGTTTGTGTCATGCAAAAGTACAGCAGGAAAAGCTTCTTAATATCCATGTACTGCTTGCCCTGCAAGGCTGCAGTTAGGCAGCTGGTGCGAAAGAAGCATAAGCTGATACCATGCAGCAATCCTATGCTCCCCGACAGCATGAAAGTTTACAGCGCCAGTCAACTGCAGGTCACAGAATTTCCTCACTCCTCCAGTAATCCAGACATAAGGTGTCTGTCTTATGTCAGTGTCAACTCTGAAACCTCTGGATACCCTGAAAGTAACGCCATATTGGAAGGTGTCATTGTTCAAAGGGCAGATAATCCACGGGTATCAAATACTGTCATCAGCATGCCTGCTGAAGAGAATGAACACAGGATTTTGTTTGATGTTACCTCTGTTGACTGTGATTTAGCAGATATTCGTGGGTACCAGTATACTTCTGTGTCAGTAGAGAATCCTGGAGATGCTTTCATTCCAAATGAAATAACTATAGATACAGCAACCAAGCAAGTAGGAAATAGCTCTCATGTTGTTGGCAGCACATTGGTGAGATCACAAAAATCAGATGACGTGGATAGTCTCCCTTCAGGAAGCTCAAGGGCTGGCAGCAAGTCAGGTTTTTACCCAGTTGCTAAAATGTTCTCAAAACATGAAGGCAATTTGAATAGTCAACCTGTTCATTTGACCAAAGTCAGAAAGGTGTCAGAAGAGCATGACTCCAAAAGAGATCAGCCTGACACAAGCCCCACCCCCAGTAAGCCAGACATGCCCACTTGGGATGACTACGATCTGGACAGTGAGAATGTTAGACTTTGTGTTCAGACTGTGGACATGTTTAGTGATAGTGTCTCCTTGCCAGGGCCATTACTACCATTGCCTACAAACTTTGATATTCCCTGTGAGGAGGGCAGCTTTAGCATTCACACAGACCAAATGGCACATGGCTTGGGCAATACACTGACGACTTCCATTCAGTCACTTCAGGATAAGCACAGGACTAAACATTCCGCTATCTCCATAATGGGAAAGGGTCAGGACAAGGAGAAGAGACTGGTTGGTAAGAGTATGAAGTCTGGTAGAAAGACATCAGCTGACCTGGGAAAACCTAGCACTGGACCTGCCATGCAAACATGCACTGTTGTTGATGAGAGAATGAGATCAAGGGAGCGAACTCATACAAAATCCGACTCTGTTCCATGCACAGTCCATTTGACAGAGGGCAGAAAGAAGGCCTTAAGCACTCCTCATGAAAACACAGTCCTGGACATTGAGAGTGATGAAGATGTGTATGCCCTGCCACAAAGTGTGCAAAATTTCACCATTCCCATGCAGGTCTTTATCACTGAAGATTCTGACTGACATCCCCTCTCTTCAATATTAGGCTAGAATGTATGTTCTACCATGGCAACAAAACAGCTATAGTCTTGCTATGGCATTATTGAACAAATGTTAAATTTTACATGCTTTCATTATATTGCTACAAGTGCAATTTACAACAACTGCAATTTCTGCAACAGTTGTTTTCATTCAGTACTATTGGAATGGCTTAGTTCTCTCATTTCTGTCCATGCATATTTATGTCCATGCATATTTATAACCCTGTCTGCAATCCTGACATATGTTTAAGAAGAACATCTGGAAAAGCAGAAAAGGCTGAGAGCTTATCTGTACTTTCTAAATTCACAAATAATGATGTTTGTAGGTGTAAAACCCATCAATGATGTTTAAGCTTACCATTGTCCTCCAACCTGTGTGGCATGTCAAGAAGAAGTTTTGTGGTGTTTACTATTCTGAACGTTATTACGTTTTCTGTGATGTATCTGATTTTTAGGATATTGCCAGAATTAAGTGTGAGCATGTTTGGAAAAGTGTGGTCTGCCTCTTGCTGTTTTGAAATCACATGTAATAAGAAACAGGGAAACCCTGCTTTTTATGTATCCTTATTGGTCATATCCATATCAAAGTCTTTCAACAGTTGTAATATTTGTGAAATGTTAAATACAGTTTTAAATGTAGCAATATAATACCAAAAAGTGATCAAATGTTTTGTTAATTCGAGAGAAAAGGAGTGAATGGAAATCTGTCACTTGTGTGAAATCAATACAAAATTATCTGAAAGCCCTTTGGGACTGACTAACAATAATTACAGATGATACAGATAGCCTTGTACTTATCTTACTAGTACCTTCCTCTTTTGCAACCTTTATACATGCATGTGCATGTATTATGAAATGCAAATAGTCAGTGTAACACAGTATATAGCTATTCTTGAAATACTGTGAAATGTACATGTATGTTGATGTTAAAAATTGTCTGTGGTAAATGTTTGGCTGTATTTTTGAGATTGATTTATATGGTTACATGTTTTGCATGAGCAATTTTGTAAGCAACTTCTTGTAAGTGTTATAGAGGTACATGCACTTACATGTGTATGGAAACAAAATTTTTAACATTCATTATTTAATAATATTTTAATACTATTTAATATTAAATATTAAATTTTTTTAATATTAAGTATTTATACATGCAGCTGTATATATATCCTTTATTAACCTGCAGATATCTCAATTTAGAGTTCAGCCTCAGATTTTACAGATGTTTTCTTATTTTTTCTGAGATATTTAGTCAGAGCAAATACTGGTAAATAATTAAATTTTGCAACTGAAGTGATGTTTTGGTGTGTTCTATTTCACATATGTTCTTCAGAGGAATACCTCAAACAATACATATGGCTTACAATTTTTACGCTTGTAATTTTTGAAAGAGGGTGTTATATTTTCAGACTACTGTAATATTTTCACAGGGATGCTTTTTAAAAGAAAAGAAATATTATGTATAGAATAATGGATGCAACAATAATAAGACGTAATGCAATCTACTCAGTGTTTAGAAAATCTGTCAGGCAGCTTTTTCAAAATAAAGGCATGGTGTATCTTGGCGTCTTTAAATAAATTACTCTGCTTTATACACTTGAAGAGGTAACAGTTGGAATTTAATAAGTTATGTTTCCTACAGCGATAGGGTGGCCGAGCACCAAGGCTTCAAATATTGTCACAAAGAAACACATTCTACAAAATATATCTGTCGGAGCAGTAATTTTGTGGATCAGCCCTGGTCGCTTTGCATGCACAAATCGTGTTGATAACAGTGATAAGATGGGAGAAATATTAAAAGGAATCAGCTGGGTTTGAACCAAAGACTACTACATGCAGGTACCATGTTCAGTGGGCCAAGTAGTAAAGACCAGCAAGAAGACAAGGTAGATTTGATCATTTGCTCCTAACTCATTACAAAAACACAGAACGATCGTGAAATTCCTGTAAGTGGAAATCACGCATTAAAAGGAGATTAATAGGTTATCGGAGAGACTCGTCTTCACATGTCAGTCCTGTCATTTTGAAGTAAATGCGTGTGAGAAGCGGGATTTCGTATTACATGAATTATTTCCCGAACGACCCCTCGATGAACTGGTGTTTTTTAGTTTCATGCAGTCTTGTACAAAACATGCAGTTTATTGAATGGAGGCATTTTTTACTTCCTTTTAGTTGTTAATGTGTGTTGTGGTTGATTGACCACTGCTTAATTGGTACGAGTTTTAAGGCTTTCGACACGTCTGCTCTCTTCGGAAGTTACGGAGAGCAGACTTTCTTATTGTAATATTGACTTAAACCCGGAAAAAGTTTTCATGTCGTCTTACATAAATCTTTCATGTTTAGTAAATGGGAGATTTTAAAAATTTTTTAATTGCACTGTAATATTGCATTTTAATTGCTGTGTATAAATTAAGCTGTGTTGTTTACAGTGTTTATAATTGGCAAAAATGAATGTTTGGGATCCTGCTTCCTTGGTTTGACTATTAACCGGTTCATTATACATTTGGCTGACCTGTCCTCCTGCTGCGGTATTCAGTCAGGAAGTTTGTCAGATACCTGGCAAAGGTCGATGATTTACTATGTTCACTTCAGTTTATTCCACCTATAAATTAACTTGCCGTCGTAATTGATTTATTTATTTATTTATTTGATTGGTGTTCTGCGCCGTACTCAAGAATATTTCATTTATACGACGGCGGCCAGCATTATGGTTTGAGGATACCGGCCAGAGCCCGGGGGGAAACCAACGACCATCCGCAGGTTACTAGCGGACCTTCCCACATACGGCTGGAGGGGAAGTCAGCATGAGCTGACTCCAACTCACTGCGACCGTATTGGTGAGAGGTTTCTGGGCCATTACTGGCTGCGTTTTACATACATGTACCAAGTTTCAGTTCGATATACGGTGAACCACTGAAGGACAAAAACATCCATATACATAATTCGCCATGGTAAATCAAAGTTCAAACCCGGGTCGGATCATACCACAGACTTTAAAAATGGCACTTCTTCCTGCCTCACCCTGTTCACTGTCTCAGCATTGAGAGGTTAGAGCAAGGAATTAGGACTGGTCTGTCTGGTGTCAGTTAAATGAGACTGAATGGGGTGTCCTGTCTGGTATCTGTGGCATGATGTTCCAGTGACGGCAGCACTTTGGCGGCATGGACTCACCCTGCCATAGGAAAACGCTCTGTACACACACCAGAAGGACTCCTCGTCATCATATGACTGAAATATGCTTAAGTTGGACATTAACTCCAATCACTCATTCGCTCTCTTTTTTGCTGTTGTTAGTTACATTTGTTTTGCACTTTAATAACCCTTGTGTTCTGAAACAGACGAAAATAAATTTGAATCTTTTCACAGGGGAAAGTCTAATAAACTGCTAAATTAAAATGGATTCTTCACTCTGTGTAACACGGCAAATGCAGAAAGGACGAAGCATTGTATCATGTATACCTTTCTCTTACATGTGATATATCTTATAAAATCTACAAACGGAATTTCCCTGTTTTGTACAGAACGTCAATATTAATTTTTCTTTTAACAGCAATTTGGTAGTGATTCAAATCCACTCTTTACGTTACTTCAATGTTGACATCAATTAGACCTGTATGCAATGATTAAACAGACTTGAAGAAAACGACCCAAACACTGTTACATTCTTAAGAAGAAATGTACAACCAGTGTTTCCCATTTATTAATATTTGTGGTGAGAAAATGTAAGTTGAAAAATAATGGCTAACTTTATGTACCTTTTGAATTCGTCATCAACATACTTTCGGTACAAGCGTGTCGTAAAAAATAAAATCACACAGTTACGGGTTCCTGAAGGAAATATTATGGAGGTAACTTAAAATGCAATACCAATTTGGGACCGGGTCCTCTGTGGCCGAGTGTTCTATAGGCGCTCGCCTTCTTATCACTGCAGTAGAGGCCCGTAGCCGTTAATATAGCTTTCATACAGCAAAGTGCGACACCTTGTAATTTGTCGTACATTCTCTGGACATATAGGCCACTCTCTTTTCGAATACATGTCTTATCCTAGATTGTGGTGTCATATAATGGATGTGATAATTTGCTTTTGCGTGAGAGATATATACCGTCGTGCTTGGGCAAATTTCATACCTTGTTTGCCCAAAGCATTTCGGAACATTCGTCTTCCACTTGAAAAACTTCCCCAACTGCAAACCGGGGGAGTGTAGGTGGGGGGGAGAAAAGTTCTCCCCAATTCGGAACGGGGGGTGGCGACTGTCCCCTCTGACCCATCTCTGTTTTGCAACCACTAAGAAGCTGTCCTCCTAACCCCCTCTGTTTTGCAGCTAAGAATCTGTGACGTCACTGTGGTTCAATATGGTCCAAAAAGTCCACCGTAGCACCTTGATCTTTATTTCCCTTTTAATAACTGTAAGAAAGTGGCAAAAAATAATGAAAACCATACTTGATATCAGCACGAAATTGCCTTTCAGGTGGTGTGTACTTTCTAAAAATGTAGTCTGTTCTTTTAACTCTATAGCTAACCTATACCCCTGAACATTTTTTTTATTATAGTAAAGAAAATAGGAACGGCGGCAATGTGATTACCATGGAAAACGCGGCAATTGAAAAATGTAGTCTCTTTAGAACAAGCATACGTCTTCTGGATTCGAACAGGCGACCTTATCGTTCAGCTGCTGGCCGATTCGCAATGCTCATCAGCAAGGATAGCCAAATGCACTATAGCTGAGACAAAAAGGGAGAAAACAATGCCGTAAGGTATGATTTACACCAAAATATATGTTGCAGCTTATATATGCCTCTTTTGTAAAAAAAATAAAAATACAAATAGATGAAAAGTGATGTAATTGAGGAGACAATTTCAGTTTACAGCCTAAATATTCCTTTTTCAGCTCTTAATTATGCCCTCAGCTCATGAATAAACCCATTTCGGGCATCTAGTATCGTGAATTTTTCATTACCAGACTGGTTGCTGTGAAGTGTTCTGTTTCAGTAATATTTCAGGATGTGTATTTTCAAACTATGTCTTCTGTTCAGATATTTATTTATTTGATTGGTGTTTTAAGCCGTGCTCAAGAATATTTCACTTATAACGGACAACGGGCAACAATATGGTAGGAGGAAAGAAATGATGATCAGATATGTAAGGCTCGCATGTTTATGCATGTTTATTGCATAAGGAACGGATATCCTGGCCTATTTGCCTGCACGTGATAGGGAAACACCATGCAACTTTACGTATGTTCCAAACTAGCCATACTGCACTTGAGAAAATATGAAATACATCACAATGGCCCCAAGTCTGATGGGAATATAAATCCATATACCTCCGCACAAATGTACCTGCAATATTCTTTCCATAGACAGAAATGAATTAATTTCTGGAACAGCAAAGGGTTTAGCGGTAGTATAAATACACCTGGTTATCTATCTTAACGAAAGGCCACGGGAGGTGAGGACTGAACAGATTTGAGAACACGACACCATGTACTGTTCTAGTGTATCTATGAAACTCTCATTCGATATATTTATAACCCATCAGACCATTTGAAAAACAAACACCTGACTTGTCTAGACAACCTCAGACATGAAATCAACAAAGTTAAGCATATAAGCATTATGTAAACTTCGTGCATGATGAGAGAAAATGAGGGATGAGGGAAGCTAGGTTTTTATTCGGGAAGGGAGGTGGTGGCAGGAGAGTGGGTAACTATGGCCATGATTTAAATAGCATGGATTAGCATAACGCAATGTGAATGCAATTCATATATGTGCACAACGGTTCTGCTAAAAGAAGAGATTACATTTAAATAAGGTACACATCGTCTGAAAGGCCATTTCATACTAATTTAAAATACGGTCTTCATTACGGTGATTGAAATGGAAAAGAAAGTTGAGATGGTACCGTGGACTTTTTGGACCATATTGAACAGACTGAAGCAGAGTAGCGTCAAGTACACAGATTCTTTTTTGTCGCTAAGTATGTTGTAACTGTTAAATTTCCAGACGCAGTGTTCAATACAGACACAGTATTGCACTAAGTATAGTCAGATATAAAGTATAAGTATATATAGCAATCAGAGGATGTCTGCCACCTAAAAAGAGTCTGCGACGTCACTTTCCTTCAACCTGTTCGGATTGCTAAAAAAAAAATCCATCGCAGCCTGGGCGTCAATCTTTTTTTTCCATTAATCACTATTAATGTGTTAATCACTATAACAAATTCTGAAAAATGACGATGACCTTATTTGGAATCAGCAAGAAATGGCTTTAAGTAATTCGTATTTGTTTAAATGCAGTCTTTCTTTTAAGTAACCGGCATACGCAGAATTTGAATACTTTGACACTGTTCGACAGTGCCAGACATGCGTAAGAGCACATCTGTACAGAGCAATACACGGTGGACACAGATATATGTATACGTTGTCTTCCGAACTAAGCAATACATACACGTGTCTTTCACAGAGCGTGTACACATACATATATAAATTTATCACCACGGTGTCACCAGCTGACACATGGAAGACTTAATGCTCCAACAGACTGCCGTGGGGCGAGGGTGGTTAACACACAGGGGGTCGTTCCCATCCTGTTTTCTTTCAACATCTTCCATTGATCCGTGAGCTGTCGCGATGTAACATGTGTGATCTGATAGCTGATTAGAAAGATCTCATTCTCAGTGTAAGGAAACCGGCACAGATCGATAGTCAATCCACGCGGTTCGATTTTCCAGATAAATAAAATCCCACTGACAGACACCTCCCCCTCAACGACTTTAATCAGATTAGTATGGAGTATAAGAAAACAGCTGATATACGATTGGCTATTTCCATATTGGCCCAGTTTCTGTACATTACACTGATGACACCAAATGCCATATACAATATCACAGGAGGTGAAACTTGTGGGGCGAGTTAAAGCATCAGAAAAATAATTGATCTCTCGGAATATAGGCTACTCTTAGTCCCTACTTAGCACATCAAGGGTGGAAGAAGGAGCTATTAGTACCACTGAGGTGAGATTTTCTTTTTGCTATTCGCGCAGGTCAGTCGTGATCCATATACAGTAACTTTCATTTCTCTTCAATATATATGTATATTGTTATATATATATTTACTCAAGTATTTATTTATTGATCCGTATCTCCTTGTTCGAGTTCAGGTGATGCTGACTTATGCTCATTCTGTACGTGGAGAGGTCTGTCAGCAAAGGACTGTCAGCTACCTACGAATGGTCATGGGTCCCCGCTTGAATATCCTGAGTCTACGGCTTAAAAATCAAATGTATATATCTCCTTGTATCTATACGAAATTATATTTATCCAAGTGTGGTAGGCGTTGGAAAAATTGGCTCAACAGGTGGAACTATGGCCAACAAACAGGGCATTCGTTCAAATATTTTGAAAAGCAAATCATTTAATTATAGTTGATTGGTGTTTTACGACGTGCTGAAGATTTGTTCATTTATATAAAAGTGATCAAGTTTAAACATCACGAAAGGAATCGGGAGTGGCCTGAATAAAATCTTGCCCCAATCTACACCGTTTTTATTGTACCTTACAATCTTGGTCACTGACCAAAGCACTTCCAACTGGCCAGCCCTAGATTCGATTCAGTGAGAAGATTATTATTTATCTGTGATTTTTTCAAAGCACGTATTTGATGTATTTGCATCATTTTGCCTACAAGCTGCTTAGGCCAGCATTACACGCCGCCTGTATGGATATTCTTGCCTGCCGGCAGCATGCACTTAGAAAACACGTGGGTATTCTTTCATTATTTACACATGTGGCGCTCGTGACGTCAAAGCCAAGACCGCCTGTTTACCACTTACGACTGAATGATTACATGAATGCGCCCTGAAATGTAGTACTAAATCAGGCATTTGGGGACGATACTGTTTCTTTCGTTCATAGACGTTTTTGTAGAACATGATTGATTATAGTTTCATTTTTTGAGCTGTCGGTAACGGTAGCTCATCTAAGCTCCCTATTTTCAGGCGTTGAACGAATTTTGGCGAGTTACATAGAGCAATCTTCCGTGAAAGTGCTTTCGTCAAACGATGGTATTGATTGGACCAAAGTTTCACACTATCGCCCTATTTCGGCCTCTTGGCCAATCGAAACGGGTATTAGTCGGGGTCAAGTCGCGCAGGAACACCATTTACTTGTCGGTTCTAGGGGTGGGTGATGGCAGTTTTCTGTCTTTTTAAGATTTGGTAGTACGTTTTCTCCATATTATTTGTCATTTATTATTTTCCCTTATTTTCAGACTGACAAAAAAGTCATATTGGAGCCCAGAAAGGAAGTTAAAACCTCATAGGACGGACCTTTGCGGCCGCAGTACGGTGAGTATGGTGGTCGGGAAGGGGAGGTTGGATAGGGCAGATCAACTAGCATGACTACGTGTACATGAAATCAACGTGGGCTTGAATTTGATCGGGCTTCGCTCTAATTTGACAGATATTGACGACCATCAACAACCAACTTAGCCCCAGTGACTGGTCAGGAAAAATAGCAGGAAGACATCCTAAGTCACCGTATGTTTAATTGCATTGAAATAATGGCGATGAGTTACCGTAAGCAAATGATCAACTTCATAACTGCTTTGAGTTCATAAACGTCATATGTTTCAATTACATAGCCGTCCAGTGGGACCATGGTTTGATTTGGCATTGATCTCCGTTACCTGACTTGATGTCTTGATTGACTAAAGCTATTTCTATCAACACACTTACACTGATAATATTTCTCCTATAGGATTTCAGACTGTCAACTAGCATTGGGGATTGCCATTTTCGAAATACATATTGGGACATTGGAGGGCCGCAAAAATGCTAGAGTGTGATATTGCCGGTTATTTTTTAGTGTTAGCCTGCTTATACTTCAAATGAATAAATGTTACAAATTATCTTCAGGAGGGGTTTTCAGTACCTCAGGGGTCATAGATAGTACCACTGTCAGGTGTGTGTGTGCATAATATTTAGATGGGACATAACAGAGTTATTGCTCAGACCCAAACTTATGCAGTCAACACGCATTGAAGTCTCTCAATAGCCATCGAACTACCTTAAACTACTCCTTTTTGAAAGTGTAGAATCCATTCCATACGCTGCCGTCAAGTTTATGTCTTGTCAAGGGCGTCCCGTCACAAAATTGGATCTTTTACTTCTCACTCTGCTTTCAAGTAACTGTGCTTTCAGGTTGACCCTGATGTAAACAGGATGTGACGTACTCTAACGCAAACTCAAGATTTCTCGGCTGAACTACCCGCCAATCTCGCCAATCTCTTGTCTGCAATCAGGGATTGTGTCTGAGTGGGAAATACTGGTCTTGCGTTTGCTGTCAGTTGCCCCAGTTATGTGTACATTACTGAGACTGTTGATGCAATAGTCAGTAACTGTCAGTTCAACTAACCTAAATGAATGATGTGAAGAAACTAAGCGTTGCATGTTCTTCTGATTCCTGATATCTGCATGTCTTGTACAGCTAACTGGGTCAAGCAGTTGGTACATATAACACTGCTACATCCGCTGCATTCCCACTCGGAGATGTCATCTGATTGCATACAAAGTTTTGTGAGACTATCATGTAGTTTGACCTAGAAATCTTGAGCCTACATAGTTTAGCGTTAGTGTATGTCACATCCTATATACACCTGAGGCATCCTGCAAGCACAGTTGCTCAAAAGCGGTGGAAAATGGGAAGTAAATGACCTGATTTTGTGATGCGAAACATTTGGCAAGGCCCCAAAATGACGGAGGTGTGTGGAATATATTTTAGGCTTTCAAATGAGTGTAGTTTAAGGTACATAGGTGCTGTTAACAGATTTTTTATTTTGAGTTGTCTCTGTGTGTGTTTTGATCTGGACAATGGCTCTATTACATCGAATGTCTTCATATTATAGAGACCCAACTGAACTGACATAGGTACCCCCCTCCCCCCCAAAGCCAGATCTTATAACAGGAGTCCTTCATCAATGAAAACATTGGACAGCAAATATGTATACTTAAATTCCACATTGTAATCAGTATTACATACGTATTTCGGTACCTTACTTCATTGATGTTCAGAATTGATCAATACTGTTTATTAGTCAGGGTTGAAATACAGTAATCTGGCTCATTCAAAGCAAGTGGAGTTCAGTATGTTAAGTTCAAGGGAACATTAAGAGAAATCTGTGCATGAAGATCCTGCATGAAGTTCTGTTAGTAAGCACGACCATCCCACTTCACATTTAGATGCATGCCGTTATCCTGGTGCATGTGCACTAGACAACATATGCTGCCTTCACGAAGGAAGGATTTGTGTTAATACCTGGATATTTGACACCTGTGTACATGTCGGTACATTTCCTTTCAGATCTGAGATTCATCAAAATGCACTAAGAAGTTTTAATAAAATTAATAGGAACAACTCAGTTGGTTACCGTGCTGGCACAGGGTAATGACCCAGAAGTCTCCACCCAATGCGGTCGCTGTGAGTTCAAGTCAAGCTCATGTTGGCTGCCTCTTTGGCTGTACGTGGGAAGATCTACCATCAACCTGTGGATGGTCATGGGTTTCCCTGGCACTGTGCCCGGTTTCCTCCTACTGTAGTGCTGGCCGTCGTAAAAGTGAAATATTGTATAATATAAGTGACTGCTGTTTTATCAGCAAGCTTGTAGGCTATCATAAGCAAGAAAGTGACTGGTTTTCAACTGTAAATTTCATAATATTTGTGAATTTCATAGCAATAAGGAATATTAAATATTTTACAAATTGTATTTAAGTGGACTTCTGTAAGGATCGTGTAGCTTTAATGAAGAGTAAAGTCAGTTTTCGGAGAATTTGATGGAGACATGATATTTATTGAAGAAGGTTCAACAACTTTATAACTTCATGTGAAGTACTGTAAAAGGATGATTTCAAGTTAGGTCTTAAAAAATACTGCCCACTCAACAATTAGCATGCACTAGTAAACAGCCTGTATAAGCTGGGCATAGAAATGGATGTTATTAATGGTGAAAAGATAGAAAAACCTGAGCCACTCATCTTAATACTGTTGAGCTCTGTTGTTAAGTATCAAAACCAGATGAAGGAAATTCAATATATGATAGCTATCAACATTGCTCTTACAGGGAGGTAATCCTCCACATCCAGTTATATCGGTGCTTTCGTAACTTCTCGGATTGAACAGTATTGCTATTAGAAAGGCAAACACGTAGGTAAATCACCACTTCTGAAGCTAGCAGAGTGGAATTGAAAAGGTTCAATCAAGGGAGGCTAGACTAAAGTTAAATCGTTGTATTTTAAACTTATAGATATAATCCTGACTGAGCATTTAATAATGCACCTCTGACCAGTCGTCTCGTTTTCAATGATAGTGTTATACAGGAACAGCCTGCCTAGACTTAATTTTTTAGCTGTGTACTGGTGATGTTTTGCACCAGCTTGCATTTTTCAAACATCAAGGACTGGACCTTACCAATGCAGAATTACAAGTTCAAGTATGTATTAACATGTGTTATTGTATTGTCTTGTAAACATGTATGAACCTGTGTAAAGGTACATGTACATGTAAGAGTTGAACTCCGTCCTCCAGATGGGTTTGAATTCCTCTGGGGGTTTAGGACAAGGGTTATTTGAATGTGACGTAACATGTCACAGTGTTGTGATAACATCCTGGAGTTCAAGGTTACACACACAATCATTAAGGCTAGTGTATCCCAGCTGTCTCATGGCTGAGGCCAGTGTCAGTGGTGAACTGACTAATGCTGTATATAGGATATGATAGAAAACAATGGCCAAGACAGGAAAGAAATAAAGGATCATCATATTGTATTAATATATTGTTTTAAGGGTGTGTAAAGAGGACAAGTGATGTACTCTTAGTTTTCATAAATCTAGAATCAGATTGTTATTGGCTGTTCTAGCCTTTGCCAATATTGACTTGAAACTGAATATTAGCATTTGATTCTCCAACTCTGTTGGCCTTCAGAATACACATGTTCACAGTAAGCTTTAGTATTCCTTGTAATGTACACATTCGATGTAATCCATTTTTTAACTGCGGTGTTAGTGAGAGGTATTGTGAGTGCATCAGGTAGTGATCACGTGTAGTCTTTGGTCATTTTTGTGAGTTTTTCTGTTGCAGAAGTGTCGATGAATATTCATAATTCTGTTGTGTAAAACTTGAGCCTACCCATATACAATAATTTCATTGATCTGTTTACTGTTCAGACCTCCTAGATTTATCTCCTCTCTTTACTTTGTGGACAGCTTGTACTGTACGACTTGGAACCGACCACTGACCATGAGTTCGGACATGATTTCACCCCCTGAGGTGCCGATTCCCAATGTGGAAGACGAGGCCTTTGAGCCGCCAACATATGATGAAGCTTTCCCGGCCTTGGCTGGGGACTCCGTGAAAGAACCACCTCGTGTGGAGCATGGCCCATGGAATACTAAATTTGCTGTCCCCTCAACCAAGTGCACACAGGTATGTGGAATAAAAACCATCTCAACCATGTCCAACATTTTAATATTCTGAAAAAGCCCAATTTGTACATTGTCTGTGAAATCATTTCACCCTTCGCACTAAGAGACTGTTCAGATGATTTCTTTAAACAACCATGTATTTGCAGGAGATATACTTGTGGCAATGTATATACATGTATCCTGTTCAAGGAAATGTCAAGCAAAGGAAGCAAATGAAAATATGATACATTTCAGTTTTTATTCTGCTAATAATGGGGCTTTACCATGTATGAGTAAGAGAGTGAGTTCTCTTAACAGCTGCCTATTTTGGCCATGCTGAGCCTTCTGGATATGAAAGGGGCTGCCATGCTCTCCAACAAAACTTGCAAATCGTGGTGTTTTCTGGATGCTTATCATTACTGATACTCCAAGACAAATGCTACAAGCTGTGATGTGACCTTGTCAGTGTTTAATGATAATCACTCCAAATACACTATTATCAGGGTTGTTACAGAAGATCACTGAGCCCACCAGAGCACGTCACATAATAGATGTGATCTCCCAGATGTATCAAAATGAAAGTTTCGATCCATCTGGCTAGTGTTCCTGATATATATATGTAATGAAAATACTGAAAAAATAACTGAAAATAATTATGTGTAAAATTGGAAAGAAAACAAAACAGATTGTTGATGGTCAATGTGGAATTCCTGAGACACAGAGATTCTAACTTTTTCAACATTTTTCATTAATACAGTCATTAAGACATAATTATTTGTAGATGTTTCATTTTGACTTATTCCTTCACTTTAAGGTGTTCACTGTACCGTTAGAAGAGAGGAGATTCAAAGAAGTGGATGACCATGGATTTGGAGAGGAAGGCGATCAAGCTAAAATCTGCAAGGATATCATGCAAAAGACTGGTATGGTTTCCCAGTCTAAACAGTCCTGTCCCATGTTCTACCCAAGATCAAATTTGAAAGTTTGAACCGCTTAAGCTATTAAAACTACTGTTGATTTGACAGAGCTCTAAAAGTCATTTGAAAGCAGGTATGAGAGGCCTTCATCAGGCTTTTAGCTGGAAAAGGAGTTAAATTGCAAAGTTTTTCCAAACTTATTAAGAGAACTGAGGCAAGGTTGGGTACACACTTACTGTTGCCATAATTGGTGGAAATATAACAATTTTCTGGTACCTATGCTTTTGTCTTTCATATAAAAGTTTTTTAAGACAATTCATTGAATTTTAGATTACATGGATTACATTTGTTTACCAGGAGTGTCCATTGAAATGAGCCTGGCCCGTGACCAAAGTCTGACGGTTGTGATCCATGGAAAGAGTGACGCAGTTATGAAGGCTAAACGCATGCTTGTCAACCAACTGCAGACACAGGTAAGTTTCGTTTCCTGCATTTGTGTGAAAATCTGACATCTCTTATTTAATTACTGAAAGTATTATTACAACTGTGAGATGAAGTGCCTTTTCTGTAATATTGGTAGTGAAGTTGTACTGTTTAAGTAGGCTGCAACTTGCTGTTTCATCAAACTTTTACCTAAATTTCTCGCTATTTTGAAGGATTGGCATGATTTCAACAAAAATAGCATGTAGTCAGCTGTTTTTATGTAATTTTCTGGTAACCTGGGATGTTACAGGCTAACATGACAATCCGTATTCCACGAGAACATCATCGGTTTATTCTGGGAAAGAGTGGCAAAAAACTGCAAGACCTTGAAATGATGACATCAACGAAAATCACAATACCACGAGCAGAGGAAAACAGCGAGACAATACGTATTATGGGAACAAAAGAAGGCATCGACAAAGCACGACATGAACTTCAGTGCATTTCAGATGAGCAGGTAACCAGATTTCGTTTGTTCATATTCAGCTTATTCTGTTGTGTAATTCTCCATGATGGGTTTGTTGAAATGATGACTCTGCGTTGAAGTTAGTGTGTGCAGGCATTTTTACACTTGAACTCTGAAATCTAAAGTTCTTAAGGAAATTTGTTGACTGTTATGTAATTGGTTTGTGCAGATGAACGAAGGCTTAAAACTTTATGACAACTTGTAAATGCATGGCAGTACTTTCTGCTCATGTTCAGTTTACTCCATTGGTAGACCTGATTTCTGTTGAATAAGTGAAATAGTCTTATGTTTGGATGAAACAGTTATCAAGTTAAAGTAGTAAATTAAAGATTTAAATTTTTGACATCTTTATTTATACATCTTATTTGGCAGAGATACACTTGTCTTCTCTTAAATAATGAACATAAGACATGTGAATATGATATCTGCCTGATTATCTGATCATATTTTAGCCCAAGGTATTTGAAATTCTTTCTGTTCGTTCCATTTTTGCTCTAGTCAGATTTTGAGGGTCGCATCAAAATGTTAATCGAGCTATGAAATCCTCAGTTGACTGAGTGGTTAGAATTAGAATTTTGCATTACTTTCTTTTAGGCTAAACTGGCATTTGAACGCATCCCAGTGCCAAAAGTGTTACACCCATTTGTGTGTGGACCTAACAACAGTATCATTAAACAACTGATGGATGAAACGAATGCGAAGATCAACGTTCCTCCTCCGAGCGTGATGAAGGATGAGATTGTTGTGTCTGGGGAAAAAGACGGTGTGATGAAATGTAAAGAGACCATTCTGAAGATCAGCGAGGAAAAGGTTAGTTTCAAGTTCCATTCACACCAGGGAACCTCACTGAACTTTGTTGTCAACCTGAGTGAACTTGGTCTGGTCATGTTGTCCAGTGTGTTGGTGATGAGTCCACATTAAAATCAGTAACTGTGAGCATTGTTGGGCAGTGTTGCACTGTGTTTTGACAGTGCTTTGGTAAACTGGGGGGATTCCAAGTTTTTTTCCCAACCAGAAAAGGATAGGATTTTTGATCGCCATTATTGTGCTGCTGACCATCCACAAAAATGCTGAAACTAAAACCTGGCCTTAACCTTTGAGGCTGCCATTTTGTGAAGATCTTATGTCTTAAGGTCACATTGTTCCTAGTTGTTCTTTAACTGGATGGTCCATTTTAATGAAGTTTTCACACACACACAAAATGATGCTCCAAATGATGTGTTGAACAGTGTTTTAGAACATGTCCACTCTGTGAAACACAGTCTGGCTTGTGTTAGACAACATGAGGCTGAATTGTGTGATCCAGCAAGGGTTAGATGATATTGGATAGTGTGGACAGAAGCAAGGGAATTGTCTAGGAAGTAATCTCCTGGGATTTTAGATGGGATCGACTGTTGGGAAGCCTCTTGTAATATGAGACTTATACTTAGTTTCTAATCAATCATGTTATTGTAAATCAGGCTGTAAATGGCACCACATTTATTTTATTGTCTGATACATTGTTTATGTATTGTCTGATACATTGAGGTCACTTAAAAAAAAAAAGAGAATTTAAAAACTGCAAAGTGGATTTTTTATTGTCACTAACTAGCTCTAGTGCCATAAAACAAGGAAATATAATAACAGAAAATAATATTGATATCCATTGTTAATAGTTCAGTTATATTTTTCAGAAGAAGAAATGCCAGACAGTTTCAGTTGAGGTTCGTAAATCTCAGCACAAGTATGTGATTGGGCCTCGGGGGACCAACATCCAGGAAATACTTGGGGCGACGGGCGTATCCGTGGAAGTGCCACCTCTGGACAGTAACTCGGAGACGATCACCCTGCGGGGAGAGCAGGACAAACTGGGACCTGCGCTCACACTGGTCTACTCCAAGGTAAGGACTTGAAACACTCGTCTCCATAACCAACAGAATTGTTTGTCTAATTATACATGTATGTAAGAGAGACTTTCAAGATATGGAAAAATTACATCCATAAGTTTTTAGAATTTTGAAAATATGAAACAGTCTTCTGATGAAACTTATTTTCAGTAATTTCAGGGAAGGGAAACGGCTAAGGTTTACTTGAAGAAGTCAGCAGGAGCACATGTTTGTGGAATATTTTGTTCTGAAACTGTTTGTTTGTTGCAGGCCAACAGTGTTATCTTCACAGAGGTGGCTGCACCTGCTTGGCTCCACCGCTTCATTATTGGCAAGAAGGGTGCCAATGTGCGCAAGATCATGGCAGACTTCACCAAGGTAAGGAGCGTCACGAGTTGAAGACTACATAAAACTTTGCTGACCACTAGGGTAGGCCAAAATTAAATAAAAAAAAACAAAAACTTTCAAGATGCTACTGAACTCGGACATTTGAAAACCAAGTGGAGTTTGCAGGTTTACAAGTAATCTTAATTGGAAAAACTGGTGTGGTCATTTATAATCGAACAAACAGAATTTCTGTTTAAAAAAAAAAAAAAAAAAAAAGGATGAATACCCATACTGGTACTTTGCATTATGAAAACCCCCCAAAACAGCCCATCCCCCACGAGTTCTTGACCCGACTCAACATGACCGCTGCAGGTACACACAGAGTTTAAGGAGGATCAGGACAAAATTCTGGTCGAAGGTCCCCCCGAGGAAGTGGAGGCAGCAGTCAAGGCACTGGAAGCTGTCGTCAAGGATGTGGTAAGACAACTATTTCTAACTGTCAAATAGGCAGACTTGAGAGATGAGGAAACGATTTGGAAGCTGCAAAGTGTAACGTAAAACATTATCACTAGGTTAAAAGATTAAAAGCAGGCAGATTTTATTGTCTTTATTTTTTCATTCCTGGGGTAGTTAATTTGTTTATGTAAATATATGTGCTGATGATTGTATGAAGACACTAGCAACAGGACATAAGCAGGTTTTTTTTGCTATGTCAGGTCATGTTCCCAGCTCCATTACTCTAAAGCATGACCAATTTCATGAGTGAAACAGTCTGGAGTAAGTTTATAGAAAGAAACATTCAAATGGATGAATAAGAAGTTACTATGTTGCATAACAACTGAATGTGGGCTTATGTAAATTTACATTAGTTTAATTTTTTTAATGTTTGTTTTATCATCTTTTCAGCAAAGTCGAATGGATTTTGCAGAGATCGAAATAGACATGAAATTCCACAAACACATCATAGGAAAAAATGGGGCCAATGGTGAGTTAACTTGTATCACTTGTATAATGACAAATAAAGAGTTATATCAACTGTTATACTTCCCACTATATTTTTGGTACTCAGTGACTATATTGTGACCCACACACACTATTAGCAAATTTCTTGGTGGCTTCCTGTTCACCCATATGTGGGAAGGTTGGCCAGCGACCTGCGGATAGTCATGGATTTCCAGAGGCCTGTTCTGTGTTTCCTGCCACCATAATGCTGACTCTGGCTGTATAAGTGAAATAGTCTTCAGTATAGTGTAAAATACCAATCAAATAAATAAATAATAAATAAAATGAATGTCATGTTTAAAAATTGTTCGATCCATATGCTATATTTTTCCTAGGATGACCTCTCCTAACATGCCAGTGATAAATGTGCTGATTTGTTACAGTGATGAGAATCAAGAATGAAACAGGCGTGGCCATCCGTATCCCTGCTGATGGTGAGAACAGTAACATCATCCGTATTGAGGGTAATCCTGATGGTGTGCAGAAAGCTAAACAAGAACTGCAGGAGATGGCCACTAGAATGGTGAGTGTTTCCACCTGGCGGACGGGAACATTAAACCTGCTGATCTCTCATGTGATCTAGGAATAAAAAACTCACCCTGCAGGGTTTTTACGATAAATGTGTTGGATCAGTGGTACACATGGTTTGATGTGAGTAAATCAAATCAATTTAAACTCTACCAGTACCCTGGCTGATTCATTGTTGGAGTCAAGCACCCTCTAATTTGGATGTTGTGCGTCGTCATGTGGTTTATCAGTGAGTAGTTACTATGGTTTCCTCTGCTCCATGGGAATATTGTTGGGTTGCTTGTACGCAGAGCAGACATGGGGGATTGTAATATGTGTTGGTGATAGAGTTTTTGGTTGTAGTGATTTGTTGTTTTTTTTTTTCCAAGGAAAATGAGAAATCTCGTGACATCATCATCGACCAGCGTTTTCATCGAACCATCATCGGGGCCAAAGGAGAGAAGATTAAGGAAATCCGGGACAAATTTAACCAGGTTCAGATCACATTCCCCGATCCTGGCAAGAAGAGTGACGTGGTCACCTTGAGAGGGATGAAAACTGAGGTGGACAAGTGTTACAAGTACCTGACCCAGTTACATCAGGAGCTGGTGAGTAACTTCCCTGGTGCAAATACCACTTGGCGGCCGTCCCGCAGTTTGCACAAGTTTGCTTTTGAGTGCTTAACAGACTACGGTTGTTGATGATTCGAGACAGATTTTTAATAGCAGTGGTGGCGGGCCTGAGTGCATTGTCTACAGATTTGAGCTGGCGAGAAAGCCCACTTGGTAATTGTTAATAATTTGGGAAAAAATGCTTCACGAATTGACAGTTTTATTCACTGTTTTAGAACTTTGTGAGAATTTCTGGGGAACATTGATGATAGTGGTTTTTGTTTTTAGATGAGCATAATTAAACTGCGATTTGAGCTGATAAACTACAGCTGATGTCATTCTAATGGCTTCACCAAAAGCATTATGAAGGCAGAAATTTCTATGAAGCCGTTACAAAAATCATTGCCAAAATGTGTATGAATATGGTGTTGTCTTCGAACAGGTTACCAACAACTTCCAGGCCTCAGTTCAGATCTTCAAGCAGTTCCACAAAAACATAATTGGCAAAGGGGGAGCTAATATTAAAAAGGTGTGTTCAGTATTACTCTGTCTATATGCAGTAGAATGTGCTGTAGATAAGCTCTTTAGGGCATACACAGATGTTTGTTAAAGATCAGTGTTGAACTCTAGGGTGGTGTGTTCAAACTAGTCTATGGTAGATGTGCCAGTAAATTAAATGTAAAAAGGAATTAACAAAACATATCAGCCAATATCAGTGAATGAACCTTTTTGACAGAAGCCACCAAATTCTAGGACCAACCAAAGGATACATATGCGATGTTAATTATTGTATTAAATTCTGCTTTACAGATACGGGACGAAACTGAAACTAAAATAGATCTGCCTAATGAGAACAGTGATTCTGATCTGATTCTTATAACGGGCAAAAAGGCAAATGTGGAGAAGGCCAAGGCCAGGATAGAAGCTATCCAAGTGGAATTGGTAAGTCCAGACCTCAGACTTCTCCCCCTTGATGGTGTTAGAGGCCTTGCTTGACACAGCTCTGTAATTGATGTACATATACGTCACGGTGAGATTGCATGGCAGGAAAAGACAGCCAGCATGATTGTTTACATGGCAGTGCTCGAGTTACTGAACAACTACAGTCGGGATTTCATTAACTTAAGACTTGTATAACATTCATAACCACTGGCTGAAAAGATTGGTATTAATATTGAATGTTTCCATGTATAGATTCATTTTGCCAAGCCACCAGTTCTTGTGTCATACTGCTCTTGTTTGTGCTCTTATCAAAGCTGTCTCTTATTCCACAGGGAAATATTAAGGAAGTCAGTGTAGAGATTCCACATAAGCTACACAACTCTCTGATTGGTGCTAAGGGGCGCCTCATCCGCGCTATCATGGAGGAGTGTGGGGGTGTAAATGTGCGCTTCCCACCAGAGGGCTCCAAGAGTGACAAAGTGACAATCCGGGGGCCAAAGGATGATGTGGAGAACGCCAAGAAACAGCTTATGGATCTGGCCAGTGAGAAGGTTTGTAGTAGTATGTATTTTGGGTGTTAAAATAGTGGTCTTATTTTGGTGTTCCCATAATACGGAGGGAAATTTCAGTGCTAAAGGAGCAAGAGCATATGTTGTTATTGACACTGTCATGCTCTGAGGAATGGATTGTGCACGTATGTTTAGAAACATCATTTGATATCCCCCACCCAAATACAAGAGGCCGAAAGCCATTTTTGGAGCTGCAACGCCTAGTTCTAAGTACATGTATTGCAGAGCAGCTGCGGACGGGTCCTTGTGCAGTAGGTGATCATCATCACATTGTTTACTATGGCTTTGTGTGCATACATGGTGTGAAGTGAGGGATGTCAACCAATATACATTTTCGCACAGGGCCTGTCTTTTGTTGCAGGCTGAAAAACTTCAAGAAGTTTCAGCTGTTTCAGAAATTTTTGTTGATTACTTTTGCTTTTTGGTTCAGTTTTACTGTTAGTCTTTACCATATCTTGTATCTGCCCTTCATTTTGAGAGTTGTTTTGATTACAGCAACTCTCTGGATTTACGCAAGAGGTCAAGGCCAAACCTGAATACCACAAATTTCTGATTGGACGAGGGGGAGCAAATATTAGAAAAGTAAGTTGAAGAGCTGTCTTTTTTTTTTTTTATCAATGGTTGAACTTTGAAATCAAATGTGGATAAAAAACATTTGATGTGTAGCAAGTTAAAATGATTTTGCACAACAAAAAAGATACTTAAGTTTATTTATCGTTAACATAACTTAGTAAACGTGAACATTGAACACGATGTCAGTCAAAAGCTGGGTACCAGCACGATGAGACCTTGTGCCGATGTTGTGATGATCTTGATATCTGTTTGCCCCCAGGTACGTGAGAAAACAGGGGCCAGAGTCATCTTTCCCTCTGATGGTGATGCTGACCAGGAAACCATTACCATCATTGGCAAGAAAGAAGCTGTCGATGAGGCCAAAATTGAAATCGAGTCTCTGATCAAAGACTTGGTAAGGATTTCAAAAATAACATGTAACATTATTAAAGAAAAGGAAACCTCCCCAATTAAAAAAAAAAGAAAACAGAAGAAAAAAGATGAAGAAGAAACAGGAAGTTTTGCTGTCTTGTTGGAGATTGTTTTTATTCTGAAAAGGGGTGATGTGACATTGTGATCTGCTGTAAATTCTTGAGAATTGTATTAATGGCAAGATTTAAATATGTGTTGGTGAAAGATTTATGTTTGATTAAAAAATCAAACAGCGAAAGGTTGTAGTTTTTAACGGATGATGTGTCATTTACCATGTTGATGCTTTATGTTTACAGGATAAGATTATTGAGGCTACTATCAGTGTAGATCCTAAATATCACCGTCACTTTGTGGCACGGAGGGGTGAAGTCTTGAGGCATATTGGTGAGGACTACGGTGGTGTGACAGTGTCGTTCCCCCGCAGCGGAGTTAAAAGTGACCAAGTCAAGCTGAAGGGATCCAAGGACTGCGTGGAGGGGGCCAAAAAACGCATCCTTGAGATTGTCGATGATCTGGTAAGCAGGAAAATGGCCTGTATCTATCTCAATTCTGTTTCGAATAACTGGTAGCTGGTAATCCTCTACAACGAAATGAACTTTCTCTTACATCAGTAGGCTATTCTGTATGGCCTGTATACCAACAGTTTTAAGATTCATTTCAACTCCAATTCACATCACATATTTATCAGCATGGCCACTTTACAGATATTAAACAGGAGGTGCTAAACAGTACACACATAACAGACAGTCCTGTAAAACAGACTAACTCTGGATTTCCATTTCATTTTAACATTTATGTTGTGTGATAAAAGAGATTTATAAAGGGACATTATCAGCGAGAGAAATAATAGGCAATGTAATTCTGGATTTCTGATGCTTGTTGATTTTGTTTTGATTTAATAGGAATCCCAGATTACCATTGAATGTGTTATCCCACAAAAGTTCCACAGAACTGTGATGGGGGCCAAGGGGGCCAAAGTTCAAGAGGTCACCAAAGTTCACGATGTAGGCATTAAGTTCCCAGACAGGCCATCCAACAGTACAGGTAACTTTTCGGCACTTTACTATAACTCTCTTTATACTGTAGACTTCAGTCAGTAAATCTAGATGAAATTGAGTGACCACAGTCTTGATACAAGCTCACGATTTTTGTTACAGAGAAGACGACGGAGAATGGGGAGGAAATTGTGGTGAATGGGGAGGCAGAGCCTGCCGCTGATGGAGACAAACCAAACAAGGCAGATATTATCATCATTACAGGCAAACCAGAGAACTGTGAGGCAGCAAAAACCGCCTTGTTGGTTAGTACCTGTTCTGCTGTTACATTTTAATGTATTTACTCTGAATTTTTGCAAAGCTTTGAACCAGATATGAAATGGAAAGGTATGGTGAATAACCTTAAATTTTACCCAAAAAAGTGTTACATTTCTTTTTTTCCTTTTATCCTAAGTAAATAAATGTCATGAATGTTTACGTCTCGTCCAGTTTTTGAAGTTTTTCCATTAAACTATCTTGAAACACCTTCCTGAGATCACTCTCAGAATGAAGCAAAATCTGTAACTTAGTCATTTGCGGAATTTCAGATCATTTACTTCAACAACAACAAGATACTGCCTGTTTTGAGACTAGGCTCTGCTAATATGATTCTTGACAGAACCCCATCTTAGTTGATTGGAAACCAGATGGTTTCTTTAGAATCCATGGTTAGAGGAGTTCAAGCAGATTGGACTTTGTTCATGTGTTATCTCATGAATTCATTTTGTCTGTCAACAGGATCTGGTGCCGATCACTCAGGAAGTGACTGTGCCCAATGAGTTCCATCGCTTCATCATCGGCACAAAGGGTCGGGACATTCGACGGATGATGGAGGAGTATGACGTGAGCATCTCCATCCCTCCCTTGGACCTGGATAGTGACATGATCACTGTACAGGGGGCACCTGCCAATGTGGCACGAGCCAAGGTCGCCCTGGAGGATAAGGTTGCACAGCTGGAACTCGAAAAGGAAGAAAAGGTAGGATTGAGAGATCTGCTGTACACAGGTGTACTAATCACAGTTACTAAGTTTATACTTCTCTGTATGGGCAGATGGACCTAAGGGTTCATGTCAAGCAAGAAAATTTTTTGTAATCCAAACTCCTCTGTTTGTGGTACTTTTATGCCTTCCATTCATGTCCTGTTCTATTGGTGGATTGCTGTGGGAAGGAGAATGACATGCTGTTAATAATAATAAGCTCCCAGTTATGTACAGAATAATGTCCAGCTTTCTTGTCTTGTCATTTCAGGCTTTGAGGAGTTTCCAGCTGACAGTAGAAGTGGACCCTGTTCATCATCCAAAGATCATTGGCCGTAAGGGAGCAGTGATCAGCAAGATCCGCACAGACCACGATGTCAACATCCAGTTCCCCGACAAGTCCTCGTCCAACCAGAACATCATCACCATAACAGGCTTCGAAAAGAATACCGAGTCTGCTAGAGATGAAATTCTCAAGATTGTTCAAGAACTGGTAATGAGCACTTTGTGAAACAACACCCCTTGTCAGTCAATAGCTAGGAACATAGTTACTGTTATGGAAAAGGAATAAGTCAGATTAAAGGAAAGGACAGCTCATGACTGAGGTATTGTTCATTAAAAAGATTGTAAAATTCTCTCTGAATGTAAAAAATTGTATGAATTCATTGCTGAATTGTCGTCGTTTGAAATGTGGAGTGTTGTGTCACTGACTGGGGATCTGAAGGCTCCCAGGCTTTTAAGCTTATCAGGGATTGACCAGTCAGAGAGCTAGTAGATATCAGCTTTTTATGCGCTGTGACATAAATGTTAAGAGTTGTCTGTCAATGTAACATGTAATAGCACAGGGAAAGCACACTGTTTTAATGTTATATGTTATAATTATAACGAGTATATGGGTGAACAACACTGCAGAATATTTCCAGACTCATGCTAGTCAATGGAACACAGTCAAATGTCAGTTTCCGCTGTCGTAGTAATTGTTAAAAAAAATGCTGTACCAAAATAAACATAATATTGTGCAACTTTTTGGCAAGGTTATCCACTAGTCTGTTATTATCTTCAAGTCACAGTGAAGTTTACTATGAACCTGTTTGGCCATAATCTTTCTGCTCCGGTGAGTTAAAGGTATTATACAGAGCACGGTTTGATTGGAAGAAAATCCGTGATTTTAGTGCAAATGTTTGTTGATATTGCAGGAGGATATGACGGAGATTGAAGTGCGGATTGACAGCAGGGTGCATTCCCGCATCATAGGTACACGAGGGAGAGCGGTGAGAAAACTGATGGACGACTACAAGGTGGACATCCGCTTTCCACGAGCCAACCAGGATGACCCAGACATTGTGACCATCATGGGCCAGGAAGACAATGTCTACGATTGTAAAGATCATCTTCTCAATCTGGAGGAAGAATATGTAAGTCCTATCTGCCTGTGTCTGTTATGACACATGGTAATCCTGACAGTAGTGAAAGAAAACAGGTTTCTCTTTTGCCTTTTTGTGCAAATATTTCATATTACAAATTGTACATTTGTTCAAGCATATGCTGACTAGATGAGGACTAATGTCTGACTCTTTGTCTTTCCACAGCTCCAGGATGTGACAGACCAGGAGTACCTGCAGCAGCTGCAGCGGCCACCCAGCAAACGTGAATCCAGTGATGCTGACATGGGCAACGTTCAGAAAGGTTTTGTTGTGAAGGGGGCACCTTGGGATCGTGCCCCCGACACCTCAAGCACAGAAGAGTTTCCATCGTTCGGAGCGGCTGTCGCACCCAAACCTACTCAAGCCTGGGGACCTTTCGGTCGGCGTAAATAGGAGACAGGCCACTTTATTCCAGGCAGTACTGAGACGCCTGAGCGGTTCTTAGATTATTAGTCAGAGTTTGCTTCTTTCACCCAGGTCTATTTTGACCGATTCAGGCACAGTTATCTGTTGTCAGCTTGTCTGTTCTGTTCCCTGTCTAGTTTTGAATGCTGACACTGTGGAATTTCAGTAGATTTTGATTTTGCTGATTTGGTTGTAACTTTACTTAAATGTATGCTGTTATAGCTTTCTGTGTTTACAATTACTTAATTGCAATCTGAAAAAAAAAATTTGAGTGCTGATACTGCCAGAGGCTGATTGTTATTATTCACATTGTCTTAATAATTTGTCCGTTTTAAATTTTTGAGTCTGAAGAGCTTTCCTGCCTCTGCATAGTTATTTGAAGGCAACATTGTAAATATCGGGGGCATCCTGTTGGTTTTGTGTTTGTTCAACACCAGTAAGGACTTTCGTCAAATACATCTGACACAACTGTCTTTCTTGAGATACTGGATTCACACAAGTAATAGTGGCGAATCCGGTGTCAAGCTCATTATACTGATAAGCTGAAGTTAATTATTTGGTTTCATGTACTCTGACCTTGTCACTGGTTTGATTTGGATTTGTTCATATCACTAGTCAGCCTGAGCTTGTGATGTCTCAGAAGGCAAAGGTCACCAGGCATGTCTGATATTGTCAGCACATTTGATTCCTCAGCCATTGTGTGTAGTTAAATTCTATGTTTCACAGCTGTGTATGTGGTTGTTCCTTATTTTAGCACAAGTGACTGGTTAATATTAGGTGGTTGTTTTGTTCAAGGATTTTATGGTTTTTGTGCTGTCCGTTCCAACATCTTGGTATGTTAATTGTGTGGGGAAAAAAAGCAAACAAACATAACAAATAGCTATGAAGTGAACCCGATTTGTACAGTACATTAAAACCATGTTATATTTATAACTGTTTTGACAGATGTGTGCTAGTGTTGAAAGGGCCGAAGTAAATGAAA
Source organism: Acanthopleura granulata (assembly GCA_016165875.1). NCBI lineage: Eukaryota > Metazoa > Mollusca > Polyplacophora > Chitonida > Chitonidae > Acanthopleura > Acanthopleura granulata. The sequence continues at coordinate 46,573,990 of JABBOT010000080.1, read as the reverse complement.
TAAATGAGTATGTTTTATAATATCACATAAGTAAATGTGAGTGGAATTACGCTGCTGTTCTCTCACGTCTACAGGCTGAACTACAGAGCTGGTACTGTACAGTACTGTGAAACTGCAGACACTGCACTGTACAGCACTGAAACTGTAGGCTCTCCAGTGTACAGCACCGTGACACTTTAGCCGCTCCACAGCTCTGAATGGGCATTCCGCATATTGTAGACTAAAAGGCAGGTTTACAATGCGTTTCTGTTCAGGGTTTTGAAATTGGTGACAAAATACATTTGTTGAACACTTGAGGCGATGTGAAATGAACTTTTATGCAAGGTGCATGAATCATAGAAGACGACAATTTTGTTCTCGGGCTCATTTACTTGATGGTTCATTCCTTATACTCCCCCAAATTTGACAGAAAACATTAAAGAAAGTCACCAAAAAAATTATGATTTTTATTCACCAGATTTTTTTCTTGTGTATGGGTGTCTGTGACATTGTTACTCTAGTGACCATGGGTTCAGTCTAGATTGGCATTTTTGACAGTGCACCACAAATGTTTTGTTCTTGATATTTTCATGCAATGGGGTGATGGTGACCTGATGTTCCTGTATTATATACTTATATAACTCTATAGAAATATATCTATATACACACATGTATGGACGCATCATCAGCCATTATCTTGCAGCCAACCAAAGCAGGCCGGAGAAATAGACACTGATGTTGCTGTGTTGGTTGAAAAAGTATAATTTTTGAGGAGACATTGACTACACGAACATGGGCGTTAAGTATTGTAATCTGATATATTCAGGCTACATAGAGGAGAATAAAGTGATGAAGTATAACCCGAGACATTCTTCTTGTGCCTGTTTTCTGCTGAGAATGTGTTGAGAATAAACATCAGTCCTGTGAAGTTAACATGCATCTGTCACTAGGGTCACTAAGGTAGAGTGGTTTCATGGAGTTACAGATGTGTCCATATTTGGCAATGGTAAAGTGGGTTTATCCTCCAGAGTTTGCCAGGCAACTGGTTTGTCCACCAGAATATATATCGATGTGTCCATATTTGGCAATGGTAAAGTGGGTTTATCCTCCAGAGTTTGCCAGGCAACTGGTTTGTCCACCAGAATATATATCGATGTGTCCATATTTGGCAATGGTAAAGTGGGTTTATCCTCCAGAGTTTGCCAGGCAACTGGTTTGTCCATCAGAATACCAAGGTACACTGGTTTCATCCATCCTCATCTTTGTCCTGAGGCAGCCAAAGTTCAGTGGTGTCCTCCATGGGAATGTGCAAAGGTATAGTAGCTTCATCCATGAGAATGTCAAGAAACAATTTCAACAACTTGGATAATCCACTCTCATCTGCTGGAATGTGCATAAAAAAAGTGTTTCCACCAAAATGTGCCATCATGCTGTGGTTTTAACCAGAGTCTGCCAAGGTACAGTGGTTTCACTCACCCAAATGTGCCGTGGTATAGTGGTTTCATCCACTGGACTGTTCATAAGGTACAGTGGTGCAGTGGTTTTAACCTGAGCCTGCCAAGGTACAGTGGTTTCACTCACCCAAATGTGCCATGGTATAGTGGTTTCATCCACTGGACTGTTCATAAGGTACAGTGGTGCAGTGGTTTTAACCTGAGCCTGCCAAGGTACAGTGGTTTCACTCACCCAAATGTGCCATGGTATAGTGGTTTCATCCACTGGACTGATCATAAGTACAGTGGGATTATCCATGGTGCAGTGGTTTCACCACCCAAATAGGCCATGGTGTAGCAGGAGTGTGAATGTATTTTTTCTATGGTAACCCATATTGGTTCTTGCAAATTCACCTATGGTAACCAATTGTAGGTGTTGCCACTGAAAACGAAGTTGACAGTCTATCCCACGCTGAAAATTTACGGCAAAATTGTGGTAGGACTAGAAATGTGTCTCTAAATTCGAGCAATGGATGTAATTAGCTACATACTGCCTGAGACTGGCAAGAGATGCCCAGTGCAGTTTTCGCCTTGATTGTTCTTTCACTTCGCTCCAATACTCACTACATGGTTGGCATACTAAATTGCAGACTTTCATGCCACAGTTCACAGAATATGTGAAATCTTTTGATTTCTGCCAGCTTTTGAAAGTTTCCTCGCGTACAGTTTCACCATGCCTTTGGCAGCCACTGGCATTATTGTTTTCCACTCTGTATCATCACATGACTATTTCACTGAAAGAAAAAAAAAATTGGGTGTGACAGGGTGTACCTGTCCGAATTTAAAGTTCATAGATTATAAGACATTGCACTGGTATTACATTAAACGAATTTGTTTTGAGCTTGCCTTTATATTTTCGTTGCATTTATATTCGGAATAAATGTCTTTTTTGTCACAGTTACTTGTTAATGTATTTCTCTGCATTAGCATCATACTTCGCCACCTGCCAGCCCTTTTCCCAAAAAAGCAATTGGCCCAGTTTCCAGCATAATTGAGTGTCCACATGGTGATTAGTACAACACAAGTAGCTCTAACCACCTGATGTCATCACTGAGCAGCCAGCAAGGTTTGGGAAGTACCCTTTGGTGTACACCGAACAAAGTATTTTGCTAATATATTTGAAATACATGTACCCTCTAAGTAAATAAATAACACATTCCACAAGTTATTTGGAACAAAAACACATGTTTATTGAATACATTTTTTGGAGCGAACGAATCTGATGGCAATTGGTGACTTACTGCTGTTTCCGCAAAAACAAACACGTTCAGCCGTTCAACAATCATTCACATGCCTGGCACAGCGGTTTCATCCACTGGAATGTGCCATGTTACAGTGGTTTCACCCACCCAAATGTGCCATGGTATTGTGGTTTCCTCCACTGGAATATGCCATGGTACAGTGGTTTCATCCACCCAAATGTGCCAAGGTACAGTGGTTTCATCAAATGGAATGTGTTATGTTACAGCAGCTACATGTAAGATAATGTGCCAAGGTACAGTGGATTCACCCACCCAAATGTGCCATGGTATAGTGGTTTCATCCACTGGAATATTCCATGGTACAGTGGTTTCATCAAATGGAATATTCCATGGTACAGTGGTTTCATCAAATGGAATGTGTTAAGGTACAGCAGCTACATGTAAGATAATGTGCCAAGGTACAGCTCTTTCAGCCATCAGAAACCCAGCCACGGCATCTAACTGAGTATATAGCTATACATATACGGTTTTTTCCCACCGTAATGCTGGCTGCTGTTCTACAAGTGAAATATTCTTGAGTAGGGCATGAAACACCAATGAAATAAACAAATAAATACACATGTAAAAGATATAACACGGCCAAAAACACAAGAAACACAGCCGTAAATTTTTGAAAACTGGCAAACAGGAGAGAACTTGATACTTCAACTTCACCGAGATACCACGTTTCAAATGAAAGTCCAGAAAACTGTAGGAGTGAGTATTACATGTCGATTTAATCTGCTCTCTGGCTGATCTAGTCTATAATGTTGGGTTGTCTCCCCTGGCAAGTAGCCCACAATAAATAGGGCAGTTCATTTACTGGATTTCCAAACACATCAGAAATTTCAGACAGTAGATTCCAATGGAACTAAACAGTTTCATTCATTTACGTGGCTGCCAAACCAAGTAACTGTGCATACACGTACATCATGAACCAAAACTATCTGGAAATAGTCAGCCCCCCATTTCACTGAAGGCCCAGGTCCTAATGACATACGACTGTTTCACAAAACAATACTACCTATGCTTCATTGTGTACGGTCTGAAAAAACTTAGGATTTACTATTAGGACTACGACTTAGGGCATGTTAGTGAAATGAGTCCCAGGTTAGCTGGTGCAGTTCCTTCTTCATCGACTAACCAGACGTGTCCATGTTGGAAGGTTGAACAATACCTAGTTTCTCCAGTTTCCTTAAATTGCCAAATATAACAGAAGATCAAAATGATGAAGTATTGATTGACCTGAAAACCTTTACTTAAAAGTCAACTCCGATCACTGTCAATCTGCACAATTATATCTTTATGCAGAGCCAGCACCCGTTAACCACAATAACTGTTAATAACTGGTTTGGATGCCATGACTTTTTGATATCTTCACGTGTTGCACTTCTGGTACTGGTATGGTTTAACTAAACTTGAAAAGTTTTTTTGTAATAGCATACATGTACTATAATTTTGTGGTGGTTGACCTTAGTTTTCTTTTTGAAAAAACACTCTGTTGAATAAAGCCAAAAAAAACCTACAGACTTAAGCAATTTACTGAACTTAGGAGGCTTAATGAAATTGGGCAGGTTAATCAGACATGTTCTGAATGACTATGTTCTGGGAAGGAAAAAATACAGTACACTATGTAAGTAACAACATATACATGTATATGATTCTCAGATTTATTAATGGTACATACTATTTGTTCCTTAAGTAGCACAAAACCATGCAGCTTAGCAGGCTATCAATTAATACTGGCAAAAAGAGTTTCCATGCCTCAACAGGAACAACTGTTAGTTTTCAACTAGTTTGAATTTGCCTGGAAACTGACTTCAGAAAACTTCAGACTGACACTACTTTACTGGAACTGCATCATTACTCAAAAATGACTTCAAAAGTTAGAAACACATTTCATGTGCTGCATAAATTTATTACACGTTGCATGTACATTCTAAGTTTAATTAGAGGCAACACAGAAGCACTTATCCAAAGAAATTTCTAGCCAGAATGAGGTATGTATATGACCAAACTATGATACTTAAACCATTATACATCTGATAAAAGATAACTTTTTTTAATGAAACAAAAATGCATACATCCCAAAGGTGTTTTAATTTAATGCTTTAATATAAATAAAAAGACAAAGCCAGGTTTGACAGTTTTCCGGTTCAAGGTGTGACTGGTAGGGGAGTCACCTTCTGTTACATTCACATTGTCACTGTGACTGGTAGGGGAGTCACCTTCTGTTACATTCATGTTGTCATTGTGACTGGTAGGGGAGTCACCTTCTGTTACATTCACGTTGTCATTGTAACTGGTAGGGGAGTCACCTTCTGTTACATTCATGTAGTCATTGTGACTGGTAGGGGAGTCACCTTCTGTTGCATTCACATTGTCATTGTGACTGATAGGGGAGTCACCTTCTGTTACATTCACGTTGTCATTGTGACTGGTAGGGGAGCCACCTTCTGTTACATTCATGTTGTCATTGTGACTGATAGGGGAGTCACCTTCTGTTGCATTTACATTGTCATTGTGACTGGTAGGGGAGTCACCTGTTGCATTCACATTGTCATTGTGACTGGTAGGGGAGTGACCTCCTGTTGCATTCATGTTGTCATTGTGACTGGTAGGGGAGTCACCTTCTGTTGCATTCACGTTGTCATTGTGACTGGTAGGGGTGTCACTTTCTGCTGCATTCACGTTGTCATTGTGACTGGTAGGGGAGTCACCTTCTGTTACATTCACGTTGTCATTGTGACTGGTAGGGGAGTCACCTTCTGTTACATTCACGTTGTCATTGTGACTGGTAGGGGAGTCACCTTCTGTTACATTCACGTTGTCATTGGGATTCTAGTACTGTCAGCTATGAAACTATGTACTGTCAACTATGAGGATAAAAATTACATCACCAGCGAATGGATAACACATTTCTCATCCTGAGGTACATCCAGCAGAGACAGGTTCTTATCAAGGAAGCAGTCAGTATACTAATGCAGACGAACGTCACCGAGATGTTTTGATTGTACCATCAGCATGATCATCATTTGCCAGTAATGAGTATGTAAGAGTCCTCACATTTAGTACCTACATGTACCAAATTTCATTTCGTTTCATTCTGTGTCACTATCAGACTGATTCCCAGGCATGGACTGCATCATTGTCAGCAGTTTGCTGAATTCTTCACCTGAAGAAATATCCACCAATTCTCGAGGCACAGCATTGCTTGTATAAGCAGACCCACTGATTCCTGATTGAGATTCTACACATCGAAACTCTGGTAACGGATTTTCTGGATCATGGTCAGACAACTTTTTTATTTCATCCCATTTAAACATCAAAGCATCTGTTACATTGCCAAACGGGTTAAAATCCAGCAACCAAAATGTCCCGTTTGCACGCTTGTAGACATCAAACACATAATTATCGCTTGGAAAATTTCCATCAATAACATGGTGGAAGAAAGACTTTATTCCAGAGACTATTTCCATTTTCATTTTCGGAAGAAAGTCAAAATATTGTAAACAGTCTCTCTGAGATATAGCTACAAGTTTATAGTTATATACAAAACATCTGAATTCCATTCCTGGATCTAAATCACACCACTTTCTCAGTACTAGCTCATATCTCACATCCACTTTTTCCCCCTCTTGGTAATCTTCACATTCCATAAACGGCTCTGTCAAATCATGTGTGATAAAATCGGAACTCTTAAGCAGCAGATAAATATCACTTGGACAAACACATTTCATGGTTCTATCAAACGACATCCATGTTGCATCTTTTGGGGCACTCCAGTTCAACTTTGGAAAGACTTTTCCGCCCAATTCACTGAGCGACTGTATCAATTTCATTTCGAACTCGGGAAAACAAGGTGCCTGGGCACCAACACCGTCATCCCATCCAGTTTCCTCTGTGTTCTTTGTGCACGTCTGATCTTCGTTCGTTTGTCTTGACGAGGGCTGGTTGCTGACTTCGGATTCAGGCAAGATGATCCCGTCTGCCATCAAGTATTCCACAAACTCTGAGTTGAGTGGTAGCACTCTACTCTTTATGGTCACATCTTCAAATGTTGGGTACCACGACGAAAACGAACACTTTAACACGTCTTCTTTCTTCATATTTTCTTAGAAATACTTCGCTCATAATCTGGAGATCATTGACACAGCGACGTAGAACAATCCTTTTGCATCCTCTCAACACATGAAATATGTCAAAATAAAGCCAGCAAGTTAGCTCCCCTGAGTATCCGGCGAATTACAGCTCAGGCGTCAAGCGCGAAGGGAGCCAAGTTCTTCGTAATAATTATTTGGTATGATTCACTCGAAGTTACATTTTGCGAAAATGTAGCAAACGTTGTTAAAATTGATAAATACATGGTGTCACTCTCGATGAAATCATTTGCACTGTCTAGCATTCCGTGCGTAGGGATATGAAGTAGGCCGAGTAACAGTGCGATGGTTATTGTTTGAAAATGGCGGCTCAGTGATGGGTCGGTGCTCGTCCAGGAGGGTTTGTTGACATTTTGCGACCACAATGGGTTAACTGTTTTGCACAGCCTTTGGGATGACATGCTTGTCACTTAACAATATCAAAGGAGTTTCCAATGATCCAATTTTCTGAAGAATATGGCTTCGGACGATCCTGGGCCTCCGCAACGTACTTTGGTGAGTGAACAGCATAGTTTGAACTGTCAAACCACAGTGACACCTTTACTTTGACAGTTTGCTCAGTTTTAGCTTGAATGTTGATAACTTGATTGCAGGAAGCTCATTTAATATCAACTTAGAACAGTTTAAAATTTTTTTTTCACAGAACTGAGTGTATTTAAATATGTATGCAGTTGGGACAAAAAAGTTTGGAAAGTGGCCAAGAAGATCTTGGCTATGCTTGACAAGTAGGGGCATGTAAGGTACTTCTTGTACAGTGTGTCATCTGTCTAAATAGGCATGCCTTGCACCTAGTGAAGTCACGAACTAAATCATAAGACACCATCTCCTGTATACTGACAAGCTGCATCTGGGGCATATAGAAAGTTTTGTGTTCAGTCAGCTAGCACATTTAATTATGACTGCCATGTTTTTATAATTCTGACTTGACAAAGATTCATGTCTCATAAAACGTTGCGAAAAGTTGTCTGCTTTACAACATCTATTTATTTATTTATTTATTTTTTTTTGATTGGTGTTTTACACTGTACTCAAGAATTATGGTGCATTATGGTGGGAGGAAACTGGGTAGAACTGGCAGACATTCCCACATATAGCCGGAGAGAAAACCAGCATGAGCTGGAGTTGAACTCACAGTGACTGCATTGGTGGAAGGCTTCTGGGTCATTGCGAGGTGCTAACATGCTAACCAACCAGGCTTCCAACATGTATTGAATCACCACCACCACCTAGCTCTTGTGGGCTTACCCATAGATTATTATCTACAAAAACCAAGCCCTAGATCCTTCCTTCTCCCAGCAGCCATATTTTACCATGCTGTCTCTCTCAGTTTAATGCTGGCTTCAGTTATTTCCGTAGACCCACATATCTAAACTGTTGGTTGTCCGTGTTGTCCAGTTGCACAGCCTCTAGTAAATGCACACGGGTACAAACTCCTTGATGGTAGATCCATTTTGAAAGTCATTCATGCCGGACTGGCCATGTTGATAACTACGTCATCGTTTCGGCGGCAGAAGCGCTTAATGCCATTTGCAGTGAGGCTCCAGCATAGATTGGTGGTCACATGGCACGCTATGTTTACAATGTTTATTGAAGTAAAACTTACAGACTTTGCGCACCTCAGCAAATAACCACCAATTTCCATGTAAAGCAGCATTTTTCTATACAGTAATTAGGGGTACTGGTTTGTAAGTGAGCACTGTTTCAAAATGGGCTCCTTTTCACCATGGTGTTGTTTTTATTTAAGGACACCATGGAATCCTATGGTTGACAGTGAGAATACATGTGCTTGTCTCTTTCTATTTCGAGGGGTAAGGTCTGTTGCTGAGTGTACATGAAAATATTGGTAGGATTTTATGGCTAGCAATTTTTAAGGAGTGTTACATTTTTACTGCTGTGTAGCCTACGTAAGTTGAGAATTTTATAATCTTGTTGTCCTTTAAACTGTGTTGTTATACAACAGTTTCCCCTTGCATGTATATTGGCCTTGATGGTTGAGTCATTTGAAGGGCCTAGATGATTGAGTTATAAATGATAGATGAAACTGTGATGGCACCTTCATTGGGATCAGACTGACATCACAAGACTTGTAGGGCTAGTCCAGTCTCTCGAGATGGTGTTTCTGCCAGGGCTCCATTGCTGCTCAAGGCTGCTTAATTTGTCTGACTTGTTCCAATTGCTGCATGAGCCCTTTTCCAGGTTGCACACATCTGTCATTCACAACCTAGCAGGGGACATCAGTTTGCAGCTGTTGGCCAGTTACCGGTGTATTAATATAGACATGGAATAGAACAACAATTTAGCACTTTATCTGAAAATAAATGTATGGTAGAAAGTTACAAACTTATTATCCTGTAGGTGTGAAGTTCGTGCATGTGCAAAAATGTGCAAGATAAAAATTGGCAGTGAAGAAACCAACAGAAAGTTGCCTTAATTTGGTATTAAATAGACCTGTATCTTGCTCCAAATTTATGGTGGTGAGGGAGTTATCCCAAACTTACACTCAAAAAGAACATTTCTAGTTGGCAAATTGTTTTTGCAAAAGTGTCCTCCTTCTGTATAGTATCTGTTTGTGTCTGAAGTAAGTTATGGGCTAATTGATCTTGAGCCTGGCAGCCGAAAACAAACACAATCCAGATGCATTTGGCCCATGAAATGATCTTAATATTTCCACCCCAGTATTGGTTAACATTTCGCAAGTTTTACACATACATGTACATGTAAGGTAAACTTGTAATTTGAGAATTGTCGGTTGGGGTTTGTGAAGCAAACTTGATATACCTACAAGTACATGTACCGATGGTAGCACATTTCTGTGCTGTAGCTCAAGCAGTGTCATCTGTGGTTTTACATTGTAGATAAGCAGGTTTGTTAGGTAAGCCTTTATGTACCTGGTAAAAGGCAGTGGTTTAGTCCAGGTGCTCCAGTTTCCTGCATTAATGAACCTTAATGGACTCTCTTCATACAACTTAAAAATTCTTGAGTACTGTGTGAAGTACTGGTACCATTCGAAGTATATAAATAAAACAAAATAATATTATATATCATACATATGTATAATATATATAGGCACATTATTTTTAGATGTTTTAGACTATGACAACTTTCACCTGGCTGTCTCTTATTTTTCTGCTTGACAAATGCTACTCATCAAAAGACTGTCTCTACATGTGTGTGTATAGTCCAGACACCTTAAGCTGTTTGTATTTTACTGATTTGCAAAACAAGATGAAAATTGTTGTAGTTTCAGCAAATACATTATAATAAATAAGGCATAATGTAAAAAAACATATGCATCACTTTTAAAAATCCTGCGTACCAGATCTGCATCGAAACACAAACATACGCAAACAACTTTATTTTTGTGCATATCGGCAACCCTTGCAACTAACGGGTGCCGGCAGTTATGAGTGTTGGACTACAACAAAAATGAAGCACATTTTGAGCTCGGTCATTTTTTCCTGGGTGAATGAAAGCCTACTTTTCAAACCTGCTCAATGGAATTGGTAGCAGCAGAGGTAGGCTTGAAAATGCGTGCTTTGCTGAACGTTACAGCATTTAAACCTCCATACACAGAAGAGTTCCATAAAGATCCCAACATCGCTGTGCCTGTGTCTTTGACAAAACATTTAAATTTGACAGAAATAATGGTAAAATCTGATACAATCTCAGTGATAAAACATGTGGTTGGTAAATTGAACATCCATGTCCCGAGGTTTTATTGGTAGCCAGGATGCTAAGAAAATGGCCTACATGCATGTGGTGGGTCTAATGTAAACTGCGAGATGTCAGTTATAAACAACATACTTGAATATTAATTTATTGTTACATGTTCCTCTGATTTGTTGGCAATCATAGTTTTGGTGTGTGTTTGTTGGGGAAATCAATGCATGAATTTTTGTGTTGTTGCAGGCGGTTAATGTGAAAGACAGCTTGTGATTGATTGCCTGTTCATCAAAAAGATTACAAAATTCTCTTTCATTTTGAATTTCTATGAATTCTTTGCTGAATTATCTTCATTTGAAGTGTGGAGTATTCCCCGACTGGGGAGCTGAAGGTTATGAGAGATTGACCAATCAGCCAACCAGGAGATAATGGTCTGAGATGAATGTGAATATAACATGTAATAATGTAGGGATGGGACACTCTTTTAACATTATATGTTTCAATTATAACTAGCACAGGTGTGAACAACCCTGCAAATTATTTTCATACGATTGTGATATGACGAAAATAAGTTTCAGCAGATCATTTCATGTTATAAATTTCCATATATATGCTTAAGTTTCCACCACAACCCTGGCAGCTTACTCATAGGCACAGGTGACAAGGGTGTTCCGTGCTTGGAACAATTACGTCACAGCCCAAACAGAATGGCTGCATTTCTGTGCAGCATGTTCAAATTATGTCACTTTCCACTGTTGTAGTGGCTGTTATAAAAAATACTTTACTGAAATGAACATAATATTGTCCAACCATTTTGGCAAACTTAACTTAGAACGCGAGCTGTCTTTTTAAGATTGAAAGGCAAATTATCCAAACTTATTTCGCTCATCTGCTTTACATTTTATTCATGCTTATTTGAAATGGATGAGTACATGTAAATACTCATCTGGCCAAAGAGTTTTCTGGAGCCCTGTAATTGTGTGAATTATATCAGGAATATGTGCTACACCTACAGACGTGCAGCACAGTGAACATGTACTTAAAGTTTTAATTACATTTTGTAAAGTGCCACCTAGTGAGTTTACATGCAGAATATATTAATATATTCTATATTCTAGAGCTGCACACTTCCAGGTCATGCACTTCAGTTGTTAGAAATCTGTCTAATTTTTGTAGCAAACTTACTTGTGAAAATATACCTATATAGGTACATATATGGATCAACCTGAGGAGAAGGGTTTTGCATGATCACTAAGAGTGATGGAGCGGTTATAGTCTAGGATGAAATTTATTATGGTCATAATGTACACTGTGTACAATAAAGCTCTATACCTGAAGTTTCCTGTCATGGGAAATATAAATCCTACAATGTAAATTGTATTTGGACAGTCATAGTCTGCCTTTAGGGCATGGAAATGAATGACGTTGGACTATCTAAATGTGAACAGCTCGAACAACTAACCAAGCCCCAGTGCATATATCCATGTGCATGGGCAACTAAGAGATCTGTGTTAAAGATAAAGACCTAGTGTTGAGCAAAACTGTGAGGGTGTTTTTATATTCGTATCGGAACAGGATCATTGGAATATGTTCCACATGCATTTAGTTGTTTTTTGTTTCATGTATTTCCTTTTTGTAGCTGGGGGTGCGGGCGGCACATATGGATACATGCACATTGAAGAATACATGTAAACTCAGAAATTTTCAGGTTTTTGTCTACACATAGTTTTTATAGAATTTAAAACACTAAAAAGAATTTGGGCGTGTGGGATAAGGTGTGATTAACATGCTTTTGTTCCTGTATACTGTACTTTAATGTGACATTGTATTCTATTTGAGACAGGTGAGCAGTTGTCAGTCATGTCTTACACTCACACACATGTACATGTATACTATAGCCTAATGTGACATTGTATTCTATTTGAGACAGGTAGACAGGCGTCAGTGATGTCTTACACTCACACACATGTACATGTATACTATAGCCTAATGTGACATTGTATTCTATTTGAGACAGGTAGACAGGCGTCAGTGATGTCTGACACTCACACACATGTACATGTATACTATAGCCTAATGTGACATTGTATTCTATTTGAGACAGGTAGACAGGAGTCAGTGATGTCTTACACTCACACACATGTACATGTATACTATAGCCTAATGTGACATTGTATTCTATTTGAGACAGGTAGACAGGCGTCAGTGATGTCTGACACTCACACACATGTACATGTATACTATAGCCTAATGTGACATTGTATTCTATTTGAGACAGGTGGATGGGCATCAGTGATGTCTTACACTCACACACATGTACATGTATACTGTAGCCTAATGTAACATTGTATTCTATTTGAGACAGGTAGACAGGCGTCAGTGATGTCTTACACTCACACACATGTACATGTATACTGTAGCCTAATGTAACATTGTATTCTATTTGAGACAGGTAGACAGGCGTCAGTGATGCCTTACACTCACACACATGTACATGTATACTGTAGCCTAATGTAACATTGTATTCTATTTGAGACAGGTAGACAGGCGTCATTGATGTCTTACACTCACACACATGTACATGTATACTGTAGCCTAATGTAACATTGTATTCTATTTGAGACAGGTAGACAGGCGTCAGTGATGTCTTACACTCACACACATGTACATGTATACTATAGCCTAATGTGACATTGTATTCTATTTGAGACAGGTAGACAGGCGTCAGTGATGTCTGACACTCACACACATGTACATGTATACTATAGCCTAATGTGACATTGTATTCTATTTGAGACAGGTAGACAGGAGTCAGTGATGTCTTACACTCACACACATGTACATGTATACTATAGCCTAATGTGACATTGTATTCTATTTGAGACAGGTAGACAGGCGTCAGTGATGTCTGACACTCACACACATGTACATGTATACTATAGCCTAATGTGACATTGTATTCTATTTGAGACAGGTGGATGGGCATCAGTGATGTCTTACACTCACACACATGTACATGTATACTGTAGCCTAATGTAACATTGTATTCTATTTGAGACAGGTAGACAGGCGTCAGTGATGTCTTACACTCACACACATGTACATGTATACTGTAGCCTAATGTAACATTGTATTCTGTTTGAGACAGGTAGACAGGCGTCAGTGATGCCTTACACTCACACACATGTACATGTATACTGTAGCCTAATGTAACATTGTATTCTATTTGAGACAGGTAGACAGGCGTCATTGATGTCTTACACTCACACACATGTACATGTATACTGTAGCCTAATGTAACATTGTATTCTATTTGAGACAGGTAGACAGGCGTCAGTGATGTCTTACACTCACACACATGTACATGTATACTGTAGCCTAATGTGACATTGTATTCTATTTGAGGTAGGTGGACAGGAGTCAGTGATGTCTTACACTCACGCACATGTACAAGTGAAAATTGTGAATTCATCACTTAATTACACCTGCTTTACTTGCATCAATAACAAAGGACTAATTTTTCTATCCCCATGTAGGTGTATTCAGGACCACAAAGTATTTAGAATATCCACTGAACTACATACAACACATCCTTCTGGGTTAACTTCTGTGAGCAGGGTCAAGAATATGTATATATCTCTATGGGATATTTTAACACTAGCCCTGACCTTGTTTGATTGGATTACTCTGAGCTAGGGCATTTAGTCGGTATATTATAAATGTATTATTAACCCTTATAGATGGAGGATTTTTGGTTAAATTGGGAGGGCAGAATTACAAGTCACTACATGCACCGGTGCACAGAGTGATAAGAAATACCCCCCACCCCCATACTGAGGAACAAAAAAGGAGAAATGTGTGTTTCTCTATATGATTAATATACATGTGTGTATTTGTAAATTAGAACTAATAGGACATGATGGGGTATTGGACAAACTCTTTGTGTACGTTTTGTACAATGTAATTACCAAAATGATAGAACCTTTTTGTTCCTGCAAAACACTAGCAATAATCAGGGCAGTAAGTAAAAAAGTGTTAGATCTCTAACTTAGGATAAGAAAGGATATCTGTTTGTACATGCTAATAGATCTATGTTTTTTTATCTGCTGGAGATGCCTGTGGGAACAATGCTGATACATACATACATGTACACTGTATACATATATAGACATACCTATTTTTTGTTTTTATGATTGGCAGTCGAGCACACATGAACATGTCTGTCGTTTTGAGGATGCATGGTCAGGATAGGCTTTATGTTCAGTGACAGTCAGTCTGTGCCGTAATGGCTCTACATGTAGGATGTGCACACCGTAATATCTGAGGCGTACTCATCTCTAAACATACATGTCATAAGTAGTACCAGGCATGGTGACTAATGATATTGAAAATAGGTAGATAATAGATTAGCTGATGTGATTTATAATTGACACACCTGTAACAGTAAAGCAGGTAGATCAGTTCGTTATCTCATCGTCACATGCAGAATGGCATATCCTTTCTCAGCATATGTTCTTGTAAGTATTAACTAGTTGTACATTTCTTTGAGCTGTTCTTAAATTTGTTACTAACTTCTCATAATGCTGGTAAACTTAACCAGAAAAACATGTAATGTATTCATGTATTGATCCACATGAATGTCAAGTGACATGTACATCTATTACTGATTTGTTTAATCAGACAGTAAGCTGTTTGATTTGTGTGCTGCCTGTTTTGTTGAGGAAAGTTTGAAAGCAGGCTCATCAGTTCTGATACATGTAATATGTATGCCTACAGACCTTGATTTACCCAAACCACTAAGGTTCTCCTCATCCTTAAACCTGATTATTGTTGAAGTTGTTGTTAAAAGGTAAACAACAAATAAATAACTAGATAAACAAATTAATCAATCTATAACTGGTAATGTGGTAAGGAAGGGACAGATAGGGAGAATGTACTGTACATGCTAACAAATCACTGTATCATAGTATGCTCACAGATGGGCCCTAGAAATTTCCTCTGTTTTTACATTGCCAGATTCACATGATTGACCAGGCCGCAGCATACATGTATATACGTAATGTGATTTTAGCACATTGTACAAGACTTCAAGAGCAAAATGACTTTATTCACATTAGGAGTCATCAAAATTCTTGTTTCGGGGGAGTGGAGACAAGGTATTATTTATACATTGAAACTCAAGTATTAAAGAATGTTTCTTTATGGAATGAGCCGATATAATATCTGTCACAGCTGGAAGTACTGAAGCTGAGCTTAGCTCATTAACAGGGCCATAGCTATTTCATTCTGTTTATTATTTTCTGTAAGCAGCTAAATTAACCAATTCATGTCATGTAAAGTATTAATAGCTACAAGTATTTATGCATATGGATTTCGTAGTCTTTTAACCATGCATGTTGAGGCTATGTGCACAGTGAGCCTGATTGGGACAAGTATTAAGTAATATTCCAGGCCACAGGGGTGAGGGCAGTACATTTTTCCTTTAGCTTTATACATACATGTGGGATCATAAAAAAATGTAAGGTTTAACATTATACTTCAAATTCTTTATGGCACTTTATTGTGTATAAGTGCATTTACTGTACAATAAGTGCATTGATTTATATACATTACATGTATACATATTTCTTGATGACTGTGTTAGAAATCAAAAGTGTACATACGTGGACAAATGATTCCAGATGAAAGAGGCAAGTTTGAGCAATTCCTTGGCTGTGCCATATACAGTTTACAAAGGGGATTTGAGAATGTGGAAGGGGCTGTCCAACCAGCCATTTTTGTGGCCATTTGTTTGGAGTAGGTAATCCAGATTTCAGTTTCTCCTGTTTGTCCCAGCCATGGATGCGAAAAGTGCTGAAAACAGGGAAACCAAATATGTGTACTGTAGTACTTATTTTCATCTTCACTCGTCCACTTGGAAAGATGGGCATGTGCTGCTACACGACATACATGTACAAGAACGAATTATGACTGCCAGTCATGATTTAAGGGAAATAAAAGTAAAAGTGATACAGTATTTAAGTGCAGGTAATCTTGCGAACAATCTAACCAACCAGGAAAAATTTCAATGACAGTGGCGAAAAGTAGATAATGTTTGAAGAGATGGCACGTTAAGCAACTATTGGTCTATAATGTTTTTCCTTGATTAAAAATTACAGATACATCTAAAGGTAGATATTATCCTGAGGACCACAGACTGAGTCAGGTTATAGCTGTAGGCTTAATGGGGCCACTGTTCAAATCATGTACACCATGTACAGGTTTCCCTGTTTTCAAAGACTGTAAGGGCATTAGCTGACATGTGTAAAGAGATCCTCAGACCTTATGGTATTATCTGGTATGCTGTGTATGTGTGATGAGTAAAGCTGAGCACCCCACAGGGGCCCCTCACCTGCCCGTCACAGTTACCATGTGGAGAGGCCTGTGCAGTGACAGAGACCATTGAACTGTAACATAGTTTGGTAAGGTGAGCTCCTGAACATGGCTCGGCCATTTGTGGTGGCAAAAGAGAACCTGTTAGTCTGGGGCAGAATCGATCCGAGTCAGCTATAACAGTACGAGTGGAACAATTTCATGCCCAAATAGGCAGCAATGGTTAGGATGTTAAAAAATGTGGAGTTTTGAAAAATGCCTAGATATGGTGAGAGAAGTACATGCACGTGCATGCGAATGGAGTGTTCATGTCAAGTAGCTATAGGCACACATACTGTGTGATCACTCAGCTTAGAAAGGTGTTATTGGATAAGGCTATCACATCTGGATTTTCAAGACTGGGTTACTGTCAGAAAATGTCTCAAATTAAATTAGCCCTTGTCTGCAATCATTATCTGGGAGTCACTGCATGTACATGTACAGGTATGCAGTAATTATCACTCTCTGGTTTTGTAATTTCCGCCTTCTCAGTCTTAAAGAAATGAGTATTTTAACCTTGTTCAGAGATGTTGTCTGACCAGGCATGTAATAAACTACACACAAGAAGAGTTATCCACTGGTAAAGCAAATGCTTGAAGCCTAAAAACGGGCATCATGCCGGATTACAGATTTAGATCTCTGGTGCTGGGATCAGTGAAGTGTATAATTCATGATATTCCAGATATTACTAGGTTAATCTTTTTTTATCTCTTAATTTCTTTCAGTTCATGTGGTTAGAATATAAAAAGGTAAATGGACAGTTTTTGCACTGTTCATTATCACTTATACAGTAGAGCAAAGTGAAGATGGACATGTCAGGACATGTGAGCAGATTTCTGCCACACAAGCCCTATAGTTAGAGTGGCCCCAAGCTGTGATATTGTGCTTATTGACTTCTGTACTGGCCCGCTAAACACACAGCCATCTGATGCACTTCATACATGCCTGATGTTAGTGCTGTAGGCCTTCTAGGGTTCGTCTGGGTCGTATTCTAAAGGGGCTGGAGGCTTGCTATGAGGGCATTTTTTTTGTAGGATGTATAGCAATTTGTTCACATTAATAAGTTGTTAACTGCCAAAGTATTTTAAGGAAACTTGTTTTTTTCTTGAACTGACCTGGCAGTTACACATGAACATATGTTTTTTGTTGTGGAGTTGCTTACATGTGTATTCTTCAGCGGAAAGCCCTAAAACAAATTTGCTTCGCTATTTAAATTAGCCTACAAATGATGAATTTCTATAGGAACAGTTAAAGTGTATTTTGTGCTTGTAAAATGAATGATAGGGAAGATCTGGATTGAAATATTGTTTGCTCAGGCCTGGATACAGTTTCGGAATGCATGTACTTTGCTGCACTACCATGAAACATGGAACTGTCACAAGACTTTGTAAGTGGGGAGGAAAATTTTGGTTGTTCCTTGAAGAAATTTGTAATAAACCGTGAAAATGTGCGCTTTGGATGATGTGGGAAGTTGCATATAGTGCCGCTGGAAAATACTGATCATTGTTGATGATATGGTCTTGTGTAGGCTGGATTGCATTATAAGAACGTTGAAGAGAAAATTCATTCATTCTGTTGTTGAATAGGGACAAAATTTACATTATGGTCTACTCCAGAAGCTGAGTGAAATAGTGAAGGTACTTGAACAAGAATATTGATAAGTATCCCGTTGGATACATGTACGTACGGGTACACATATTAAATGGAGAAGTCCGAATGCAGTTGTACATTTCCCAGTACATATAACATTGTGAAAACACAGTGGTAGCCCTGTTGATTGTGCAGTGTAAAGTATGTGAGGTTAAAAACAACCCCTTGTTCATTGGGTTTTCTAAGATACTTTCCTGACGAGGTAACCCAATGACAGATCAGTGTAAATTGAGTTCTTGGTATGGTTATGCACAGAAAAAAAATTATTTTTTAGTACTTTTCAAATTAAATTTGATATAAGATTTTTTGTAAAAACCCTGTAGACTGTCAAGTTTATTATGTATTCTCATGTTTATTAATGAGTCTCTTTTTGACAAAGTTATGTAAATTATGTGCTTTCAGACAAGCCCTTCCCTGGTGAAATCTCAGCTTCAGAAGCGCCTGACAGACGATGGATTTAACCCTCAGGCTGGTGATGAGGAGAAGCTGTTCTATGTGTGGAGACTGCTGCAGCAGACTGAGGTGAGATTGGTAATTAACCACATGGTTATTACAAATCCCTGGGCAACATGGGCATAGAACTAAGATAATCACAGGAGACATAAACCATTGGTGATCACAGCAACAGGGGCATAGAGCTGAGAAAGTCACAGGAAAATATAAAGCATTAGTAATGACAGCTCCCCAGGGCAATATGGGCATAGAGCTGAGATAGTCATAAGAAACATAAACTATTCGTGATCACAGAATCCATGGGAGAATGGGCATACTTCTGAGATTATCATAGGGAAGTAAAGTATTGGTAATCACAGCTCCCTGGGCGACGTGGGCATTGTGCTGAGATAAGCACAGAGAAACATAAATCGTTGGTAATCACAGCATTCAAGTTGTTAGGGCAACTTGAGGACAGTACGTAAAATGTCGTGAAAGGACAACATGAACCAATAATTACAGCACTCGTGGCAATATGCTCATAGTATTCACAATGTTGGAAAGTCAGAGGGAAACATGGACCAGTGATAACCACAATGTTGTGACTGATCCAAGGGAACATGCACACACACAGTACTGGGAAAGTCACAGGGAAACATTGACCAGTGATAACCACAATGTTGTGAGTGATCCAAGGGAACATGCACACACACAGTACAGGGGAAGTCACAGGGAAACATGGACCAGTGATAACCACAATGTCGTGAGTGATCCAAGGGAACATGCACACACACAGTACAGGGAAAGTCACAGGGAAACATGGACCAGTGATAACCAGAATGTTGTGAGTGATCCAAGGCAACATGCACTCACACAGTACAGGGAAAGTCACAGGGAAACATTGACCAGTGATAACCACAATGTTATGAGTGATCCAAGGGAACATGCACACACACAGTACTGGGAAAGTCACAGGGAAACATGGACCAGTAATAACCACAATGTTATGAGTGATCCAAGGGAACATGCACACACACAGTACAGGGAAAGTCACAGGGAAACATGGACCAGTGATAACCACAATGTTGTGAGTGATCCAAGGGAACATGCACACACACAGTACAGGGAAAGTCACAGGGAAACATGGACCAGTGATAACCAGAATGTTATGAGTGATCCAAGGGAACATGCACACACACAGTACAGGGAAAGTCACAGGGAAACATTGACCAGTGATAACCAGAATGTTGTGAGTGATCCAAGGCAACATGCACACACACACAGTACTGGGAAAGTCACAGTGAAACACAGACCATTGAACCAAGGGGTTGTGAATTGATTGAATCTGACATGGACACACACAGTACAGGGAACCATTGATAACTAGAGTGCTGTCAGTGATCCAAGGCAACGTGGACACACACAGTACAGGGAATGTCACAGGGAAACACAGACCATTGATAACCAAGGTGTTGTGAGTGATCCAAATCAACATGGGCACATACAGTGTTGGGAAAATCACAAGAAACATGAACATGATAATGACATGTTTATGTGTCTGTACCACTGTCTGAGGCTGTAGACTGAACTTAACCAGGTGTCCCTCATATCTGTTTTAGTCTGACCTCCAGCTGTCGGTCAGTAATGAAGAGAAGCTGCGTCAGTCGCAGGCGGAAGAGATGGAAGAGGTGGAGAACTATGTGGAACACATCCGCAACCTGTCTGACGAGCGAGAAACGCTCATACAGGAGTTGGAGACGGAGAATGACCATCTCAAGTCAGACATTGAAGCTCTTAGACAGGAAGTAAACAGTATGTACTCTTCGTATCATTTGTTGTTATTTTTATTTTCTGTGTGGTTTACACAGTGCTCAAGGTTTTAAGATGTAATGGGTGCATGGTTGTTTTGATGTCTATACATTTGCAAATTAGCTATATTTCAGTGTCATGTAAATTCATAGTCAGACTTGAAAAGGAAAATGAACTTTTTTCTGATAAAGAGGGAATTTTTTTAAAGTTTGGTTGTCCATGTGCATAAATCGAGGAATCAGTGCAACAAAGAACTATTTTAAATAGAATTTCATTTGATTTTGAAAGTAAATATCTTAAATATTTTACTTCATTTTGAAATTCGAAGATAAAAATAAATATGTCTCTTCCAAGCCAATTAACTGAGCTATGTCAAACATTGTGCATGTACTTTTTGTTGGACAGAATGGTACAGAAAGCTATGTATGGTATACATGTAGGGGTGATGCTGTTTACTTATGTTCAGGTGGTGTGAGAGAGGAAACTGTGGAAATGCTGACTCAGCAAGGCCTGGACGAGATCGCAAATGCCTCCATCAGCGAACAGATCGCCTTCCTGCTGGTCGAGAGAGCACGTTTGCTGGATGAACTAGAGGCTGAACAAAACCGCTCCATCAACAGTGGCGCTGGAACACCGAACCCTGAAGTGAGCATGCTCAAAAGCATGGAGCAAGAAAAGGACGAGCTGAAACATGAGAGAGATAAGCTAACGGAACAGTTGGCAAGGGTTGATGACATAAAACAAGAGCGAGATGACCTACTCAGACGGTTGTCAAAATTTGATGAGCTGACAGAGGAAAGAGATGCATTGTTAGAGAGGTTGTCAAATTTTGATCATCTCAAAGAGGAAAGAGACAATTTTGAAGAACAGCTGGCAAATTTAGATAAGTTGAAAAAGGAAAGAGACGACTTGGCAGAGCAGCTGTCCAATATGAACAAGGTGAACAAAGACAGAGGTGATTCTGAGGAACAGTTGGTCAAATATGAAAAGTTGAAACAAGAGCATGACAGATTAGCTGAGCAGGTGTTGGAATGTGAAGAGTTACGACAGGAGAGGGACGATTTGGTGGAGAAGTTGTCTCAGCATCGTAAGGCCGAGGCTCACCTCAAACTTGTGCATGAAGAGGAGGTCTCAACGTTGATGGAGGAGAATGACAAGTGTGAGGAGGAGCTGGCGGAACACAGGCTAAAGGTGAGACATACCAACACTATGGTAATACACACACACTGGGCCAGTCGTCAGGGGAACACTCTGCAAGAGGGAAATACATACATATGCATATGCATAATTAATTAATTAGATGTTTGCTCTGTTTTTATTTGAGTTTTCACAAGAGAATCTCTTTGGGGAAATTGTCTGTGAAATGAATCTTTCTAACATGTACATGTCCTCGTTGTAAACTATGAAATTAAAAAATATCCAAGGGCTAGTTGTTCAAAGTTCATTAAAAGTTAATCCTAATATTTGACTAAAGTTTTATTAAGGTTATATTGGTTTCTAAATTTATGACTTAACTACCTTTTGATATGCTCCTTAGCAACCATAATTTTTCAGTGGTGTCTTTCTTTTATGACCTCATTTCATATTTGAGTTTACAGTGGGTTGTGGGCAGTGAGCCTTGCTAAAGGTAATGTAAGCTAATGGTATTACATGAGTAACTTTGAAAATGATAGACATGTCATTGTGAGCATACGTATGTTTCAGGTTTATTAACCAAAACAAATTTTTCTGTGAAAACTCTTCTAATCTCGTGCTGGCCGTTTTGACACTCTTGCATTTGTCACCGAGAAAAAATGGAATGCATGTAATTTGCGTTCTTAAAAGCAATACTTGTGTCTGTTACATGGAGACCACATATTCATGAATGGAATGAAGTGTTAAGAAGCCTTTCATGTGACTTACTTCAGATATCTGGCTTGGAAACAGAATTACAAAGCCTGAAAGATAAACAGAAGGAGGAAAAGGAGAGTGCACAGAAAGAAAAGGAACAATCTGTGACAGGTGAGAATTACTTACACATAAGAAGAGGCCGTAACTCTGGACACTAGCTGTTGTGAACAGGTGGCGTCATGAGTCATCCGAGCCCAGGCATGTAAAACTTAGGCAGAAGAGTACAGGTTAAGTGAACCTTTTGTGACATAGGGCCTTATTGATATGGAGTGTTGTATCAAACTGAATCGCTGAGAGAAAGCGGTAATGATGATCTTTACAAGCAGTTCTTATTAAGGATTTCAAAGAAGATGCTTTCATGAATTGCATGCTTTTGAGTGAGGTTTGATTTTGCAAAGGATAGTACACTAAATATGACCAGCTCTTTTACCAATCCAAGAAATGTGATTAGAAGTGCTGTAAGTATTTCCTTTGGAACAATTGGTAAAACTGTAGGGCTTACCTTTGTGTGCATGACCTTACTAAAGGTACTTGTAGATAATAAATATTATAGGCTTGAATTGTTTTTGTTTGTCTGTTCTGAATGACAGCTACAAACAGTGCAGTCTTCACAAGTCGTCCACCAAGCCCTGCCAGAACTAATAGTGACTTGGCCTTGCGGAAAGTCATTGTGGAAAAAACACAGATAGAGTCAGAAATAGTCTCCCTTAAAAGCCAGCTGAAGCCACTGGAAAACGAAAACGAAAGCCTGAAAACTAGAGTGAGTTTATATTTTTTGTTTGAACATTGAAGCTAACATTCCAGAATGCATGTTGGTTGAATTTGTTAAAGTTTGTTTCAAAAAATCGAAGTTGCTTTAGAAATCTGACGCTTTCAGATATGTTTTGCAGTTACATAATTTCCGAAATGAGGCTATCTCATAGAATCTGAGCTAAAGCATATCATGTGAAAGAGTCCTGTAAAAATCATACTAAAGCATCGTCTCAAATTGGCACTTGGACTCATCGTTGGATCAGTAAACCATTAATTGTTACAGGTGAAAAAGTGAAATGGGAATGAGTATACTACATATAGTCGAAGAAACATTGTGCAAGTGGAATACAGATTCAATTTGTCACATTTCATCCAATCAGATAATGGTTACTCTGTATGATCGCACCTGAGGCCAAAAAAATAAAAACAAAAAATAAAAATAAGGCATAAAATAAAACAACAGGTGTTGTGAATGTTTTTGTGATGGCTGGTAAACATCATTGATAAATTTGTGTGTTTGTAGGTGGAGGAGTTGGAGACTCAGGTTGAGGAGAACAGAATGATAAATCACACATTACAGATGAAGAACAAGAGTCTCCAGAGTGAGCTTCAAGACCATGACAGCAATGACGAGGTGCTGGAGGTAGGTAAACAGCGAAGTGAAGGAGAGTAGATTGATGAGTCGCACATTACAGGTGGAGAACAAGAGTCTCCATAGTGAGCTTCAGGGCCATGACAGCAATGACGAGTTGCTGGAGGTAGGTAAACAGCAATGTGGAGGAGAGTAGATTGATGAGTCACACATTACAGGTGGAGAACAAGAGTCTCCATAGTGAGCTTCAAGACCATGACAGCAATGACGAGGTGCTGGAGGTAAGTAAACAGCAATGTGGAGGAGAGTAGATTGATGAGTCGCACATTACAGGTGGAGAACAAGAGTCTCCATAGTGAGCTTCAAGACCATGACAGCAATGACGAGGTGCTGGAGGTAAGTAAACAGCAATGTGGAGGAGAGTAGATTGATGAGTCGCACATTACAGGTGGAGAACAAGAGTCTCCATAGTGAGCTTCAGGGCCATGACAGCAATGACGAGTTGCTGGAGGTAGGTAAACAGCAATGTGGAGGAGAGTAGATTGATGAGTCACACATTACAGGTGGAGAACAAGAGTCTCCATAGTGAGCTTCAAGACCATGACAGCAATGACGAGGTGCTGGAGGTAAGTAAACAGCAATGTGGAGGAGAGTAGATTGATGAGTCGCACATTACAGGTGGAGAACAAGAGTCTCCATAGTGAGCTTCATTGCCATGACAGCAATGACGAGGTGCTGGAGGTAGGTAAACAGCGAAGTGAAGGAGAGTAGATTGATGAGTCGCACATTACAGGTGGAGAACAAGAGTCTCCATGGTGAGCTTCAGGGCCATGACAGCAATGACGAGGTGCTGGAGGCAGGTAAACAGCGAAGTGGAGTAGAGTAGATTGATGAGTCACACATTACAGATGGAGAACAAGAGTCTCCATGGTGAGCTTCAGGGCCATGACAGCAATGACGAGGTGCTGGAGGTAGGTAAACAGCGAAGTGAAGGAGAGTAGATTGATGAGTCACACATTACAGATGGAGAACAAGAGTCTCCATGGTGAGCCTCAGGGCCATTACAGCAATGACGAGTTGCTGGAGGTAAAACTTTTCATTGGCTGAGCACTGTCTTTGGGTGAGCTTTAAGTTTTGTCAAGCAGCTGACAGATTACTGTCTGATGGGATTGACTGAACCTGAATCTCCACATTAACTATCTGTGAGTCTTCTAGTACTGGCTTTTCCATGGCATTTTTGGCTCAAAGTTGCAAAGTAAGGTGAGGTATTGTAATAGTCAGGGGAAGTGGCCTTGGTGTTTTCATTTGTGTCCAGGTAGGCTTTTTGTGAAGGTCACCCATCTGTTACTACATGAATGAAATGTTTGGTCGACTTTTGATTTAATTCTAATGTAATTTAAAATAAAGCACTTATGAATGATCTGCCTGAATTTTCATAACTCATGTTGACCCCAAACTCAAATGATAACATTGTCATACTTTTGTTTTATTTGCATATAGAAATATGTTGAAACTGGATATGGAAATATGGTGAAACTGACTTTTTGATTTAATGAGTAAACAAATTATTCAGCTAGACTGAAGGTGTTGTGTTTGTAATTGAACAGAAGGAGATTGACAAGTTGAAAAAACAGCGCATTGATCTAGAGAGGCAGATATCATCGCTGGAGGAGCAGCTTTCCACACAGCGAGAGGAGCAGATGTCACTGGAGCAACAACATCAAGAAAAGCTGCTAAAACTTCAGGTGAGACACCAGCATAATCTAACAATTATAGACAATTTCTGTCTAACACTTTTTTTTCTTTCTCAGATATATTTGGCACATTTGGCTGCCTTGAATAAATCTCTCATATCTAGTTTTTTATACTTTAATTACAGTCTGACAGTTTCATTAAGGGTCAATTTCTAGCTCAAAACTGGATTTTCCTCAGAAAAAAACAGATATTCTTCTTTGTCATCTTCCAAATTTTAATGGTTTTTTATGTAACGTGAAGCATTTTGTAAGAAGTGAATTCAAGTTTGAAATTTCATATACATCGAGTCTTATAATGGCTATACATCTAATTCAATGTTTATTATTTCAGACTGATTTTGACCAACTTACTACTAAGTTGCATGATACTGAGGCAGAGTTTGCTGTGAAACAGAATGAGCTGAATGCCACCATTTCTGAACTCAAGGTAAGGGGTTACTGTTTGATACATTGAATGTTTAGAATATCTCAGAATGTTTATGGATCTCTTGACACATTTCTCCAGCATATTCTCTATACTTTTAGGGAAGCGAACCATGATCTAATAGTTAGAGACACATGCTTCTCTAGGACACATGAGTTATGGGTTCAAACCCAATCCTAGACAGACAATTGTAGTTTCCCCAGCTCTCAGTACTTAACTGATCTTGGTGACAGTGCTCAGTTGACATTCACTCATTCTGTTAGTTGTGCAGTTTAATGCTCATAGAAGATTACTTGTCTTTCATCAATATGGATTGCATTTTTGGACATCAAATGTCAGCAAAGTCATCAGTAACTTACCAAAGGACAGTGGTTTATGCCAGACACTCAAGTTTCCTCTACCCATAAAACTAATGGTGTAAATCAAAAATTCTTCAGTATGGTGTCAAGCAGCAATCGAATCAGATGAAATCCAAATGTTTACTGTTGCAGTAGTTTGCTGTGAATGGCACTGGAAACATCTGATTCAATCCAATATGGGAAAAATGTGCCTTTAGTATGTCTGCTATATGATGCATCTTACTTAACGTTCAGAATTTCTGTGGTTACCTGTGTTGATTCCCTCTTTGTTTGTTTGGCAGATGGCAGTGGAGACTCTAACCTCAGAAAAGAAAGAGTTGCTGTCCACTGTGGCAGGCCTGAAATCTGAGCTGGAGACTGCCAGGGCTAGCTCTGAGCAGGACGTCCAAATGCAGACAGTATGTACCAGGTTTCTGACTCATTTGTTAGAAGTAGTGATGGAGGAAGTAGATTTTTTGAACATTTGGTTCATATTGGAAAAACAAATACTTGTAGTGCATCTTTGGCCATTCATTGTATTGAGAACAGATTAGACTCCCAACAGTCTTTTGGCAAATTTGAGATGTTATCTCTTTAAGTTAAAAGAAGAAAACCTTTTCAGATTTTCCTGAAAGTGTCACTGTTTCCCCTGGTTACTCATATGTCACACTTGGCTTGTATTGGTGGTGTGGCTATAGTGATGTGACCATGAATGTAATATGACCATATTTGATTGTTATATGACCATGGTTGATGGTCATGTAACCATGATTGATTGTGATATGACCATTATTGATTGTGATGTGACCATGATTGATTGTGGTGTGACCAAGGTTGATTGTGATGTCACCATGGTTGATTGTGATGTGACCATGATTGATTGTGGTGTGACCATGGTTGATTGTGATGTCACCATGGTTGATTGTGATGTGACCGTTGTTGATTATGGTGTGACCATGGTTGATTGTGGTGTGACCATGGTTGATTTTGGTGTGAACATGGTTGGTTGTGATGTGACCATGGTTGATTGTGGTGTGACCGTTGTTGATTATGGTGTGAACATGGTTGATTGTGGTGTGACCATTGTTGATTGTGGTGTGACCATGCTTGATTGTGATGTGAACATGGTTGATTTTGGTGTGAACATGGTTGATTGTGGTGTAACCATGGCTGATTTTGGTGTGACCATGGTTGATTGTGGTGTGACCATTGTTGATTGTGGTGTGACCATGCTTGATTGTGATGTGACCATGATTGTGATATGACCATATTTAATTGTTATGTGACCATGGTTGATGGTGACGTGACCATGGTTGATCTTTACATTTCAGTCTAAGGTGGAGGCAGTGATGAAGGAGCGCCAGAAGTTGTACAGCCAAATGCAGGAGTCACAGAAGGAGCTGAAGGAGAAAGTCTCTCAAGAGCAGGCTCTGGTCAAGCAAAAGGTGGGTATAATGCCGTGTGTGGTCGTGTCTGTGGCTGACCCAGGTAATATGCTATTCTGGTAGGTAACAAGACCTGGACTATTGAAGTGACATGCTCAAATCCAGCTTGACAGGTTAGGCTGGTTAAGTCAGGAGGTTTTACCAGATACTTGGTAAGGTGTAGTGGGTATTTTCCCCACATTGCCTGCTGGTTTTCTGTACTTTTCGAAGTGCAAAGCTGAAATATCCTTGAATTTGGTGTGAAATATTGATCAAAGAAACAAATAATCTTTTCAGAAAATGATTCGGTTTCATCTAGGATCTAAATGTACATAGGTTGGTATCCTATAAAACCCTGACTTGGAAAAGTATGGAGCAACTGATGGCACATGTGGTTACATTATGGTGTATTTGATCTGACTTCTTGTTCTGACTTCTGTTCTGGTTCGTAGGAGTCCCTGGAGAAGTCCATGAAGAGTATGGAAGTTCGGTAAGGCTCGTGTGATTTTTGGAATTCTGTCTTTCTCTGCTAAGACATCTGGTAGTGGCTGTTTCCTTTTCTTTGGAGTAGTGTTTTTTTTTTAAAGAAAACGTAAGTCTCCGAAAACGTAAAAACACCAGTACATATCCTGGTTGTTACTGATTACTGACTTAGTCCACTTAATCACAACTCATTTTTCAACAATATTAAAGTTAAGTTTCAAGCTGAAAATGAAAATTGTTAATTTGTGTCAGTTGTAGAAAGATAAAAATCTAGTGTTGAGGTACATGAAGCCATAAGTAGTAGAAATTCTCCACAACTGTACCTTGAGGTCTCTAGTAACCAGTTCCAGAATTAGGCCTTGAGATAGAGCAATGTCGTTTATATAAAATCCAAGTTGATGCCCTCCATATGCAGACATGACCAAGACATGGAGGCCCTGAAGGCCAAACTACAGATGAGTGTGGCAGAGTTAACCAAAACTAGGACCAGTCTGGAACAGAGTCAAGCTGACAAGACTGAACTGGACAGAAAACTGAAAAGTTTTCAAGACACCATTGAAGATAACAAGTGTGATTTTGAAAGTACAGTGGACAATTTGCAGTCAAAGGTCAGTTGATGTATCTGTGCTGTCACCGGCTGTATCTTATCATTATCTTACCATTCCATATATTTGACATTTTCACATTGTAGTCTAATGGTAGATAATTTAATGTTTGTAAAGAGACAGGTGAAACTGAAAACTGAAGGACTGTAATGCCTCATTGACTTAGCAGAGAAACTTCCCTCAAAAAGGAACTATTTTATCACAATTGATCTTTGTTACATGGTTTATTTAGAGGTAAAGCTGACTATAAAAGGGTATATTTTTGTTATTTATTTCTTTTTTTTTTGCGTCTCCAAGCCACAAAACTTTTGACACATAAATCTGATGCCATTTATCATCCTTAATGCTGGTTTGATTCACATCTGTCACCAAATTACCTATCACAAATCAGTTTGCCAAAAGACGATGATATTGAAGAATCATCTTCTGGTGTGTCATTTTGGATACTTTTGACACATTCAGTTCTTGCCTTCCTTGAGTTTAGTTGTTTTCTTGGAAATGCATTGTAATTTGTCTGTCTTTGTCTCAGATCAAGAGTTTAGAAAGTCAGAAGAAGACTTTACAGGAGGATCTATTCTCAAGTCAGGAAGAACTTCAGAAAACTCAGGAAAATTATGAACAGGTTAGACTTTGCTTATTACATTATTATATATCAAACTAATATATATTAATCATATATTAGTATGACTAATATAAATGCATACACGATTCTACGTAGTATAATTTCAGAGCTTTCAAGGCACAACTGACCCCATTTTCGAAGATTTGACCACTGCAGTTGAGTAAGAAAACATACATGCACAATCCTTATTAAGTCAGGTTAGATTACTTACACTTGTGAAAAAATGCAAGCCTATCATTTGGCAAACTGTCTAACCAGAGATGCTGTGTTGACCCATAAAATCAAATCAGTCAAATGAGTGGAAGTACATTCCAGTGAGTATCAACAGAGTGACGCCCCCTTAACATGTGGTTTCACCCTCATAACACAAGTGTGAAAGAAGCATGCATTTGCTTTTGAATGAGGATAATATATACTAAAATGGTTATTATATTGATACTCTTAGTAAGAGCAGTCAGAAAGAAATTCAATCAATACGTCTTTTGTCAGTCAGTAATCATACATGGTCATGGATTGCCTGTAGTTCCCTCACGTTCCCCACACTGATACAGCTCGGCAAGAGAACAAAGCATAATAAGGTTGAGAATTGATGTAAGGAAGGGATGGACTCTAATAAGCGGCAGTATTATTTTCTCATTATAGGCAGTCAGAGATATGAAAACAGAAAAATCTGCTGTTGAGAAAGAACTGAATGAGAAGCTCCAAGAGAGGTTGTCAAAAGAGGAGCATCTTAACAAGGAGAAGCTTCACTTGGAGAAGTCGAGGGCTGTGAGTTAACACTAAATCTACACACCTGAGATAGTTATGCTCTGTTACCATGTCTAGTGGCTGGAACTTACTCTATTGCACGTTGTGATTTTTGATGATATGACTTGTATCATAGACAGAATGAGGTAATATAAATATAACTGACTCATTTTCTTTCTGTTTGATGTCCTGAAAGAACCATGAGGAGTTACATGATTTAATAATGTTAATTACGTCGCAGAATTGTAGGCGTGGTTGCCTTCTTCGAACACAGGTCACATGAGACATGGTTGAAAATTATTGGAATTTTCAAGAGCCTTGTCCTCCATTGTTTCAGTTGCATGGAATGGTGCCTCCTGCCTTTTGTGTTTTTGGAGACCTGGCCTTACACTAATAAGTGTAAAACTCACAGAAAATCTCTGATTTACTCCTGGCACTCTAGATTCCTCCACCCACATTGTTGGCTGCCATCATATCACACAAATCTTGACAATGGCAACGTGCAACAATCAGATAAATTAATGATAATGTTGAATGTTTTGTGGAACTTGCAAAGGTCATGATTATCAGCTAGTCTGCAAATTGTAATCGTTAAGGTAGCCATCATCACTCAGGGAGACAAATGCAAAGATCCAAAATCACAATGACAAGTTTGTTGAAAGATAGGAAATTTGTTGCAGAATTTGAAAAACACACTTGAGAAGAACACTGCAACAGTGGTTGGTCTGCAGAAAACACTGGACAGTGTGTACACAGAGAGGGACAGCCTTCAGCAAAAACTTACCACGCTCGAGGGAAATCTTGAGCATGAGAAGGTGGAAAAGTTAAAGCAACTGGAGGCCATGCAGAAAGAAAGAGACAGTTACAAAGAATCAATAGAAAGCATTCAGACTTCTCTTCAAGAAGATGGAAAAGAGAAAAACAAACTTATCTCTGAACTTCGGGCAGAGAGAGATGAGCTGAAGAAGGAGGTTGAAAAGTTTAACAAATCTGCAAAGTACGAGGGAGAAGAGCGGCAGCAGTATTTGGAGAAGATGAGGACAATGGAGGAGATGTCCAAACAGCTAGAGCAAGACAACAGAGAGCTAGCACAGCAGGTGAGAGGTCTCAGTCCCAGTATGAGGTTGCACCGGGTATGCCCATGTATTGTGAGAAATAGACCCAAGTTTTATTTTAAGTTTAAATTTAAAGTGTTTCAGTCGCCTGATATGTTTCAGAGATTTTAGTAATCTCTCCCGAATCCCCCTGGGAATGCTTTCATTTCCACCTTTTAAGTTCTATTGGTAAACAGTAA
The DNA here is from genome assembly GCA_016165875.1 of Acanthopleura granulata. Lineage (NCBI taxonomy): Eukaryota > Metazoa > Mollusca > Polyplacophora > Chitonida > Chitonidae > Acanthopleura > Acanthopleura granulata. The sequence goes on along the minus strand of JABBOT010000080.1, from coordinate 46,542,226 downwards.
TTGTGTTTGTCATCTTTTCAACTTGGTTATCTGTGTTGACAGCTTTCAGAAAAACTTGTTCAGTGCCAGCATTTGGATGACCAAATGAGAAAGGAGAAAAATCGCCAGATCGGTAAGTAATGTGGGCAGGTAGGCTGTACATAAATATGATAGATACCCGCACAGGTAAGGCTGAACACACAGTTTGACCACTAACAGATGTTAGACTCCATGAAAATTCTGTCTGCCAGAAGTATACAGCTACTTATTATGTTATGCAAAAGAGTTATCAGGTAACAAACTCTACATCTGAAATATTATTGAGTGTACAGTTAAACATTCATCAGAGAAAAGAATGTATTACATTTACACAGATAAATCTGTCAGTCATTTATACAATATATGTAACTGTATATAATAATTTTGCCAGTGTACGCACAATTCACAGGAGGCTACAAAGAATTTCAAGCCTCTTCTTTAGCACTTGCATGAGATTAATTAATTTTATAAATGAACAGCCATTCCTATAACTAATATGAGATATTATGGCGACTATAAATCATAGTGCACACTTATTCAATGGTAATGACACATCCTAAACTTCATGTCACATTACTATGCTTCAGTCTCTATTGTAATATGAATATGACAGTAACAAAGACCCCTGTAGTACCTTACATATCACGTATACTGGTGAAACATTGTATACTGTGTTATGGTTAACTATGCAAGTGCACATAGATATGCTAATCACAGCACATGATTTGTACATGGTTATTCCACAGGCTACTATAAGTCTCTTTTCACCGCTGATGTGGTTAGCAGTAAGTATGTAGAACCAGGTAGACGTGGTAGATACATGTACTAATCCATTCTTAACCCACCTCACTTGCCAACCATGATCATCTTAGGTTACCGCTCAAACAGGCTGAAAGCTTTTCAGTGTTCACCCTTGCATAACCTGAGTACTCATCCAGTGCAGTATCATTGCGATATAATGAAGATTTGACCTTTTTACATGCAGAGAATGGCAACTGCGTTTTCAAATGATTACAGACGTAATGATTGATGGATTTTCTTTGTGGGTCATGCCAGGATTTGAGCTCTGATTTCCACAGCCAATTGTCCAGTGCTTCGCCAACTGAGCTAAAGGGAAATTCCCACCCTGCACTGGAAACCTGCTCCCATTAGACAAGTACATTGCTTACAGGATACAAATCCTCAAGTATTTGGAAAGCTTTGTATTGAAAAATTAGAACTTTTTAAAAATGTTTGAAAATGATTTGAAACCAGTATGGAATGCCATTGTGTAGTCAGTTCAGTGTTCGGCAGTAATAATACCTTACAAATGGGCCTTTATGCATCATTTCATTTTGACTGTACAGCAAAGTTGATGCAGCGTTTTTTTCCTTATGAACACTATGTATCTACTGCCGGTTCTTGTGCTTATAAGCATAGTGGTTCAATGGCCGTGTTCCCTTGTCATCACTTTCTAGTTTTGAGATTAGGTTGCCTGGACACTAGCAAAATTGGTGCCTTTGTATCCTTTGTAGAGTGGATTGCCTGACAAGACGCAACAGTTTTTAGGATTTAGGATATTTGTGCTTAGCTTACAGATCTGCAATGTTATGATTGGGAAGCTCTTTAATGCAGCTTGTATTCATCAGCTCTAGTATTACATGTACTGTTAGCAATCCTTAGCTTTGCAGTCTATCTAGAAGCTTAACAAAGGCGTTCCACCCAGAAATATAACCTGGTGGGTATGTGAAAAGTTGTTGAGTGTGGCAATCAGAAACACTAATCAGAAGGAAAAAAAAAAGGAGAGAAAGAAAATAAAAATAATAATACATGACATTTAAATGCCATGTACCAGAATAGTTATCAGTCTCCCTATGCTACGTGTAGGTAGATCACATTTCATGTGATTTATTTCTAGGTACTGATGGTTAGCAGACACATACATATATGAGCTGTGTAAAAGTGTACAATTATACATGTAGGAGGATCATCATGTACCACAAAAGGACATAATTGAATATGTGTTTCATAATTTCAGTAGTCTGGTTGGTGGACCCAAAAGTCATTTGAATACTTCACTATACAGAATACACTGTATATATGTGCATGCCAACTTTTTATACAAGCATTATTGGTTAAATATGGACACAGCCCATTGTACGGAAGTTGTGTATGCTACATGTATGTCCATCCTCCTGATTTGATAGTGATACCCATGGCATGAGCAACAATGGACGTATTATGCACTGAGGACTCTGTGGTGCATCAGACTTCTTGTGTGCATTTTGGACAGTTGTCTGACAGATGCATTAGACAAGTGTCCGCTGTGTTATAAGCACTAGGCCTGGCTGTGTTGTGTGCTGTAGACAACCCAGATTTGTAGTTGGTCATCCGGTAGTCTGGAATTTATGAGCAGTATTGAATAAACAAGGCACTCTTGTAGTCTTTTGGGCAGACTTGATAAGCATCTGTTATTTGTTGTCGACAAGTGAGACAAGAGACTTGACAAGTGTGTGTTTTGTTGTTGTAGACAAGTTAGACAAGAGACTTGACAAGTGTTTGTTTTGTGTTGTAGACAAGTTAGACTAGAGACTTGACAAGTGTTTGTTTTGTGTTGTAGACAAGTTAGACAAGAGACTTGACAAGTGTGTGTTTTGTGTTGTAGACAAGTTAGACAAGAGACTTGACAAGTGTTTGTTTTGTGTTGTAGACAAGTTAGACAAGAGACTTGACAAGTGTGTGTTTTGTGTTGTAGACAAGTTAGACAAGAGACTTGACAAGTGTGTGTTTTGTGTTGTAGACAAGTTAGACAAGAGACTTGACAAGTGTGTGTTTTGTGTTGTAGACAAGTTAGACAAGAGACTTGACAAGTGTTTGTTTTGTGTTGTAGACAAGTTAGACAAGAGACTTGACAAGTGTGTGTTTTGTGTTGTAGACAAGTTAGACAAGAGACTTGACAAGTGTTTGTTTTGTGTTGTAAACAAGTGAGACAAGAGACTTGACAAGTGTGTGTTTTGTGTTGTAGACAAGTTAGACAAGAGACTTGACAAGTGTGTGTTTTGTGTTGTAGACAAGTTAGACAAGAGACTTGACAAGTGTGTGTTTTGTGTTGTAGACAAGTTAGACAAGAGTCACGAGGAGATCGAGCGTCTGCACCTGGAGATTGACAGTGCCAATGAGAGAATCCGTCAGCTGAGAGAAGACCTCCAGACTAAACAGTCCCGCATCAACCACCTGGAGATGGAGGCTGTCTCACAAGAGGTACTCATCATCCCAGTGACTCTTACCTGTGTGTACCGGGAAGTCTTGACCACAGATTGCTGAATGTTTTCTATAGGTTACATGTAGTTTATTTTAAGCCGAAATGCCCGAGTCTAAGGTAACCAAAGGCTTATTGACATAACAGTATAATAATTAAATGTGTTTTATTTAATTTTTCTAGTTTAAAAGGATCACCTTACATGCAGATTATCACAGTGTTCATTTGGAGTTGACCTCTAATGTACCACATCTTAAGTATGATTTGTATGAAGTTGGAGTAGTATTGCCAGGTTTGTCACATCTATCCAAGTTTTGAAGTTTACATGTGTTGTGTATTTCTGTACCTTGCCAGCTGAGTGAAGTTTCTGAGGATTGCATTTCTAAGGTAGAGGATTATTTCAGCAATGTGTTCTTAGTGAAAATGGTGTTGGCTTTTGCATGTAGTGTTAAATTCCTCCTCTCTGTGGGGTGTGGTGGATATGTTTAGTTTTCACCTAAGTAATATCTGTGAATGTCATGATCAATGCATGTGAGCAGCTAATGTCAGTGCAAGTTTTGTGGTGTGGATTATATGTAGTGTGGATCATCAGTTTACCAAGTACCTTTATTCTCTCTCTGATATGTAAGAATTTCTTGAAAAGGTTGTTTTCTCTGTTCTCATAAAGCTGATCTGGAAACGGAAGTTGAATTGCAAGTGTATGATGTTTTTGTCAAGGTCCAAGTTTTGATTTTTTACACTAACATGTCCACACTGATGGGTAACAGTAAATAATGGGGTGGTGATTAGTAAACTTGTCACGTAGCATGATAGCATGAGAGTTAACCAAAGGGTTCAAGTGATTCACATATGTTCTGCCTTGTTGATCCAACACACTCGTAAAGTCATCACATAGCATCATAGCCGGAGAGTTAGCAAGGATCAGATGACTCACAAATGTTCTGCGTTTTGATCCAACGCACTTGTAAAGTCATCACATAACATCATAGCCTAAGGGTTAACTCAGGGGATGAGGTGAATCACAGGTGTTCTGCTTTGTTCATCCTACAAACTTGTAAAGTTGTCACATAGCATGATAACTTGAGTAAGTTATCATATTCAAGTAAGTTACAAATGTTCTGCTTTGTTTAATTCCCTTTTCTCTAATTTCCCCTGGTTTAAGGTTGGAAATGGGGAGATTTAGCAGGTGATGGGGCTCACTTGTATGGCTGGACATGATGTTCACTAGAGTCTACTTATCTTCCACCAGTATGACGTGTCACACATGGGGTTGTCCAAGAGTAACACGTGAAAGGCCATTGGATTACTCCAGGCACACCCATTTTCCTCTGCCATTAAAACTGGCCGCTGCCATATGATTAAAAAGTACTGGAGTATGGCACCAGTTAACAAGCCGTCAGTCAAATATATAACAGCAGTGTCTGTACATATTAGGGGTAATCTGTGGTGTTACTACATGTGGTAGTGATGGAAGAGCTCTCGAATAGCTTTTGGTCAGTGTTTACTGGTTTGTGAATTGTCTAAATGAAGTTGAAATTCATATTTGGAGCTATGTATCGTTGTTTTCTGCACATATATTGTGCATGGGTCTTTCCTGTTCACAGCTGTACTGTTGGATTCTGTCATGATCATGTGATCATTACTCAGGCCAGTTCAGCCCTGTCCCTCCCAGTTATTGTCCTTGAAAAAAACCCGATAAAACAGTGCTTTGGCTGCTTACTTATGCAATGAAAAGAAAAGTGAAACTAATTGCAGTTGAAGTTGACTTTATGCGATATGCTTGTGTGTATCTGTTCAGGCTAAGCACGAGACAGCCATCCACAAGATGGAGTTAGAGATAAATGACCTGAAGCTTCAACACAGGAAGGAGGTAGACAGCTTCTCTGACAAGATGGAGGCCGCCCAACGAGAAGTGAAAGACCTAGTGCAGCGACTGAGGGAAAAAGAACAGGTACTCCCTGTTTGCATTGCCTGGATAGCTTTACCTTGTGTTTATGAAAGTATATATATAAATATAAAAATATTCATCATTACTTCCTCTGTCACTTTTTCAAGTTATTACATTGCTTTGTTGCATAGTATATTTGAATTTTTTATTCCTTGGTGATATTTCATCAGGAAATGATTGGATTGGAACATGAAGCCAGCCGTGCTAAGACGATAACTGAGCGGCTGAACACTCAGGTGGAGGCAGAGATTAAACAACGTGCTGAGCTTGAGAACAAGAACACAACCTCAGAGCGGGAGATCAGTAAGGTCAGTCAGCAGGGACATATCTAGAGCCATGTGAGTTCTGGAGCCCAAACTATTCAAGCTGTTTTCAAAGTAACAAGTAAATTGAACATAAATATGATGGCATATCAGTAAAAAGTTAAGTTATCATACAAATGTCAGTCATCCTTAAAGGCCCGTAGAAAGCAACATTGAAATTTACTTTTTATAGAATTGATTAATGCACAGTCCTGCTGTATTTATGAAGTTTGGGATCAGAGTCTGCAATATTTTTCTAGATATGACCCTAGTCAGGTATACATACTAAACTTGCACACATTCCTGCACCACTTCTGCATGCTTCTCTTTGTCAAGGTGTGACTTCATAATGAATGGAAATTGGAAAATAGTTCTTAAGTTTGTACATAAGATGGCTGACAAATTTTACAGCTTCTCACATTATTGTTAGTTAGAGATTTTATTTACATGGCAGTTTTGTCCTGTCCATACATTTGGCGCGTCAAAATATTGCTCTTATCCTGCTGCTTATTACCAAAGGCAAGGCAAGAAATATATCTGACTCTGCCGTACCAAGTGGTGCTGTTGCCATGGAGATCAAATCACATATGGTATTGGTTGTTTGTTCCAGCTGTGGGTTCAGGTGAAGTCTCTGATGGAGAAGTTGAACAACCTGGAGAATTCCAAGAAGTCCCTGGAGGAGGAGTTACATAGGGTGAGAATTCCAGGCTTATCCACAGGAGCAAAACTAATGCCTCTTGTACACTATCATGTCCTCCCTGTATAAAGTTGACTTATATGCTTTGTTTAAAAGTCAAAAAGCCAAAATGTCATTCTGCCGTGCACTGCCCCAAGCACAGCTATTGCAGGTTGTAAACTGTGAGATTTTAGTGGGAAGATTAATCGGTTGATATATTCATTAGTGTTTTTCACTGCCGTCAAGTATATTTTTTCTCTCATTTTTTGTCCCTTTTCAGTGTGAATATGTTGTGGCGTGTTTCTGTGTTTTCATTGTGTTTTTTTTTTTTTTAAGTATTAAGATGCTACAGCTACACAGTTCTATCTTGTGATTTTATTTTTACAGAAGTCCAACTTATCAAAGGAATCCAATGAATACCATTGCAAGAAGCTGGCCAGTCAGGAGACAGAGCTGACGAGTCTACGGCACAGAGCTGAGCTGGCTGAACAGAAGGTAAGCAGAGCCCAGCATTAGACGTGCTGTGTCATCACATAGATTTTTGTCTGTCTGGAAGTCAGATTTGAATATGTGGATAACAGCCAGTGTTTTTTATTTTATGTGATTGGTGTTTATTGCTACAAATTAAAATATTTTGATATAGAGTGGACAGATAGATTAAGGGAAGGAAAACAGGCAGAACAAGAAGGAAACTTAGCAGAGTTAGGAAGGAACAAGTAGCACATTACAAACCCCCTGGCTGATGTGTTACACCTCTGATTTAACGGGATCTAAATTTAAGATGTGGGCATAGTGACAGGAGAATTGCAGGAAAGAAATGGCCAGTTAAGGTAGCCATATTGATGTGTGGTTTCTATTGGTCGTTCTAGGTGGACAAACTTAAGAGTGAATTGACAGAGGCAGTTGTGAAACTCCAAGCCACAGAAAAACAGATGTTTGAGAACACAATATCCAGAGTGGGCTACCAGGAGAAACAAGGGGAGATAACTGACCTCAGGCGGTCTCTTCATGAAACACATATACAGAGGTAAGCATTGATGCGTTTTTTGTGACAATAGCTGACTTATGACTAAAAAAACTTCCAAATTCTTGTACATATACCGCTTTAGCAGAACCACCATGTCAGTAGTCTTAGGCTGTGAAGTGATAACTTCCTCAAACAGTGTCTTCAGTACCTCACCTGTGACTTCATGGTGTATGTCAGTGTGTACATTGTTTCATGAATCGCTCATTAACATTTCTCTTTTAAAGCTATCAAAGCATTAGGTGAGTTTCACCATAAATGTCAGCATGCATGACTCAGTGATTTGAAAGTCATGACGATTATTTTGCAGTACTAGATGTTGTTTATATTCATGTGCTTTATATTCAAAATTTGCATGCCTTTGTGCCTAGCAATACAGTTTGCATGAGTTTAGATCGAGCTCAGATGGGTTGAATGTTGTACATTTACACAGCAGTAATGAATGTATGACACAGTGGCGAGTGCTGTTCATGGCATAGCTTTAATCATTACCGTCTTCTAGGGTTTTGTTGTCGTCGTAGTCCATCTGGCGAGGTCCTGTTTTTGACACGTCTCTCTCAGTGCCATGTGTCAACATACACCATTTGTGGGCATGTACAGTGTATATATAAGAGATGTTTCTGTGTGATGCCATATTCCTCATTTATGCACTGATTTGTTCCACCTCACATTGAAGTCAATATGCTGTCGTAGTAATGTTAAACTTCAACGGAAATTAAATTTTCAAAAGCTTTTTACATATAACTGGACCTTTATGTCCATCTCCACACAAACTAATTGTATTATATACTTACATGTATCATTTTTTTTCCCTCCAAATAATTTAGCTATACTGGTGTTCATTTCACTGCTGAATTAGTCCTGCTGCACCGACCACTAGCAGTGCTTAATTTGGACGTTGGAATCATCCTATGTTTGCTTTGCATCTAGCTAGATCGGGTGGTTTTCCCTGGGCTATTGTTCTAGGCTATGTCTTTCTTCGTTCAGTCATTCGTGTACCTAATTGTTGCCCAGTGGAGTAAATGCACAAGTGCTTCTCCTATGTATAATATACAATAACATGTCTCATTTTGCTGTCAGAACAATTCTAGAGCAGACGGTGCATGAGCTTAAACAACAGATCTCCATCCTGAAGCAGCGGGAGAGCAAAGTGCTGGAGCACAACCGGGAGCTGCAGCATATGATGATAGACATGGAGAGTAAAGTCGGCGAAATGCGAGAGCGAGCTAATGTGGCCGCAGAGCAGGTAAGCGTCGGAGAGGTGGGATTTTTCTGTCTGTGGAGGGAGGGCATGTGTCTTCAGTCTGCAGGCTGCAGCTCTTATACTCTCACTTACTGTTCACTTTCCGCAGAAAATTTTCTTTCATGAAACAGCTGTCAATCTTATGGAATACAGCCCTGTCCTACCTACTTCTTAAACATTCTGTGTTCATGTACATGTACTTGCCCGGTGAGAATATTTTGTGTATATTATATATACATGTGTGTTTGGTGTGGCCTCTAACTTTAAAAATGAAATCTTTGCTGGTCTAGCAAAGATAACAGTGAAAGATGCAACAGTGAGTTCATGCTGCCTTCTTTCGTCCACTTGACCCTCTCATCAAATAGAGGTTGAGTTCACATCCAGCCCTGTTTTATTTTTGCCTTTCATCTTTAATTTCAGACCTGAAACTTCAACTGTTTCGTTCTCTTATCTTGTTATCAACATTCACTCTTGTCCAGTGTAATTTCACTGTGTTTACTGAGTAAATATGTACCTGTATACTGATGATACTATTCCAAGGCCAATGTGTGTATGCTTGTATTTTAGCCGTGTGACCCAGAAGCAGAGTCACAGGATGAGGTAACTGGTTGTATTTGCATGCTGTAGCTTGTGTGTAGATCAGGGGTATGGTAGAAGATATCTTTCATGCCCCATTGGCATGACTGGGTGTAGGTCCTAGCAGAAGCATTCAAAATTACATGTGTGAAGGTGGACATTCATGTATGTCACCTTATGTAGGCTGGCAGCTACATAGAGGTTGACCTACAACAACATGTTGTACACTGAACATACACGTGCGATGAAAGAGCATCACAGTACTCAGCTAGGACCTGCTTTGTTACATGTAGAAGGAAGAATTCACCAGCCTTAAACATCTGACTTGTCAGCACACTGCTTAGTTGTACCTTTTCTTGGAATAATTCAGATTGATTAAACCTATTATGTTCAGAGTGGCGGTGGAACTCTGGGGTTGTTTGTTAAAAAGTGTGTTTCAGTGAAGTATGTGCACAGAAGTGTAATCAACCTGTGCTTCGTTAAAGTCTCTGCAGATTTGAAACTTTATAAAATTTTTAACCTCCCACAGAGCTGGCTTTGGGGCTTATTTGTACATTAACACAATAATCTCCTGCTGAACTACTTGACCAAGAAACCATCAGACTGTTCATATAATGCCTAAAAGTTAGCTTGTAATATCTGTAGACAATTGCAGTGTGACACAATACAGATTGTTGAAGGTTGGAGACTGGTGTTTGTTAACCTTAGAGACATAGACGTCCTTCCACAGTAACTTTGCCTAGTGTTGTATGGGGAAAATAATTTTAAATCATAATGTTCAGAACTTTTGTGTAAATGATAGCATAATGATATTGAGATTTAAAGAATCTCGCTTTTAAATATTTTGCTTTAAATTAGTTCCAGCTTTATTAGTGAGATCAAACAATTTGAGGTGCCACATAATCAGCTTGATTATGATTCACAATAGAAGAATAGCACATTTGCTCAGTTTGATGCTAAATCGACAGCTATGTTTAAAAGGATGTCTCTGAGGAAATCGTGTAATGTGAACGATGTGAATGGAGATACATACAGTGGTGTTCTGCGGTTGATGTTGACAGCACAGAAGCATGTTAAACTGTATATTTTATGTTCAGCATGCTTTGGCACTGTTGTTTTAGTCAGTTAATTTTAATTGAAGTACCCATGCTTATAAGTCTTATAACTCTTTAAACTCTTCACTTTATATTTCCCCCATGAGGAGTGGCCTATGATGTTAACGATAGGGCATCTTTCTATCATTGGGAAGCCATAATTGTTTCTTGATTCTATCATGAGCTGTTAAACCTCAGTTGCTCATTAATTCCATCGCTAGGCCACAAGAGATGCGGAATACTGGCCTGGACAAGGAATTTGTTGATTCCCTGGCTCTCACAGGTCATCACACCTATTGTCTTGACAATAGGCAGTCAAGGATGTTCCAGTTTCTGTTTGTCCAATGTAAACACCAATGTAATGTTTATATCTGTAGTTCACAAATAAATTAGACCTCCATCGTATAAGTGAGAACTCTTTGATAAGGCATTAAATGATAAGCAAAAAGAAAAAGATATAAAAAAGAATATTCTCCTCCGTGTACATCCATGAACCTCATCCTAATTCTGTTTAATGTTATATTTCTCAGCTGGATGCCAGTGATCAGGTTGGTTAAGCTCCTACCAATTCCTGCTGCATGTTGATCACTTGATATAATCACCTGATATTTAACCGCCACTGTTTACTCAGCTCTTACTTTAAAACTCTAATAAGTTGAAATTAACCTATATGTCAAAACTGGCTGAGTTGCATGCCCTAGTCAGCCAGACATTAAAATGGGAACTGGTAGTTGTTCGTCAAATAGAATTCATGGTTTACACAAGATGTGGCCCCTGGCTCTGGTTGTGAAGAATCATGCATACACTTCAGGGTATGAAGGGGCACCCACTCTCAGGGTAGATCAGTCTGACTCACTTTATTACACCCAGAATACTTGATCGTGTTGTGCATGGTGTGACTACATGAGGAGTATTTTGACCTCATGTTAAATGCGGTATGCCAGACGGTAGATTTTCCTCTGTCGCCTACATTTGCAATACTTCATGTAACACAAGGGTGGGTCATGCCTGCATGTTTATTAAACAATTCTGTCTTTGATCTGTTCAATAAACAGCATACAGGTTTCCAGTGTCATTGATACCATGATGACAGGTAGTGGTCATTGCTGAAATTTGTTATGGATCACTTGCCTTCCGCCAGAGTGGCAAACACGTTTAAGCAGAGCTTGCCATATGTCATGATTTACTCAGCTCAGAGAACTGCAGCCTCCTCCACTCATGATAATAACACTTGTCGCTCATATTCTGTGATACAGGGTTGCATCAGTCAGTCGATTTAAATGATATTATAGACGTACCAATAATATACTGCAGAATGTCTCATCTTTCAGACTTTTCTATCGTTCCACACACTTGTACACATAGTATAACTTTTGGTCTTAGATTGCTGTTGCTTAGCAATGAACAACCTCTGCTCTAATCCCTTTTCTCTGTCATATTCAAGTATGTAGATTGTTTTCTGTTTGCTTAATAAAACAGCCAGGACACAGACATCGTATACAATCTGGTTTAAATTAATATATGTGTTATATAATATATGTTATCCTAAGAAAATACATTTTATAGTGCATGCATTTTTCATGTTTTTGTTATATTTTGTCCCTTTCTGATGTCAGTAATGGCATGCAGTTGTTTTGGTTTGCTACATGTATGCCTCAGTTAGTTTCAGTGCTTGCTTACATGTATGTGTGTATATTCAGTGTTTTTCATAAATATTGTATAAATGTATTGCATGCATAATACTGTATTGCATTTACTTACAAATTGCAAGTTCTGTGATAAATGATTGCCTCTAAGCATGTGTGTTAGCATGAGTTCAGTTTACAAACAGACTAATAAAAATGATTCTAAAAAGTTAGATTTGCATAGTATTATTTCATGAAGTTGCAGTAAAATTTGAAAGATACATGTGTATATTTACACATAAATGGACATGTATGTACAGCCAGGAACTTGTATTTTGTAACCGAATCAGAGTTTAGCTAGATGGTGGGAATTACATGTATGTGGAAAATTCTATGTTAAAATCGATGTCAATCAGTTTACATGTATAAAAGTCTAAACAAGTTTTATTTCAATTGCAGTCTCAGAAGTCAGAATCAGGGAAGAGGTCACTTGCTGGCCAGATTTCCAGATTGAGGCGAGAAATTGAAACTCTTCAAAGGGAGCTGAGCATTGCTCATGAAAAGCGAGATATTTGGGAGCAGCGGTATGAAGAGAGAAAAGTGCGAACTAAAGCCAAGCTCTTGAAAGCAAGGTACATGTGTTTGATTAAAGGCTTGTTTTAGCTTTGTGCATAGCCTGGCAGTGAGTAAAAATTGAGCGTGATTGGAAGCTTGGACAATTGGCATTGAGCAAAAGTTGCAAGTGAGAGAAAGCCTGAAGGATTGGCAGTGAGCAAAGGTTGAGAGTGAGGGAAAGCCTGGAGGATTGGCAGTGAGCAAAGGTTGGGGGTGAGGGGAAACCTGGGGGATTAGCGATGAAGAAGGGTTGGGGGTGATGGGAAACCTGTAGGATTTGGCAATGAGCAAAGGTTGGGGGTGAGGGATGCCTGGAGGATTTGGCAGTGAGCGAAGGTTGAGGTGAGGGAATGCCTGGAGGATTGGCAGTAAGCAAGTGTTGAGGGTGAGGTAAAGTCAAGAGGATTGGCATTGAGCAAAGGTTAATGGTAAGTTGATGCCTGGAGGATTGGCAATGAGAAAAAGGTTGAGAGTGAGGGAAAGTCTGGGAGATTAACAGTGAACAAAGGTTTAGGGTGTAGTGATACCCTGGAGAATTGGTAAAGCTTAAGGATGAGGGGAAGCCTGAGGTGTTTGCAAAGGATGATGGTATTGGGAATCATGGGGGATTTCCAATGAGCAAAGATTGAGGGTAATTTGTATCCATGAGGATTGACTATGGGCTGAGGTTGTAGGTGAGGTAAAGGCTAGGGACTGGTTGGTGGAGAGTGGGAGTTTGGGTGATTGGCAGTGGGCAAAGGGCTAGGGTCATGGATATCCTGGAGGATTTACAATGGGCAAAGGTTGTGGGTGAGGGAAAGCCTTGGGACTCACAATGAGCAAAGGTCAGTGTTGAAGGTATGCTGGAGGATGGCCAGGGCACAAAGGATTAGGGTGAGGGGAAGCCTGGAGGATTGGGAAGGAGCAAAGGTTGAGGTTGACGGAATACCTGGAGGATTTGGCAGTGAGCGAAGATTGAGGTGAGGGAATGCCTGGAGGATTTGGCAGTGAGCGAAAGTTGAGGTGAGGGAATGCCTGGAGGATTTGGCAGTGAGCGAAGGTTGAGGTGAGGGAATGCCTGGAGGATTTGGCAGTGAGCGAAGGTTGAGGTGAGGGAATGCCTGGAGGATTGGCAGCAAGCAAAAGTTGAGGGTGAGGGAATGCCTGGAGGATTGGCATTGATCAAAGGGAAGGATATTGACAATAAACAAAGGTTTACAGTGAGTGGAGGGGGTAGAATGGGTGGTGGCTGGAGGATTGACATTGAACAAAGGTTGAGGGTGAGGTAAAGCCAAGAGGATTGACATTGAGCAAAGGTTGAGAGTGATGGAAAGTCTGGGAGATTAACAGTGAACAAAGGTTTAGGGCGTAGTGATACCCTGGAGAATTGGCAAAGCTTAAGGATGAGGGGAAGCCTGAGGTATTTGCAAAGGATGATGGTATTGGGAATCATGGGGGATTTCCAATGAGCAAAGATTGAGGGTAATTTGTATCCATGAGGATTGACTATGGGCAGAGGTTGTAGGTGAGGGAAAGGCCAGGGACTGGTTGGTGGAGAGTGGGAGTTTGGGTGATTGGCAGTGGGCAAAGGGCTAGGGTCATGGATATCCTGGAGGATTTACAATGGGCAAAGGTTGAGGTTGATGGAAAGCCTGAATGATTGTCAATGAGCAATGGTTGAGGTTGAGGAGAAGCCTGGAGGATTGCCAGGGCACAAAGGTTGAGAGTGAGGGAAAGATCTGTAGTATGAGCGGTGAATATTTGGTAAATGATTATAAATTTAAACCCAGGCAAGGGCCAACAAATGGAGCTTTGTGGCCATGAAGACTTTTCTGTGTTATTGGATTTTATAGAATGTAGATTCTGTTTAGAACAACCATGACCAGTCTTCATGATATTATCAGTTACAGTTACTGGCATTGTAATTCCTGTGCATTTCACAGGGAGTTCTACTCAAATGAACGCAACAAGCTTAAAGACCAGTTGGGGAAGATCGGTGATGATTTGGAAGTGACCCGGTCAACGCTCAACAAGGAGCTGGAATGGCGAGCCAAGATTGATGAAAGTCACAAACGGCTCCTGACTGAGAAACGCGACCTGCTGACACAGTGAGTACAGCATTTGGCATGAAACACCACTGGCATTTGTTACTTGACCTAGACACTAGTTTGCATGATGAGAGTGACCTTGGCATTTTAGATATCTGGGGCCACTTTCACAAGACTTCGTAAGTCACTATTTTTGTAACTTTTCTTGTAATAGACGTTGTCTAGATTATAACACCGTACGGCTATGTCATAAACGAAAAGAGTTAGAAGAAAATGATTTATGAAGTTTTGTGAAAGTGGAACGATGCCTTTTGTATGTCTGTTTGTCTGTGACCTTTGTGAAATTTTACTCATGACCTCGACAGTAGTTAGTACAGTCTTGACATTTAGGTATCAAGTTGTACAGCACTCAACTTACTGACTGTTAGCATTTATGAGCCCAACTGTCACAAATGCTCTTCACACTTTTACTACTTTAAGAAGATTTTGTTCATGTACATTACCAGAACAACATGAACACGACATTGTCAAACAAATGCTCACACCTGGTCAGAACAACTTGAACACATGACATTGTCAAACAGATGCTCACACCTGGTCAGAACAACATGAACACGTGACATTGTCAAACAAATGCTCACACCTGGTCAGAACAACATGAACACGTGACATTGTCAAACAAATGCTCACACCTGGTCAGAACAACATGAACACGTGACATTGTCAAACAAATGCTCACACCTGGTCAGAACAACATGAACACGTGACATTGTCAAACAAATGCTCACACCTGGTCAGAACAACATGAACACGTGACATTGTCAAACAAATGCTCACACCTGGTCAGAACAACATGAACACGTGACATTGTCAAACAAATGCTCACAGCTGGTCAGAACAACATGAACACGTGACATTGTCAAACAGATGCTCACACCTGGTCAGAACAACATGAACACGTGACATTGTCAAACAAATGCTCACACCTGGTCAGAACAACATGAACACATGACATTGTCAAACAAATGATCACACCTGGTCAGAACAACTTGAACACATGACATTGTCAAACAAATGCTCACACCTGGTCATTGGTGTTAAAAAATCCTGTGTACAGTGATAGGCCTGTCCTCAGCGTGTTTCTACTCCTCACAGAACCCTGTGACTCCCTCTAGATATTCATGTAAATCAACTACTCCTGTATTTTTATCCCTATCTGTTGTCTCTTGGTATATATGACACGTGTAGTTTTAGCAGAGAGTGTCAGCAGAAGGTACCATAACCCCCACAGCTTGCCTGATTTGTTGCAGATTGGCGGAGAGGGAGGAGTCGTGTCGCGACCTGACGCGCCAGCTCTCTTTGACGGGAACACGCCTCTCGTACCAGGAAGGCGAGAATGCACGGCTTCAGGAGAGGCTGGAAACGCTGACTCAGCAGAAACATATCCTCGATAAAAGTGTCAAGGATTACCAGATGGAGAAACATCAGCAGGTATTAATACTCCTCTGTGACGCTACAATAGATATCAAAGCTAATCTTAATATCTTAATACAGCGCTCAGATAGTGTGTGTATTTGCATAAATTATGCATAATTTTTCTGAAGTACGCATCAGTTTTGAAACTTTTGCACACAAATATGCATCAAAACATTAAGATGCACAAACCTATGTTTGCCATTATGGCCTATGACCGAGACAAGCAGAGCACTATCTGGATGTTACGTAATCTAGAAGAACTAGTGGTAAAATTCAGTGGACTACATGTTTATCACTGTAATGGGCCTCATCAATGAGGTTATTGGCCAGTACAATGGATATTTTGTTACCCATTGTTCGTTCCTGCCACAGGTAATTAGGGTTGTCTCGATGTATTGTGTTGCAGATCCTGGCTCGAGCGTTTTCCCCTGACCCTCACCTGCAGAGCCTAACCGCGGCCACCAGTGGCATCGGTAACAGCATGGACTCCAGCTGGGACCCCGAGCACCTGGTGGAGTCAGTGGCACGCCTTCCTAGCATGCCTCAGGAACAACACATCAACGGCTTCTTCGGGCATTCTGGCGGAATAGAATTTAGTGGGAGTGAACGATCGTATGATTATAATCTGGAATATGAGGCCTGAGTCACTCTGTGCATTTCCCAAAGCATATCTCACTACCTTCGTAAACGCATAATTGTATGGAAAATAAACATCTTGAGACTTTCATCTTTAATCTTGTGAAATGCCATAGCTGGTTTCATTGGAATAAGTTTAAGGAGATCACCCTTGCACATGACAACTTAATGCTTTATTTGTGAACCAGCCTGGATGTGATGATAATGCATTGGGCTGATCGAACTTGATTTGGTAGCAGTATAGGAGTGCTCATCTTCTGACATGACATAGGAGGCATCTCCGGGATGTTAATGAGGCTGTGTGTGGGGGCTTCTGTTGTTGATTTCCCCAAAGACCTGCTTGTAACTGTTCTCTGTGCAACTCTGTGCTATCTGCCATGACAGATGTAAAACACATTCTCTTTGGCTGATAACACACCAAGTTGATCAGACTGACTTAGTAGATCACACCAGATTGGGAAGGAAGTCATAAGATGTTTATTTTTCAAGAACACATGTGAGCTGAGTTTGATCACAGTACATGTATCTTTGAGGTTAAGATGATGTGCCGATTGCATTGTTCATGCCACATTTGTAAGCCAAAAACATTTTCCTCTGCGTTTTTTTACCATTTCTTGCAAAAATTGGAGAAAATCAAAACTAAACCTTGTTGATAAAGTCATTGGTCCCAAAAATGATCTTCGTTTGACAGGACGTGCAAGGCCAAACAAGTTTAATGTTACTCAGTGTTAATTTTTGAGTACCATGACACTTGTATCATTTGAGACAGACTGTTAATAGATATTTACAAATCAAATTGATAGCCGTCAGAGAGATCTGTTTGAGTCACATGTATTAGGGCGCCATTCATACCTACTTATGTACTATCAGCCTACCAACCTATATTATACATTCATGGACATACATATATACTTGTATGTCTACCATTTGTACACATGTAGATGCTTGTATATTTAGATTTGTGCTCTTACATACATTTTCAACAGATTTATTCATCCAGAAACATTGGTGTATATAGTTGGCATTTATACATGAGCATCTACATTTATTTTAATTCTTTTATTTTTTAAACAATACATCCCATATCATTTTATCATACTGACATCCATTTCCCATTTTGATACAGAATTTATTTTTGTACATTCATGTCAGAGATACTTGATTGCAATCCCGTATGATGTTCATTATTTTCATTTGTCTTGTTTTCTTTTCTTTTTTTTTTTTACATCTGGCAGGGAATGGAAGACAGTTTAGTTCAATTATCATTTTCTCTAAACCCATATTATTTTTAACAGTGATTTTTTTATTTTTATATCTTTTATGATTTAATTCAGCTGCACTGTAAATGTTACTAGTGTGTGCAAATTAAAACTAGGATTAGATCTAAAATTTTTGTATTAACTACTGAAACGTCCATTTTAAAAGAACAAAACATATATGTGAGTGAGCAGTTTATTTTTGATTATTTTATATTCAGGTATTTTCAATTTCAGAAGTAATGTTTTGCCCACCGTCCACTGAATGCTTGTTATCTTGTGACTCGTTTTCAAGTTGAGAATGGTTCTATGAATGTTTGTTTAGTTCAGTTTAAGTTTCAAGTTAACTTTGATGTACTTGCTCGACTGTGATAGACTGAGATTTTAGCAGTAAATATGAAGTAATGCCTCCGATCTGATTCTAATGGAGATAATTCTTCGTTAATTGGATTTAATCACATAATAATCCCAGTTTTCTTCTTTTATCTGCATTGTAATCTGCAGTATCAAGATGTGAAGTGTTGTGTTTGGGGGACAGAAACCTTGGCTGTACTGTTTAACCACATCATTTGTTTCCGTACAGGACAAAGTTCCTGATTCTTTAGGAAAATGCAATGATAATGACATAATCTGTACATCTTTGTTTTTCTTCCTCCCCTGTTCTACCTTGACTTCCTGATTAGTTTGTGAGTTTTGGTTAAGGTAGGCTGTCATGTCTTTGTTACACCTATCTGCCATGGTTCAGTGCTGATGTCTGAAGTGTTGTTCCTTACGTCTGATCTCTGAAATCTGTTATCAGTTGGTGATGTAATCAGTTAATGTGAAAACCTCAGCCTTACCATTGTAAACATGACCTAGGTTCAGATTGCCGGACCTATAAGTAGAATTCCCATACATTTTAACAGGCCAACTTGACTCTGTCTTCATCAGCGATTCTCAGCAAATGTGCTCCACC